>CM060314.1:13866230-13873730 GCA_030674185.1 Monoplex corrugatus | reverse complement strand
TAGAAATTTCCTCTTTACTGTCACTCTTTGTTTCTGCCTTGTTTCTTTGCTTTCTGTCATTTCTTCCTATCATTTTCTGCCTTGCTGGTCCATTCGTTCACCTGTATGTGTTCGATAAAGTCTTACGTACTTTCTCCTAGGATTGATAATTGGGTAAATATATTAAGTGCATTTTTGGCTCAAGGGAGTGAGATGCGGAAGCAGTTTTGGGTGATTTATGCCCGTTTTTATATAATTATGTTTTGGTGTCCTTAGTTATGTTTAAATTTGTTTTCAGTATGTTTTTTAAATCCCCTGTGCGATAAATTGGAGAGTGGTCAACGCTGGGGGCATGTCCTTAGATTATGTACGCGAAGACATTATGTGTAGGCTATACTATATTTTCCTTTTTTCTTGTAAAGTTTTGTAGGTTTTGAAGCGGTTATAGCCCTGATATGGCTCTATGCAGTTGGCTGGGCTTTAAACAGTTACAATAACCACATCTGTATGTAGGCCTAATTGTATTAAGTAGGTGTGTTGGAAAAAAATAGTTATAGTAAAAAGTTTAAAATATGTTATTTGATGGTTGTCTGTGACGAAAGTTAGGAATTTTTTACGTTTCGCTACATTGGATTCCATAACCCCGTTACCTCCAAAAAGTATCGTAACTTTGAAATGGCTGAACCGTGTAAAAAATCAAATATCAAAGCAAAGGTCTTTCTTTGTCCGAGATTAAGACCTTCATAAGTCGCTGAACCTTTACACTAATTAGTATTAATCAGTGAATTGCCATAACTGGTTAAAACGGAAATTAACTGATTCCTAAAATCCACACAGCTTCCTGGAAGTTGGTGGATAGGGTGAGGGAGTCGAATGGTTCAGTATTTGCTGTTGGTAAATAGGGTGCGGGAGTCAAAGGGTTAACGAAACAAAGAACAATTGATTGGCCATCCTCTCAAGGATGATGCCATGCTGGTAAGTTTTTCCAAGTTTACGTGCATGCGTAGTCGCCAATTGTAACTATATTGTCAAGTTTATGCTTGTAAAATTTAAATGTGATAGCCTAGCCATGCACATATTTAACCTTGCCTTCGACACATCAAAATGATGAAATATGCCTGTTGCCAGTGCTGGTGTCGCTACCCAGTAATCTGTTCACTGAGAAAGTGGTGGAGTCAAGGTCAGTCTCAGCTATAGGACAAACAGCATCATGTTTATTTCTGTTAAATAAGTAGTAGCCTTTTACCATGGTTTAGCAAACTATACAAAATTTTGGTGTGTCCCTCGAATGAAACTAAACTGCACCATTTTCTTCTTAAATGACTGCTTGAAAGCTCGAGTGCCGCATTTTTTAACACTGATGAAAGTTCCTCATCCAGGAGAGTGTCATTGAAGTACAAGGTGCTCTGAGAGTAAACCAGTTCTTGCGTCTGTTTCATGTTCCACTACAACTTGAGCGCTTGGCTTAAGTACTCGGAACACGAGGACTGGTAAGGTGAAGTTTGATGTGTCATGGATCAACCTGAACACTTGATTCAGAGACGTAAACACATCATTGGAATAGATGGAGAGCATTCTGAGTCGTTGCAAGAAGCTCTTTGACGGTGGTGTGTAGATGTTTGGGCGACACTCCAGGCGACATACCACATCTGGGATGGTGCCGAGACTGGTTTCCTCAGGAATGGGAAGTATGGTGCGTCAGTCTCCAGAAGAATGCGTGACGAGTCGATGCCCCGGATCGCCTGCACCTGTGCAGAGTTGAATGTGGCAGACTTGCGGGTGAAACCAAAGTATGTTGTGGAGAAGACTCTGGTCCACGTGTCAACCACATACTGGTCGCCTGTGAAGCAGTGGACGTAGATTTTCTGCTCCCTGGGCACTTTGCTGCTCTTCATGAGGGGAAGGAGCACCAAGTATGTTCCTGCCACGCAGTCTTCATCGTTGTCGCCTCGGCAGTGTAGCACCAACACCTGATGAGGTTGAACCAGGGGCAGGATTATATTTTCGTGTTTTTCTGGTTCCTGTTTGCTTGAAAGCGGGCAATAGCACTTGTTTTTGATTATTTGCTACAAGCAAGAAGGATCCATTCTCAGTTCTTTATATTCGTGGGATTGCCTGATAATGCTTAAAATCCCTTCAAAATGGCAGGAGGACTGAACGTAGCGTTTCATCTTCGTCAGCCCCCTCATCCAGTAGCCATGCAGCCCAAAATCCCGATTCCTCACGGACCTCGGTGTCGTGAGTCGTTAATCTAAATCTCTTTTTCCATGGTGTATACCGTGTGATGCGCCAGTCAGCAAGAAATTCTCCCATCTGCTGCAGGAAACCGTAAGAAAGTGTTATGTAGGTTACACACTGGTTGCACATCCTACACTCATTTGTACCTTTTAAAAAATGAAGCACCGTGATATATACCATGCGACGAGCCGTTGAGCATCAGACACCACCTTGATTGCTGGGACTTTACGATTTGAGACAAAAGCACTACACGGCGGGCTCTTTAAACAACCTCTTCCAAGACGTCCCTCCTGATGCAATTTAAGTTTTTACAAGAGATCAAGATTTCACCTGATATGGTTTTACGTCCGAGTATGTTCTTCTTTAAACGCATTTTCGACTTGCAGGGTTAACGTTGAGCATGGTTTTTAACTGTTTGTTTTTTTTGTCTTGGCCTGGTTGTCGTTTTTGACGTGGTGTTAGCCCTGATATGGCTTAGTAGTCGGCTGGGCTATAAATAATATGAACTTGGGATGTCGATATCCAGTCTGAAGGGGTTCTATCCTCCTGGGTATCTCCTCCCTGGTGGGTAAAGGGTGGAGGTTTTTCCGATCACCCAGGTCAACATGTATGGAGACCTGTAGCGCTTGATGGTCCCTTCGAGTGCATAAGGGCGCAGACATGAAATACACACGTTAAAAATTCTACAAGTTCGTTGGGGAAAAAGTAATCAGTCTAGTGTCTAGTGTATTTTTCGATTTCATTCCCTCCATCTTCCCTTCTCTGTGTACACTACTCACACATATACAATCTCGAGCAGGTATCCCCCAACACAACACGCCTGCAAACACACCTCCATTTCTGTCATGTGCACTACACTGCACTTGTCTATCTGTGGGCCATACGTTTTTTTTTTGTTTTTTGCCTTTTTATGGTTAGACTGTCATTTGTACAATTTCTCACAAGCCCAACACCACCAAACGTGCTAACACGCACACATACACCAAACGTGCTTACACACACACACACATACACCAAACGTGCTTACACCACCACACACACACACACACACACACCCACACACACACACACACACACACACACACACACAGAGGTATACACATGCATGTACACATGCACACACACAGTCACAAACGCATACACACACACATATGCATAACACGCACGTACACGCACAAGCGCGCGCACACACACAGGCACACACACACACAAACGCACACATACACACGCACACATACACACGCACACAGATACACTCGCATACACACAATCATACATACACACGCACACACACCCGCACACACACACACATCCCACACACACACACACACACACACACCCGCACACACACGCGTGCGCACACACCACACAAAAACACACACACACACCACGCACGCACGCACAGGCACATACACGCTCACGCCTCCTTTACACACCCACAACATGACGGCTTAGAGTTATTGTTCACTATGAAACATTCAGACAGACTCGGTCATAGTCTAGTGTAGATTGCATAACTAATACAACTACTTCGCCAGGTCTTGCTGTTTGGGGTTTCATCAACTGACTGGCATAGCATCTATCTACTGTATAAAACGCAAAACGTATAGATGCAAAATACTAAGATCAGTTCTCATTTACACAATTAAGACAACTCGTCAATATTTCAAAAGAAATAGAACGGAGAATAATAGCTATAAAATAATAATTAAATACTCACACATGCACATGGCCTACTTATATACCAAACTGGGAAGAAAATTTAAGCTGTTAGCTTATAGCGGCCTGCATTTCCTTTCCAAAGTGTTTGTCAATATTGGCACCGTAACGGAGCTGCATTGTATTTCCATTTTTGAGTTTGGCAAAGACTTTTCCTTGTGAAGACCACGACGTCAAAGAGAATGAATGTTTGTATGCCTCCCTTAATAGTTTGTAATTGGCGGCGGTCAAATCCTCGCCAACAGAAACACCTTTATTTTTTAGTTTTCTTATATTTTGCAAAACACTTCTTTCACTTTCCTGGAATGAAAGCGCGTTGATGGGGCTTTTTTAATTGCATTTTAGATTTACAAGGTTAACGGTGAGCAGGGTTTTTAATTGTTGTTTTATCTTAATGGGTTGTCGTTTTCGACGTGTTGTTGGGCGTGATATGGCTCTAGTAGTCGGCTGGATATAAGCAATAGAACTGAAGTGAATTGAACATGGAAATGTGAAAACGCCCAGCATGCACGCCCACCAGAGATGGAGTAAGTAGACAGTGCAGCAACATGCAGCTGCACTGTGTAAACAACACAAGGTGGTGCATACATGAGTCATCCAAAACCAAAATAACGAGGGAATGGTACGCTTAAAATGTTCATGGACCAGGCGTACAGCACGTTTTGATCTCCAGTTAGCATTCTGGTGTAATCATGGTTTTGCAAGAACTTATGTAAAATTGAAATAATTGTAATGCTTATAGCAGGAAATCGATGTTTTGCATCTGTACGCTTGTCTGTTGCCTGTCTACTGCCGTCGGGAGTGGTGGTGTTTTTAGTGTTGTTTTTTTGAGTGGTCGTGTTGTGATAAGTGTTGTGGAGGTGGGTGGGTGGGCGCGCGCGCCTGTGTGTGTGTGTGTGTGTGTGTGTGTGTGTGTGTGTGTGTGTGTGTGTGTGTGTGTGTGTGTATGACACTTCGTTCTTTGATTTAACGTCTTTTCACTACAAGTGATATTAGACGTGTGTGTGACTTGTTAGCACGTGTGTGCATGTTCCTTAATGTGCGCGCGCGCGTGTGTGTCTGTGTGGTGTTTCCTAGTACGTGTGTGCATGTTCCTTACTACGTGTGTGTGTGTGTGTGTGTGTGTGTGGAGAGAGAGACAGAGAGGCTTGTTTCTTACTACGTGTGTGTGGTGTGGTGTGGTGTGTGTGTGCGCGCGCGCATTTAACTTTATGGGTCTAGTAGTTGGCTGGGCTGTAAGCAATATGAACCTGAACCTTAACCTCAGTATACAAGTTGTCTTTTACATTTATGGCCGTTTTTTCCCCCCATTCAGGAAGTCATACTCCGATTTTGATATAGTGTGCATGCTGAGTATTTTCGTATTCGTAGAAGCCATCGAAGAGAAATTGCCAGCTGGCAGAATCTTTTAACGTGTGTATCTGATGTTCTGGTGGTAGGATGTCTGCACACATGTTGAATTTGGAGATTGGAATATCTCAGCGTTTTACCCACCGGCGGTTTTTTTTTAACTTGGTGTTAGCCCTGATATGGCTCTAGTAGTCGGCTGGGATATAAGTATTATGAACTTGGACCTTTCTCTCTCTCTCTCTTTTTTTTTGTTTTTGTTTTTTTTTGTTTGAAACATTTTCTCGATTTACACAATTTGAATAGTTTTCTTTACTTACGTGCTGTTTTTTTGGTTTTTGTTTTTTGTTTTTTTGTAGTTTATTCATAAAAAATAATTTTGGTTGACTTTTTGTCAAATCTCGAGTTCTGAATTCGGTGTATATCGACCGAGTCATTGTGTATATGGGGAACTGACTTAAACAGCTTGACTTAGACAGTGATGGTCGTCATGAGAGGTGTTAGATGGCCATCGTGGTCTGATGGTCGTTGAGCAGTGAATGGACGTCGTGAGATGACCAGTGTTGTTGACACGACGTCAACTAACAGACCTTACAAGTTTGCGTGTGTGTGTGTGTGTGTGTGTGTGTGTGTGTGTGTGTGTGTGTGTGAGTGACTTTTTTTAGTAGGTGTGTGTGTGAGAGAGAGGTTTCTTAGTATGCGTGCGTGTTTGCGTGTGTGTGTGTGTGTGTGTGTGTGTGTGTGTGTGTGTGTGTGTGTGTGTGTGTTGTGTTGTGTTGTGTTGTGTTGTGTGTGTGTGCATTTAAAACTTGCAAGGTTAACGGTGAGCATGGTTTTCAACTATCTTAAAACCTGGTTTTTAACGTGGTGTTAGTCCTGATATGGCTCTAGTAGTCGGTTGGGCTATAAGGAATATCAGCGTGAACCTTAACCTGAATGTACAAATGGTCTTTTACATTTATTGCTGGTTTTTCACCCCATAAAGGAAATGGTACTTCGGTTTTTGGTGTAGTGTGCATGCTGGGTATTTTCATATTATATAAGCCATCGGACAAATTGCCGGCTTGCAGAATCTTATAGTGTGTGTATCTGATGTTCTGGCAGTAGCAGATCTGCGCATACATTGACTTTGGAGATTGGAATTTTCAGCTTTTTACCCACTGGCGTTTTTTTTTTTTAAACTTGGTGTTAGCCCTGATATGGCTTTTTTCTCTTTTGTTTTTGTTTTTGTTTGAAACATTTTCTCGATGATTTATACAATTTGAATAGTTTTCTTTACTTACGTGCTTTTCTTTGTTTTTTTTTTTGTTTTGGTAGTTTATTCATAAAAAAAAAATTTTTGGTTGACTTTTTGTCAAATCTCGAGTTCTGAATTCTGTGTATATCGAGAGTCATAGTGCATATGGCTAACTTAATGAGCTTGACTTAGACAGTGACGGTCGTCATGAGAGGTGTTAGATGGCCATCGTGGTCTGATGGTCGTTGATCAGTGAATGGACGTCGTGAGATGACCAATGTTGTTGATACGGCGTTAACTAACAAACATTACAAGTTTGTGTGTGTGTGTGTGTGTGTGTGTGTGTGTGTGTGTGTGTGTGTGTGTGTGTGTGTGTGTGTGTGTGTGTGTGTGTGTGTGTAGAGAGAGAGTTTAGTACGTGTGTGTGTGTGTGAGTGAGCGAGAGAGAGAGTTGCTTTTTAGTACATGTGTGTGTGTGTGAGTGAGAGAGAGAGGTTTTTTTAGTGTGTGTGCGTGCGTGCGAGTGTGTGTTGGTGTGTGTTGTGTATGTGTGTGTTGTGTTGTGGTGTGTGTGTGTGTGTGTGTGTGTGTGTGTGTGTGTGTGTGTGTGTGTGTGTGTGCATTTAAAACTTACAAGGTTAACGGTGAGCATGGTTTTTAACTATCTTAAAACCTGGTTGTTTTTAACGTGGTGTTAGCCCTGATTGTTTTTAACGTGGTGTTAGCCCTGATATGGCTCTAGTAGTCGGTTGGGCTGTAAGGAATATCAACCTGAACCTTAACCTGAATGTACAAATGGTCTTACATTTATTGGTGGTTTTTCACCCCATAAAGGAAATGGTACTTCGGTTTTTGGTGTAGTGTGCATGCTGGGTATTTTCGTATTCATATAAGCCATCAGACAAATTGTGGGCTTGAGGAATCTTGTAATGTGTGTATCTGATGTTCTGGCAGTAGCAGATCAGCGCATACATTGACTT
>CM060314.1:13846230-13861230 GCA_030674185.1 Monoplex corrugatus | reverse complement strand
TTTATCTTTTTTATTATAAAATCATTTTGGTTGATTTTTTTTACTCTCGTATTGTATTCATGTATGTTGGTTATTGTGTATATAGCGAACTGCTTAAACATCTTGACTTAGACAGTCACAGTCATAATGAGATGGCCATTATGGTCTGATGGTAGTTGATCAGTGAATGGACGTCGTGAGATGACCAGTGTTGTTGACACGGCGTTAACTAGCAGAACCCACACGTTTAGTGTGTGTGTGTGTGTGTGTGTGTGTGTGTGTGTGTGTGTGTGTGTGTGTGTGTGTGTGTGTGTGTGTGTATATGTGTGTGTGTGTGTGTGTGTGTGTGTGATGAGAGTCTTCGTGTGTGTGTGTGTGTGTGTGTGTGTGTGTGTGTGTGTGTGTGTGTGTGTGTGTGTGTGTGTGTGTGTGAGAGATGTCTGTGTGTGTGATGAGTCTTCGTGTGTGTGTGTGTGTGTGTGTGTGTGTGTGTATGTGTATGTGTATGTGTGTGTGTGTGTGTGTGTGTGTGTGTGTATGTGACGAGTCTTCGTGTGTGTGTGTGTGTGTGTGTGATGAGAGAGAATCTTCGTGTGTGTGTGTGTGTGTTTGTGTGTGTGATAGTCTTCGTGTGTGTGTGTGTGTGTGTGTGTGTGTGTGAGAGAGAGAGACTTATTTCTTAGTGTATAGTACTGTCTTAAGTGTCATATTCGTGCATGTCTGTGTACACTTAGTCACTCCAGTATACGTGCATACCAGAAGAAATTAAACCAGTTAATGCTCTTGGTGTGTGACCGTACATTTGTAGCCGATTTCTAATGTATTTTTCCTTTGATCGAATGATTGTTGTATTGACCATTGGGGATGGCCTTAGTGTTTGCAGGCACCATCTGTCACCAGGCCGTTATCAACGTGATGTTAGCCCTGATATTGCTGTAGTAGTCGGCTGGGCTGTAAGCATTATGAACCTCAACCAAAGCGTGCCAATCATTTCAGTCTCTTTGGTATATGGCCTTCAACAGTCTGCTTTCTGTAAATGATCCGGAAGGTTTTGTACATGATCTGAAGGTTTGCGAATAAATGATCTGGAAGGTTTTGTACATGATCTGAAGGTTTGCGAATAAATGATCCGGAAGGTTTTGTACATGATCTGAAGGTTTGCGAAATATTAGCAGATCTATGGCCGTGTTGACGCTTGGCCTTTCAGTGTCAGCACCATGGTGTATAACGTGTGACGAGCCATTGAGCATCAGACACTGCCTCCTTGATTGCTGGGACTTGTACGCTGTGAGACAAAAGCAGTACATGGTGGACTCCTTAAAGAACCTCTTCTGAGACGTCCCTCCTGACGCAATTTTTCAGTTTTTACAAGAGATCAATAGATTTCACCTGATGTGATTTTACTTATGTTTTCCTTTAATTGTATTTTAGATTTGCAAGGTTAACGGTGAGCATGGTTTTTAACTGTTGTCTTTTATCTTAACGTGGTTGTTTTTGACGTGGTGTTAGCCCTGATATGGCTCAAGTAGTCGGCTGGGCTATATAAGCAATATGAACTCGGCAGGATACGACTTAATATAGTTTCGGTTTCACATCAGGATAATGTATCCGTGCCCCGAATAAACTCCATATTCAATGACGCCACTGACGGCATGTGATGGACAAGGTCCAAATTGGTGTGGAAAAAGCTATAGAAATGGTTACCCTGTTCCTTGTAGCAGCCATTGATGTATGTTCGTCCAGCTTATTTTTTGAACACGGTTCATAGCCAGATCAAAAAGAGTTGACTGGTAAAGTGTGGGGTAATTGCATTTCAGATTGCAAGGTTAGCGGTGAGCATGGTTTTTAACTGTTGTCTTTTATCTTAACCGGGTTGACGTTTTTGACGTGGTGTTAGCCCTGATATGGCTCTAGTAGTCGGATGGGTCAAAAGTCGGGTCTTCTTTACGAAGAGAGTAGTAAACCAAGACATTTTTGATCGTTGACAGTTATTGCCTAACTAAACAAGAGAAACTGGGATAAAATTCCAAAGGATTAGTGAGAGACCTGCATCTTCTCACGAATATGTGATTTGTCCCTTTGACAATGACTGTGTGTGGCTCGACATTTATTCGCTGTACATGACGGCTTGGGCGACATTAAGCTGTACAAATAGTCAATAATGACAATGATGATCATGTTTTTACTGGGCAAACGCGTGACCTTTTGTCGGTCACAGCATTGATTCTTACGGTTAATGCCTTTAACCTTTTGACTTCCACACTGTATCCATCAACTGCAAAAACTTAACCCTTTGACTCCCGCACCTTGTCCACCAGCATCCTCGAACCATGCCAGCGAGGCAAAAACTTACCCTTAACTTAACCCTTGAAGGAAGCTGGTGGATAGGGTGAGGGAGTCAAAGGGTTAAACTTGAAATTAGAAGTTAAGCTAATTTGACAAAGCAACGTCATATAACTGTAGTTGGTTGTCTCCCTTTTCTTTCGCGCGTTACGATTGTTCTCTGATGCATGTCTGCACGTCGTTTTTGCGCACACAGTCTTCAGTCTGTGGTGAGCGTGCATACTGGGTCTTTAGCGGTTATATTTCACATAATGTTAGCCCTGATATGGCTCTAGTAGTCGGCTGGGCTATTAATGTGAATATGAATATATTCTGCATGAAGAATTATACATACAATGTAGGTTTGGGCACTGGCAGGTCTGCACACATGTTGACTTGAGAAATGAAATTCATTTCATTGTGTGTGATGATGGTTACGGCGAAAATTTTCATATGCACTTACATATGCTTAATTTCTAACTGATCCCGGGGGGGGGGGGGGGGGGGGGGGGGGCGCTCTTTCAGTGTAAATAGTATCCCCACCTTCTGGAAACTCTGTGTCCTAAACCCAATCGTACCTTTTAAAAAATGAAAAAGCACCATGGTGTATACCGTGTGATGAGCTGTTGAGCATCAGACACCACCTGATCGATTGCTGGGACTCGTACGATGCGAGATAAAAGTGCTACACAGCAGACTCCTTAAAGAACCTCTTCCGAGACGTCTCTCCTAATGAAATTTTCCTGTCTTTACAAGATATCGATAGATTTCACCTGCTGTGATTTTACGTCTGTTTTTGTTGAATTGCATTTTAGATTTGCAAGGTTAACGGTGAACATGGTTTTTAACTGTTGTCTTTTTATATTAACGGTTTTTTTTTTTGACGTGGTGTCAGCCCTGATATGGCTCTAGTAGTCGGCTGGGCTATAAGCAATATGAACTGGAAATTCTGTGCCAGAAATGTTTTCCTGTCACGCTCCTTGTTTCTGTCTAGTTCTTTTGCTTTGTCATTTCTTCCTATAATTTTCTGCCTCATTGGTCCATTATACTATATGTGTTCGATAAAGTCTTGCGTATTTTTTGATTGGATCGATGATTGGATACGTATGTTAAGTCAAATTTTGGCTCTAGAGAAATGAGATGTGCGAAAGCATTTGACGTAACTTAGGCCCATTTTTGTTTTATTGTCCTTAGTTGTGTTTAAATTTGTATTCAGGTATGTTTTTTGAAGCCCCTTTGTGATAAATTGGACGGATTGGTCAACGCCGGGGATATCTCCGTAGATTATATGAGTAAATGTATTGATATGTGTATTTAATTTTCTTTTCCTGTTTTTTTCCCTGTTGAAGTAAGTATTGTGTGTTTTGAAATGGTTATAGCCATGATATGGCTCTGCCATAAACAAAAATAATAAAAAATAGTTTTGAACTATTATTGCCTTTTAAATTCAGTGTTTGTAATGTTCTGTTAGTCTTGATATGGCTTGAACGGTAGTCTAATTGCATTTTAGACTAGCAGGGTTAACGGTGAGTATGGTTTTTAACTGTTGTCTTTTATCTTAACTGGGTTGTCGTTTTTGATGTGGTGTTAGCCCTGATATGGCTGTAGTAGTCGGCTGGGCTTTGAGCAATATGAACTGAACTGTTTTTTCGACGTGGTGTTAACCATGATATGGTTCAAGTGGACGGCTGGGCTGTAAGCAGTATGAACTTTTAACAAGCGGTCGTCTGGGCTGTAATCAGCATGCACTGAATGAACGCAGGCCACAAGGGAAGTATACATTACATGGGCGTTCATGGTCTGCTGGGCTATAAGATGATGAGCGGAACTAAATGACCATCTCAGTTTCGCTGGCTTAGTTGCTGTGAAAGAGGCAGGTCCATAATTTGCGGGCTTAACACTTGTCAGTTGCATTGCGTGCCGTTCTATTGTACAGATGAGTTATGTTGAGGAAAATTGCTACCTGTCTTTGTGGACAACTGTCATTACTGTCGCTTGTGTGGCATTGTAGATTTGTGTGTGTGTGTGTCCGTGTGTGTGTGTGTGTGTGTGTGTGTGTGTGTGTGTGTGTGTGTGTATGTGTGTGTGTGTGTGTGAAACTCTGCTGACATGTTCAAAATAAAACCTTGAAGCTAACCCCACTCAACAACCCCACAACAACTAGAATCGAAACACTTCATTTGACATTGATATGACAGATGCCAAAACAAGACAGTTTTATTTACTTTTTTCCCACCCTTTTCACATGTGCACACATCGGTTAACTCCTTAAAGAACCTCTTCCGAGACGTCCCTCCTGATGCAATTTTCCAATTTTGACAAGAGATGAATTGATTTCCACTGATATTATTTTAGGGCTTTTTTTTAAAATTGCATTTTAGGCTTGCAAGGTTAACGGTGAGCATGGTTTTTAACTGTTGTCTTTAACCTTAACTGGGTTGTTTTTTTGACGTGGTGTTAGCCCTGATATGGCTCAAATAGTCGGCTGGGCTATAATCAGCATGCACTGAATGAACGCAGGCCACAAGGGAAGTATACATTACATGGACTTTCATGGTCTGCTGGGCTATAAGATGATGAGCGGAACTAAATGACCATCTCAGTTTCGCTGGCTTAGTTGCTGTGAAAGAGGCAGGTCCATAATTTGCGGGCTTAACACTGTCAGTTGCATTGCGTGCCGTTCTACTGTACAGATGAGTTATGTTGAGGAAAATTGCTACCTGTCTTTGTGGACAACTGTCATTACTGTCGCTTGTGTGGCATTGTAGATTTGTGTGTGTGTGTGTGTGTGTCCGTGCGTGTTTGCGCGTGTGTCGCGCGCGTGCGTGTATGTGTGCGCGCTCGTGTGCATGTGTGTGTGTGTGTGTGTGTGTGTGTGTGTGTGTGTGTGTGTGTGTGTGTGTGTGTGTGTGTGTGTGTGTGTGTGTGTAAAACTCTGCTGACGTCGAAAGCAAACAAACAAAACCAAAGCAAACAAAAACCTTGAAGCTAACCATACTCGGCTACCCCACAATCACAACCAGAAACGAAACGGTTCAGTTGACACATGCTATGACTTGACAAAACAAGACGGTTTTATTTACTTTCTTTACATACTTTTTACATGTACACACATGATGTAAACCGACAGTAGACAATGACTGTAGATGCATTTAACCATCTATTATTCGCGGACTCCTTGAAGAACCTCTTTAGAGACGTCCCTCCTGATGACATTTTCCAGTTTTTACGAGATCAATAGATTAAACCTGATATGATTTTACACCTATGTTTTTAATTGCATTTAAGATTTGCAAGGATAACATGAGCATGGGTTTTATTTGCTGATTTAGTTTAACTTGGGTGTCGTTTTTAAGTGGTGTTAGTCTTGATATGGCTCTAGTGGTCGGCTGGGCTATATGGAATATGAACCTGAACCTGAACCTGGTGTAGATCGTGTGACGAACTCGGCATAAACACCTTATTGAATGCTTACATACAAGCACTTTACAGCAGACTACCTAAAGAACCTATACTCCTAATCATAATTTAAGGGCCACTTCTTCCTTCCTCTCTAATTTTAAGTTGAAATAATTGACAATGTTTAGAATTGATTCTATGTTTTATTTCATCATTTCCACACCTGTTTTGGAAAAAGAAATTAGCACAATGACCCATTAGTGAACAGCACATGCATTTAAAGGAACATCCCCCCCTTTTCAAAAAACAGAAAGTGTCAGATTTGGCCAATCTGTTTTCAATATCGCGTGTGTCCGCCCCGAGCCTGGATGCATGCTTCACAGCGCCGATGCATCGACCCCACAAGGGTACGGAGTGTGTCCTGAGGGATGGCCGCCCACTCGATCTGCAGGATGTCGACCAGCCTGGCCAGGGTGCCCGGTGGGGGGTGGTTGTCCCTGATGCGCCTCCCGAGCACATCCCAGAGGTGTTCAATTGGGTTCAGGTCAGGTGAGCACGCTGGCCAGGCCATACGGACGACTTCATGCTGCTCCAGGAAGTCGGTCACAAGGCGTGCTCGATGCGCAGGTGCATTGTCGTCCTGGAAGATGGCGCCTTGACCAAGGTCCACAAGCGCAGGCAGTGCCACGGCCGCCAGAACCTCGTCCCGGTACCGGACCCCGTTCAGGATGCCGTCAATGGGGAGCAGGGGGGTCAGGGTACCACGGCTCATGCCACCCCACACCATCTCCGACCCGCCGCCGTACCGGTTATGCTCTTGGACAGTGGCGTCAGCGAACCTCTCCCCTTGACGTCGCCACACCCGAGCCCGGCCATCGTTAAAGGTCAGGGTGAACCTGGACTCATCCGAAAACAAGACCCGGGCCCACTGTTGCCTTGTCCAGGTCACGTGCTCCCTGGCCCAGGTCATGCGGCGCACTCTGTTGACCGGTGACAGCACGGGTCGGACGGCCGGTCTCCGTGACCTCAAGTTTGCCTCATGTAGCCGTCTTCTCACCGTGCTGCAGCTGATGTTAGCACCTGTTGCGTCCCTCAGCTGACCCCTCAAGGTCACCGCAGTGGATGCCCTTTCCCTCAGGACGGAGAGGGCAAGGTAGCGGTCTTGCTGTCTTGTCGTTACTCTGGGTCGACCTGTGTGACGCCTTTCCTGGACTGCTCCAGTCTCATTGAAGCGCTCCAGCAGTCTCTGGATTGTGGAATGCGACACTTCAAGTCGTCTAGCAACTTCCCGCTGCGCTAGGCCTTCATCAAGCAGAGCGAGGGGTCTCCCCCGCTGCTCATCCGTCGTCTTGCAAGCATGGTTAAAACGAACCAAGAACGGGTCCTTTTTATCCTCGTCTGCGGGCAACTTTGGCTGGAGTAGTGTTCAAAAAGGGCTTGCCTTGCACGTGCAAAGCGAATTTTGTCGCTACCTTGCCTGCGTCGTCAGAGAGACCCTGCTGAAGATTCGACAATTTCGTGTGGAAATTGTCTTCCTTGGGCCGCCCATTGCAAATCGGCAAATCCCCAAACACGTGCCAAAAGGAAACTGCAATGTTGTCTGAGCTCTTATCCATTCAGTTACGGCAACGAATTGGAGAAAAGAGTAATAGAAAATAGGTTATTTCTCCTTCCAAAAATTGACTCAAAAACGTTCCTGGCCCTTCAATAATGACGTGTAGTATATTTAGAGGTATTTCCCAGTACGGGATTTTGAACTTTTTACAAGAGGGTAATAGATTCCACCTTTGGATATGTTTGGGAAAGAGTCGTAATTGCATTTTTTAGAGTTGAAGAAAAACGGTGAGCTTTCGTTTTTAACTTTTTTATTTTGATTGTTTTTAATGTGGTCCTGATATGCAACCTAGCAGTTAGTTCTGATATGGTTCTAGCAGTCGGCTACGCAAAAAGCAAGTTGCACACTGAATGTGTACCCCCGTGGGGATGCCGGGGGCTCTTTCAGTATAAATAGTATCCCCTCCTTCTGGAAATTCTGTGCTAGAAATTTCCTCTTTTCTGTCACTGTTTCTTTCTTCTTCCTTTGCTTTCTGTCACTTCTTCATATTATTTTCTGCCTTGCTGTGTACATGTATACAGGTGAATGGACCAGCAAGGCAGAAAATGATTTTCTCTTCGGATTGATAATTGGGTACATGTATTGAGTGCATTTTTGGGGTCTAAGGAAATGAGATATGTGGAAGCAGGTTACATAATTCACGCCCATTTTCATGTTTTAGTTTAGTTAGTTTCGTTTAAATTTGTATTCAGGTATGTTCTTTTAAAATCCCCAGTGCGATAATTTGGACTGAGTGGTCAACGCCAGGGGCATTTTCTTAGACTGTGTGCGGGAATGCATTGATATGTGTACTTAATTTTCTTTTTTCGTTTTTTTCCCTGTTGAAGGCGTGTGCATGAGTATGTTTTGAAACGGTTATGGGACTGATATGGCTCTACACAGTTGGCTGGGCTTTAAACTAACTTGATCGTGTGTGTGTGTGTGTGTGTGTGTGTGTGTGTGTGTGTGTGTGTGTGTGTGTGTGTGTGTGTGTGTGTGTGTGTGTGTGTGTGTGTGATGTGGTGGTTGTAGTGGTTGTTATTGCAACAGATGTTTTAGTTTGCTGTCATTGTTGTTTCGTCGTGGTGGTTATGGTTGTGTGTGTGTGTGTGTGCCCCCCCCCCCCCAATAGTTCTCAGTGGTTGGCATAGCTGCTAGCAATATGAACTGAAACTGTGTATGTTGTGTGTGTCAATGTATGTGTCAGTCTATGAACACTGTACTTTTTGGCTGTTTTGGCACGTACACGAAGTTGTGTGGTACAGACACCAGTGTGTGTGTTGACAGGTAGCCAGGCTCCAGGACAGCGTGTGACGAAGTGCTGACAGAGACGCGTGGACCAAAGACGCCTATGTCGGTGTAGGAGACAACTATGAGGAAGTTAACTTCAGACAAGACAGCAGAGTAACCAGATGCCCATCAGTACAGGCGGACCCAAGAGGTATGTAAAACCTTCAGCAGTAACCAGACACCCATCAGTACAGGTGAACCCAAGAGATATGGAGAAGCTTCAACAATAACTAAACATCCATGAGTACAAGCGGACCCAAGAGGTATGTAGAAGCTTCAGTAACCAGACATCCATGAGTACAGGCGGAACCAAGAGGTTTAGAGAAGCTTCAGCAGTAACCAGATCCATGAGTACAGGCGGACCCAAGAGGTATGAAGCTTAAGTAACCAGACATCCATGAGTACAGAGGTATGAATCTTCAGTAACCAGACATCCGGAAGTATGAAGCTTCAGTAACTAGACATCCATGAGCACTGGCGGACCCAAGAGGTATGAAGCTTCAGTAACCAGACATCCATGAGTACAGGCGGACCCAAGTGGTATGAAGCTTCAGCAACCAGACATCCATGAGTACAGGCAGACCCAAGAGGTATATAGAAGCTTCAGCAACCAGACATCCATGAGTACAGGCGGACCCAAGTGGTATGAAGCTTCAGCAACCAGACATCCATGAGTACAGGCAGACCCAAGAGGTATGGAGAAGCTTCAGAAACCAGACATCCATGAGTACAGGTGGACCCAAGAGGTATGGAGAAGCTTCAGCAATAACCAGACATCCATAAGTACAAGCGGACCCAAGAGGTATGAAGCTTCAGCAACCAGACATCCATGAGTACTGGCAGACCCATGAGGTATGAAGCTTCAGCAACCAGACATCCATGAGTACTGGCAGACCCATGAGGTATGAAGCTTCAGCAACCAGACATCCATGAGTACTGGCAGACCCATGAGGTATGAAGCTTCAGCAACCAGACATCCATGAATACTGGCGGACCCAAGAGGTATGAAGCTTCAGCAACCAGACATCCATGAATACTGGCGGACCCAAGAGGTATGAAGCTTCAGTAACCAGACATCCATGAGTACAGGCGGACCCAAGAGGTATGGAGAAGCTTCAGTAACCAGACATCCATGAGTACAGGCGGACCCAAGAGTTATGGAGAAGCTTCAACAGACGTCACAGTATTTACAAACTAAGTCATTACTATATCAATAACAAACTTTAACAAATCCGCCCCAACCTGAAAGAAATTCTCCCATCTGCTGCAGGGAACCGTAAGAGACGGTGTTATGTAGGTTACACACGGGTCACACATCTACACTCATTCGTACCTTTTAAAAAATGAAGCACCGTGGTGTATACTCTGTGACAAGCCGTTGAGCATCAGGCACATCCTCCTTGATAGCTGGGACTTGTACTGTTGTGAGACAACAGCATCACACAGCCGGCTACTTACCTTCAGAGACGTCCCTGTTGATGCAGTTTGCCAGTTTTTACAAGAGATCAGTCGATTTCACCTGATATAATTTTACGTCTGTTTTTCTTTAATTGCATTTTAGATTTGCAAGGTTAACGGTGAGCATGTTTTTTAACTGTTGGTTTTATCATTTAAACTGGGTGTCGTTTTTAACGTGGTGTTAGCCCTGATGTGGCTGTAGTGGTCTGCTGGGCTATAAGCAGTATGAACCTGAACCTGATTTTGTACACTACACTGATATAGCGTAACACGGGGACCATGATTTCAAAATGTGCTTATCCCAATGGATTCGATGTATTCTTGATGCCTTCAATAGCACTTATGACAGGCATACGAGAAAACACTGTGTGAAATGTCTTTGTTCCAGTATTTCGTGTACACGTGACAAAGACCGTTGGGTCGAAACTGCGCATGTCTTGTTTTGTAAATTAACCCTTTGAGTCCCGCACCCTGTCCACCAGCATCCTGCATTGTCAACCATGCTAGCAAAGCAAAAAGTTAAACTTTTTTCTCTCTCATCCTATCCAGCAGCTTGTGGATAAGTGAATGAGTCAAAGGATTAAGTTTTTGCAGTTGTTGGATAGGGCGCGGGAGTTTAAGCGTTAAATACGCGTTCCCATTCTGTTTGCACGTTTGTTTTCGTGTGGTGTGAAAAATACCCCAAAAAAACAAAACAAAAACAAAACAAACAAAAAAAACCATGGCAGGGCAGCGCCACATTATGGAGCCTAACGTGTGTGACGAAAAATTAATGTCGACAGTCACAGTAACAATCCCAAGGCCAGTGTCAGCGACAGCTGTGTCATTAAGTAGTGGTCGACTGTTGGTTGAATACGGATTTTATTTATTAAGAGAGATTGATCGCGCTCGGACGATTTCATGACCGCTCCACACAAATCTGCCAGCAAATATCGGGCAGATTCCTGGAGTTTGCGCAAAACCATATGCGTTGGCAAGGTCTTGAAATGGGAAGGCAGAGGGAGATTGGGGGGGGGGGGATCTAAAGAAACATAGACACCAGAATGACTGGAGCATTAAGATGTGCAGGGAACAGACCAAATTTTATGTTGCAGGCTTAAACGGAGTTGGATACACGGACAGTCAAGTAACCAGACATTGCATTCTCAAGTGGGGAACAGCGGCGAGAAATGCCAGTAGACGAGACGACACAGTAAATACATGTCCTCACGGTGATGGGAAGCAGCGACATGGACACGCTTAGTCAGTAAAACCCCGGACGATGGTGTGAAAAAAGCAACAAGACAGAAAACACCATAGCCGTCTAAAAGAAAAGCATCGTCGCCGTGGGTGAAAACTGAACAGGTGGTGGTTCAAACGAGACTAAAAACACTTAGTAGCTTGGTATAAAAAAACAAGCACAGGTGTGTTTGTTCACACGACACTACGAACACCTAGTAGCTTGGTATAAAGAACAACCACAGGTGTGCAATGATGGAAGTCAGCTGTTTGCTGCTGCCACTACTGCCGCTGTTTTACGCCCTGTTCGTCTGTCTGCCGCCTCTAGTGGCTGGCCTGGCGTCTATGGATTACAGCAAGATGACCAGGTGGGTGCCACATCGTAGTTAGTGATAAATTTGTCATTCCTGATTTTTGTGTGTATGTGTCTGTGGTGTGTGTGTTGTGTGTGTGTGTGTGTGTGTGCGCGCATGTGCGTGCGTGTGTGCGTGCGTGCGTGCGTGTGTGTGTGTGCGCGCGCGCGCGAGATAAAACGCGATAATATCGTAATCATTTACAGCAGATTTGACAGTGTGATATCGATGATGATACGACAACATAAGCCATGCAGGTTATTTATTACCTCTGTGTTGACAGTGTGTGTGTGTGTGTGTGTGTGTGTGTGTGTGTGTGTGTGTGTGTGTGTGTGATCACGTGATAATGACGTAATCGTTCCCAGCAGCTTTGACAAGTGTTATGGATGATGATGACGACGACATGAGCCATGCAGGTTATTTATGATCTCAACATTGACATTGTTGTGTGTGTGTGTGTGTGTGTGTGTGTGTGTGTGTGTGTGTGTGTGTGTGTGTGTGTGTGTGTGTGTGTGTGTGTGTGATCACGCGATAATGACGTCATCGTTTACAGCAGCTTTGACAAGTGTGTTATGGATGATGATGACGACATAAGCCATGCAGGTTATTTGTGATCAATATTGACATTGTGTGGTGTTTGTGTTGTGTGTGTGTGTGTGTGTGTGTGTGTGTGTGTGTGTGTGTGTGTGTGTGTGTGGTGTGTGTGTGTGTGGTGTGTGTTTGTGTGTGTGTGTGTGTGTGTGTGTGTGTGTGTTGTGTGTTGATCACGCGGTAATGACGTCATCGTTTACAGCAGCTTTGACAATGTGTTATGGATGATGATGACGACGACATAAGCCATGCAGGTTATTTGTGACTTTCATATTGACAGGGTGGGAAAGGGGGACCCAACATTTTGCAGCTCGATGCATACAGGCTACGATAATTTGAACATTTTCTAGCTGGTAGGTGTTTGTCTGTTATCACGAGTAAAATCTGCCCCCCCCCCCCCCCCCCCCCCCGCGTAGGCATGCCGAGGTTCTTTCAGTGTAATATAGTATCCCCACCTTTTGGAAATTCTGTAGTAGAAATTTTCTTTTTCTATCACTCTTGTGTTTCTGCCTTGCTCCTTGGCTTTCTGTCATTTCTCCGTATTCTTTTCTGCCTTGATGGTCCATTCACCTGTATGTGTTCGATAAAGTTTTACGTCTTTCTCTTAGTTCCCCATGGGAATGCCGGGGGCTCTTTCTGTATAATAGTATCCCCACCTTCCGGAAATTCTGTGCTTGAAATGTCCTTTTCTGTCATTCTTGGTTTCTCCGTGTTTTGTATTTTTTCGTATCCTTTTCTGCATTGCTGGTCCATTCACCTGTATGTGTTCAATGTGTTGCGTACTTTCTCTTAGAATTGATAATTGGGTACAAGTATTTCAGTGCGTTTTTGGCTCTATGGAAATGAGGTATGTAGAAGCAATTTAGGTAATTTAGGTCGGTTTTATATACGGGTTAGTGTCCTTAGTTATGTTTAAATTTGTATTCAGATGTTTTTTAAAATCCCCTGTGTGATAGATCGGAGTGGCCGACGCCAGGGCATTTCCTCAAATTATTGTGCAAGTGCATCGATATGTGTAATTTTCTTTTCCTTGTTTTCCAGTTGGAAATACTGTATGTTTTGAAATGGTTGTAGCCCTGATATGGCTCTAGCAGTCGGCTGGGCTTTAAACGGGTAATAACATAAATATGTCGAGTTTGGAGTATGGTCAAGAGGGATTTATATCGGACATTCCATACTTGTTCCGTCCAAATTCCTTACCAAATCTGGCAGAATGTTTTTCTTGAATGTCATTTTGGACTTGCAAGGTTAACTGAGCATTGTTTGAAACTGTTGTCTTTGGTCTTAACCTGGCTGTCGTTTTTGACGTGGTGTTAGCCATGATATGGCTCTAGTAGTCGGCTTGGCTATAGCAATATAAGTTGACATATGGCAGACTCCTTGAGCCTGCGCAAAACCCTGTGAGAGGTCTTGAAATTGAAAGAGGCGGGAGGACAGCTGGACCTATAAACGCCAAGCTGAGACCACCAGAATGATGAAGACGTTAAGATGGAAGGGACAGGCCATTTTGTAATGTGGCAGGCTAGGACTAAAACCCGGGAAGACAGAAATTCCGAGTCAGGGGTCTGTCATCAGAGCCAGGCATCAAAGAAGAACGAGGAGTTTTGTGGTTGTTTGGTAGACGTCCTTCCGGATGCACTTTTCCAGTTTTTACAAAAGATCAATACATTTCACCTGTATACTATGCGACGAACCGTTGAGCATCGACACCTTCTCCTTGATTGCTGGGACTTGTACGATGTGAACAAAAGCACTACACGGCGGACTCCTTAAAGAACCTCTTCCGAGACGTCCCTCCTGATGCAGTTTTCCAGTTTTTATAAGAGATCAGTAGATTTCACCTGATGTATTTTACGTCTGTTTTTCTTTAATAGCATTTAGATTTTCAAGGTGAGCATGGTTTTTACCTTTTTTAAATTTTTTTTTTATCTTAACCTGGTTGTCGTTTTTGACAGTGATATGGCTCTTGTAGTCGGCTGAGCTATAAGCAATATGAACTCCAATAGATTCCACCTCATATGATTTTACGTATTTTAGACTTGGGAAGGAAAACGGTAAGCATGGTTTTTAACTGTCGTCTTTTTATTTTATCTAGGTGTCGTTTTTAACGTGGTGTTAGCCCTGGTATGGTTCTAGTAGTTAGCTGGGCTAAAACTAAAGTGAATTGAACCTGAACCATGAGCTTTGCTTTTAATTGTCGTCTTTTTAGTAAAACTTGGGTGTCGTTTTTAACATGGTTTTAGCCCTGATATGGCTGTAGTAGTCGACCGGGCTACAAGCAATACGAATTTGAAACTGTTGTTTGGTGGTAATGGTCGCAAGTTTTTACAGTTGTTTACGAGGAGGAGGAGTGCGAACGTTTTTTGTTTTGTTTTGTTTTTTTAACCCGTTTTCATGGGTGTGGTCAGAAATTCAGTTCAGGGGGTTTAATCTGAGGATGTGTGACTGCAGTTAGCTGCCATGAACATTCCACATATCTGTGAGGTGAGGTCATGCCGTTCACAGGATTATGGAAGGAAATGGCTGTTTTCTGTGTTGGTAAAGCATTGGCGTTCTCCGCCTTCACAGAAGACTTAGTCTGTGTGCGTGCGAGTGCGTGGCCGAGCCCGTGTATGTGTGTGTGCGTGTGCGTGTGTGTGTGTTAGAGAGAGAGAGAGAGGGAGAGAGAGAGAGAGAGAATGTGAAAGAGTTGGACACTTTAAAACACTGTGTGTGTAGAGAGAGAGAGAGAGAGAGGAGAGAGAGAGAGAGAGAGAGAGAGAGAAGAATGTGAAAGAACTTGGACACTTTAAAACA
>CM060314.1:13818730-13843730 GCA_030674185.1 Monoplex corrugatus | reverse complement strand
ACTGTACACCATGCTTACTGTCATAATATAGACTGGCATCAACTGGGCCAGATCGGCGTCAAACAGGTCCGAAAGATGACATACGGTTCTGTCAAGATGTTTGAGCAACAGCCTCAGCTTCCTTTAAGTTCATGAGATTAGACATTTTTGTGTTGTTCAGTCTTCCTACGGAGCCCATGGCACACGTAACTGTGGGTAGAGCAGTTTGGGCAGAAAAATCCTTCAACTCTGGCCTGACATGGGATTGAACCCTCGAACCGTTGTTTACCACTTGACCACGTTGGCTCGTTAATCAATTCACACTTTTATCCAGCGGGATGATCTCTAATCCGCTCTTCTCAAAAAGATGTCGTAGGATTTGCTGTAGAAAGCGTGAGATGGACAGTTTTAAGTTTGTAACATGCTGTTGGTTTGTGACAGTATTCTCTGGACATTTCGGTGTGCATGCATTTAGGCCAGTCACTTGATTCAATCTGAGACATGATTAGAATCGAAGACATACAAGAAATGGTTAAACAACATCAGTCATCCATTACACCACACAGCAGCGGATGCATGTGGTTTGGCCAGATTGTCCTTCAAGCTTACCCCCCCCCTCCCCCACCGTGGGGATGCCGGGGCTCTTTCAGTGTAAATAGTATCCCCACCCTCTGGAAATTACGCTCGAAATTTCCTCTTTTCTGTCGCTCTCTTTGTTTCTTCCTCCTTTGCTTTGTCATTTCTTCCTGTCATTTTCTGCCTTGCTGGTCCATTCACCTGTATGTGTTCGATAAAGTATTACATACTTTTTCTTAGGATTGATAATTGGATACATGTATTGAGTGCATTTTTGGCTCTAGGGAGGCGAGATATGCTGAAGCAATTTTAGTAATTCATGCCCGGTTTCATACATGTTTTGGTGTCCTTGGGTATGTTTAAATTTGTATTCAGGTGTTTTTTAAATTCCCTATGATAAATTGGATGGAGCGGTCAACGCCGGGGGCATGTCCGTAGATTATGTGCGCGAATGCATTGATATGTCTACCTTATTTTCTTTCTTTTTTTTTTCTGTTGAAGTTTTGTATGTTTTGAGGCTGTTATAGCCCTGATATGGCTCTACGCAGTCGGCTGGGCTTTAAACAATAATAACAAGCTTACACCACCATCATGCTCAGGCTTCACAACCAGAGGAGGCCACAGTGAATATGCCAGGCTTTGCTTAAGTGATGTACATCAGATCATGTGTCTGTCGGGGAAGAAAATAGATCCAAGCCAGTAGCATGTTTCAGACGGGAAAAGTGCACATTAGGAACTTCTTACAACATGCTGTGTAATTCGTCAGACAATTCCATATGCGCTGTATTCAAAACTGCCAGCAGTTACCTGACAATCGTCGACCCAGCGCAAAACTCTGTGCGCTGGCAAGGTCATAAGATAGGGAGGGAGTGAAGGGATCTATGATTTTTAAGATTTGTGCCATACCAAATTGGGAGGGAAGAGAAGGAACTTACGATTGCTATACAAGAGTGATTTATTATCATTATCATCATGACGATGACTGGGCTTGTTTTTAGGTAAGTGGCATGCATAGATATACACTTGCCGTTTTTCGTTTGTTATGACCGTTGTATGCTTGTGACATTTCAGATGTTCCCACTAACGTCACGCTTCAAATGCACATCGTCAGTTTCCATTCTGTGAACGAAGTGTCCATGGTAAGTACTAGAGAGAAAGAGAGAGAGAGAGAGAGAGAGAGAGGAGAGAGAGAGAGAGAGAGAGAGAGAGAGAGAGAGAGGAGAAGAGTAGAAGAGAGAGAGAGAGCTTGAGCTTTTATTTTCCAATCTTCCAACGTAAAGATTATAACACAGTACAACACTGATCAGTTTAGTTTTCATGTCTTGCCATTGCTGAATTGTCCCTGATAACAACTCTAATAAAATAGTGAACACTAATGGTAGAGATGATACGAGTAAAGTAGTTACGGGCTGAAGATGTCTTAAACAGAATATTTTACACACACACACACCAACACACACACACACATACACACATACACACAACACACACACACACACACACACACATACACACACACACACACACACACATACACACACACACACACACACACACACACACACACACACACACACAACAACACTACACACACATACACACACCAACACACACATACACAACACACACACACACACACACACACACACACACATACACACACACACACACACACATACACACATCCACACACACACACATACACACACATCACACACACACACCACATACCAACACATACACAACACACACACCACAACACACATCACACAACACAACACACACACACACACTACACACTACACACCACACACTCACACACCACACATACACACACACACACACACAACATACACATCCACACACACACACACACACAGCTACAGGAACACCTGTACAAAAATTCCTTGCTTGAAGTCCATCATATCAGCTTACAGAAGGGTCACAGCGCAGAGACTGCTGTACTGAGTGTCCTCAACGAACTACTAGTCAATGCGGATAACAGACTGGTATCATTGGTCGCATTGTTGGACCTCAGTGCAGCATTCGATACGCTGGACCATTCCATACTGCTCAAAAGATTGGAAGTAACTTACGGTATCAAGGCGCTGTTCTTGACTGGTTCACCTCATATGTTTATGATCGTTTTCATTCAGTCATTGTTGATGGTATTCTATCTAATCCATCCCCTTGTCTGTGGAGTACCTCAAGGCTCTGTCTTGGGCCTGTTTTGTTTCACACTGTACACTCAACCACTATCTGATGTTATTTCTTCTCATTCATGTACTGTACACTCAACCACTATCTGATGTTATTTTTCTCATTCATGTCAATTTCATTAATATGCTGACGACACCCAGCTGTCCAAATGCTCAGACCCAGATTCTTTTGTTGATGTTCAATCATGTGTTCAGGCTTGTGTAACTGACATCTTATCATGGATGACCAGTAATCGCCTCAAACTTAACACCGACAAAACCGAATTTATGCCTGTTGGTGCGCTCTCCCGTCTTCGTTGATCGGCAGTAATTCTGCACACATTGATGGAAGTGACATCCCTTTTCAGCCACAGTCAAATATCTTGGCATCAAGATCGATCAGGCACTTTCAATGCATGATCACATTAGCAGTATATGCCGCATTTCCTTCCTTGAGCTTCGACGTATTGCATCAATCCGTCGCTATCTTTCTAACGAAGCTGCTACCAAACTTGTTCTGGCCTTGGTCACCTCTCGGTTAGATTACTGCAACTCCATACTGGCAGGTCTACCTAAAGATGAAATGAAACGCCTCGATAGAGTTCAGGCAAGTGCTGCACGCCTTATTATGAAGAAGAAGAAGCGTGACCACATCACTCCAATACTTCAAAAGCTACACTGGCTTCCTGTCAGCTATCGCTGCCAGTATAAAATTTACACTATGGCATACCGCCACTTTGAAGGCACTCTGCCATCATACCTGTCTAATGCATTATGCTCATATACACCATCTCGGGCCCTCAGGTCATCGAATGAAAAGCTGCTTAAAATTCCAAAGTGTAATCTTAGAACTGCTGGTGAGCGCTCCTTTCATTATCTTGCACCTCGCCTCTGGAATTCACTGCCGGTCGACCTTAGAAGGGAAAGCACACTTGCTTCTTTTAAAGCAAAACTCAAAACCCACCTGTTTGTGAAAGCATTTGAAATTCCCACTGTCTAAATGATTGTATTCTTTGCGCTAATGCTGTTGATTATTGTATGATTTCTAAGGTATATGATATGTACTGTTTAAGTCATGTTGTTGTAAGATAGTATAATTTATGAGTGGGTGTGATGTATGTGTGTGTATGTGTGTGTATGTATGTATCTATATATGTATGTGTATATATGTGTATATATGTGTGTGTGTATATGTATGTATATATATATATATTAACATATTTTTAATTTGTGTAAGAGAGTATGCTTATGTGATAGTAAGGTATTATGTACACTATTGTGTTGCTGTAGGATAGTATGTTTTATGATTGGTATGATAGCGCAGTGAGTCTGTATACAGAGAATAGCGCTATATAAAAGCAATTTATTATTACACACACACATACACACACACACACACACACACACACACACACACATACACACACCACACACACACACACACACACACACACACACACACACACACACACACATACACACACACACACACACACACACACACACATACACACACACACACACACATACACACACACACACACACACACACACACACACACACACACACACAGAGAGAGAGAGAGAGAGAGAGAGAGAGAGAGAGAGAGAGAAAATGTTTATTCAATATATGTTCAGGTCCCTTATTCAATGGAGTTAAACGTATAACATGGTGAGAGGGCGTGAGGAAGGGTGTGCGTTCGAGTTCGTGTGTGTGTGTGTGAATGTGTGTGTGTGTGTGTGTGAATGTGTGTGTGTGTGTATGTGTGTGTGTGTGCGTGTGTGTGTGCAGATCACGTTATTGCCTCAGAGGGCTGTTTGTTTGGTGTAATAACAGTTATGTTTTGCTGTAATAACAGTTCTGTTTTGCTTTAATAACAGTTATGAGCAATAAAATAGGAAGGGAAGGCATGTGTACTCTATCGATCGTGGGGAACCGCTGTGATCCGTTTTCATTCACAACCTTCCTGTAGTGTTATTGTTGGCATTATATATGGGACAGTATGATATATATGGGACAGTATGATATTTATAGGACAGCGCAATACTGATGAGGACAGTACAATATTTATGAGATAGACTCCAATATTGTCCGTCCTGAGTGTTTTCATCATGCCACTGCCTGCTTGGCACATGTTACGTTGAAACCCCCGCCCCTCCACCACCCAACTGAGATTTGTTTTTCATGGGCTTGCTGGCTGACTACTTTTTTCAGACTCCCTTTCTGCTTTGCAGGCAATTGCTGGCCGAAACATTAGTCGCCCTGAGCTTGTGAAGGTCTTCGAACCGTTTTCTACTCTTACAAATGAAGGTTACCGGATTGTTTTTGCCTGGATTCCTGGCCATGTTGGTATTGGAGGCAATGAAAAGGCTGACTGCCTGGCCAAGAAGCCCACAAGGGAAAATATGTCTAAATTCTTCATTCCTTACACAGATATAAAATCGAAAGTACACAGTTGCGTGAGAAATTTGTAGCAGGTGGTTTGGAATGAACAGACAGATAGCAAACTTTTCCCATATCCGCCCTAACCTGAAAAATTCTCCCGTCTGCCTTAAAGAGCCTCTTCTGAGACGTCCTTCTTGGTGCAATTTTCCAGTTTTTACAACAGATCAATAGATTTCACCTGATGTGATTTTATGTGCAGGTATGGTTTTCTTGAATTGCATTTTAAACTTGTAAGGTTAACGGTGAGCATGGTTTTTATCTGTTGTCTTTTAACCTTAACCTGGGTGTCGCTCTTGACGTGGTGTTAACCATGATATGGTTCTAGCAGTCGGCTGGGCTATAAGCAGTAGGAACCTGCACCTGCTTGGCAGTATGAAACGTTTAACCCCCCATTCCTCAGCCACACAACTGAGATTTGTTTTTCATGGACTTGCTGGCTGGCTATTTTGATACAGCTGTGGACAAAAGATTTCATGTCAATGACCGGGTTCTGTCCCACCTACCCTACAAGATGCAAGTTGGCTTGTTTGGAGCCATCTTTAATAACGCTTCAGTCATTGTGCTGTGGTCACCTTTCATTGGTCCCGATCACATTTTAGACCTGCCAGGTTAATAACGGTGAGCATGGTTTTTAACTGTTGTCTTTTATCTTAACCGGGTTGTCGTTTTTGACGTGGTGTTAGCCCTGATATGGCTCTAGTAGTTGGTTGGGCTATAAGCAGTGAACTTGAGGTCCAGATCTCTTTACAATTTTAAGACCCTGCCAGGCAAAAGGTATTTCACAGGCTCAAGACATCTGCCAGATAACTGCTGGCAAATTGGAATGGAGCGCATATGGAATTGACCGGGTACGACGAATCCATCTTTAACAAACTGCCGGCTGCTCAGCCTTTCCCAGTCCTCTTTCTTTCTGTCATGTACATAACATGGATTGGACGAGGTGTCCGTACTGGAGAAAGGCTTTCTACAGTGTTGGTAGTGGGCCGACTATCTCCAACCCTCCTGCAGTTTGCGGATGGTAGATGGCCTATAGATGTGGGGGTTAGTTACGGAATAAGTCAGGCTTTCCTGGACCAATAAGAAGTCCTGGACCGACTGACGATGGTAACTACCCAGATGGGGAGGAGTGAACCTTGGTAAGGTTACACATTATCTCCAGTGACAGACATCATACGAGTTAGGGCCACCAGAAGGCCTAGCCCACTGCGCTCACAGGGTAGGCCTTTTGGCCGTGAGGTGATGACGAGGTAACCATCAAAAGAAAACCTGGAAGGCTGAAGTCTGAGGTAGCAGATTTGAGGGCACCGTCTAACCAACAAATATGGAACTATACAGTCTGATTCAGCGCAAACGTCTACGTGGAGAATGGAGATTTGCCCGTGGAATTCGAAAAACCGTCACAATTTATTGCCGTGTGGGTGACCACGTGCACGGTGAAAGCAGTGCAGTAAAGTGTGGAGAAAGGAATGTATTATGATCGATGTCTGTGGGCGACAGTCAGTAAATCATAAGCACTGCAGTAACGCCCGTGTGCCAGCTGTAAATGATTCATTTGCTCCCGTGGCTCACACATGATCGTTTTTTAACTGAAAGATATTCAGCAGTCTGCACTGTTATACAGTGTGAGACCCTAACGTGCACGAAAGCTGAATACTCGTAAATCATTTCTCTCTCTCTCTCTCTCTCTCTCTCTCTCTCTCTCTCTCTCTCTCTCTCTCTCTCTCTCTCTCTCTCTCTTCTCTCTCTCTCTCTCTCTCTCCACACACACACCGATATACACAGACGCACACACCTATACACTCATAACGCGCACACACGCACGCACGCACGCACGCACAGCCACACACGCGCGCGCGCGCACACATGTCTCTGGTAAATACGAAATAATCTCCTTTTCTTAAAATGAGCATGTAAATATTTTGATATGGACATACTGTAGATCTGCTAAGGGGAATTGTATGGTCCAGGTATAGTGGAAGAACTGCATCAACATGTAAAGTTTAAAGGATAATCTTTATCTCATTGCAAGGTAGGACGTTGGTCTTGTTGAAGCATATCACATTGTCCCCGCGGGTTTAGGATTTGGCCATCATGTGTTGTGTGAAAACTTCAGTTGTCGGCTGACAGACTGTGTCAATACAGAGGTGTCGATCCCATGCTGCTCAATAATCCCTTGAATCCCCGCACTCTGTCCACCAGTATCTTGCATTGTCAACAATGCACAAAGCAAAACCTTAATCCTTTGGGATTTGCCCGTGGAATTAGAAAAACCGTCACAATTTATTGCCGTGTTGATCCCATGTGCTCAATAATCCTTGAATCCCCGCACTCTGTCCACAGTATCTTGCATTGTCACAATGCACAAAGCAAACTTAATCCTTTGACTCCTTCACCCTATCCACCAGCTTCCTGCAGGAAGCTGGTGGATAGGGTGAGGGAGCAGACGGGTAAGTTTTTAACTATTGATGGACAGGGTACGGGAGTCAAAGGGTTAAGGCTCCTTGACTTTCTGCAGGAAACTGGTGGAGAGGATGAAGGAGTCGAAGGGTTAAGTTTTTGTTTTTGATGGACCGGGTGCGGGAGTCAAAGGGTTAAGGCTCCTCGACACGTCGCCAGCTCCAGGTTTATTCTCTCTGAAGTCCTATTTACCAGAGAGACAACATTGTCAAATCACCATGAGCTACCCTCCAGAGGAGATCCTGCACTACTGGTTGGTCACTTCGGTGGAGATAAACAGTAACTGTTCTGGTCCAACATAATACCAAAACTGCCTCAGTCGTAGATAATACATCGTGGACAATAATAGCAAGACTGTGACAGCGGTGAAAATAATGTACATATTGTCAGAAGTTCCTGAGAAAGCTGTTTACACACCACTCCCGCCCCGCAAAACATGCAGATTTTTGACACTTTCGTTTTTATTTATGTCACTTTGACCATAACATGTCCTCCAAACTTATGTATTCGTTACTTACCGGCGATCTACACCTGTAATCCAAATTTAGTACAGATCCAGTTAGAGACAATAGAGAAAATCTTGCTGACGACTTTTTGCAACACATACACGTGTGCGGGCTCTCTCTCTCTCTCTCTCTCTCTCTCTCTCTCTCTCCTCTCTCTCTCTCTCTCCACACACACACACACACACACACACACACACACACACACACACACACATACACACACATACACACACACACACAACACACACACATTACACACACATTCACACACACACACTCGCGCACACCACACACCCTCCCGAGTAATCTGATATAATCTAACCACCCATTTTTCTAATGTATTGTCTGTACGCAGCCCTCGGCAAAACGTACATCACCCTTAAAGGGCAAGAGAGAGAGAGAGAGAGAGAGAGAGAGAAGAGAGAGAGAGAGAGAGAGAGAGAGAGAGAGAGAGAGCATGCGCTCGCGCGCGCACGCGTATCTGTATGTGTGCGCGCTTGCGTGCGTGCGTGCGTGCGTGCGGATATAACAGGGCCTGTGGCCTTTGTCTCAAACATAGCTGCAATCAGATTCAGCTGTTAGCTAACTTAGCAGTAAATACTTAATAACTTTGACTCGTCGATTGTAGCGGCAGTTAGGTGCAGCTGTTAGCTCGCATAACACTGAATGCTTGATAGGTGACTCAGGATATCGTACCAATCAAGGTGGCGAAGTGTAGGGAAAGCACGCCGGACTGTTGACTCGAACCCCCCCCCCCCCTCCCTCCAATCAATCCGAAAATGATTAAGTTGTAGACCCGGACAAGTTCTTATTCAAGGTTGAGAGGACTATGGGTTCGTGGGGAGCACTGGCACCGCACGTGTGGTCGGGTCTCGTCTGTTCAGGATGCGTTCTGATAGGTTACTTAAATTTCCTAACCAACACCGCAGGTGTCTTGTCGCAGGCTTGGCTGACGCCAGGATATGTAGAATACAGCCCTGTCAGCAGTGTCAGTCAGAAATGAACACTATAGCATTATCAGTGTCATCGTCATTCTCATTATATTATTTTGAAAAACTCCTCCACTCTAAGGCCCTTAATGCCTTGCTCTCATTTTTTACCTCTGAGGGTGTGTTGGAGAGCAGGGAAATGAGCGGCGTGTATTTAGTGACAAAAGCTATGCGTAAAATGGGATAGCAAGGTGGTGGTTATGGTGACGTGGGGGGTATACATATGACAAACAAATGAGCAAGAAAGCAAACCTAAGATTTCGTTGCTTCACCATCTGGATCTGTGCTTTCCATGAGAATGAGAACATAGCAACTTAGTCATGAGCGACTTGAGTTGGTTTTTGTTTGTTGATTTTTAATAGGAAATTCAATTTTACCTGGTTTGAATAAGGGTTTGTCGTCTCCTTTTCCCACAACAATTACACTTGATTGTAAAAGAAATGTTTTCAGGTGGTTCCTCGTCCACTTCATTACATGTCTCACAATGTTTGTTCTCCGTCTATTCTTTGGTATTATCTGTCTATGCTACTGTTGCATACCAGAAAACGAGAGGGCAGATGATCTGGCAAAATTAGAGCTCAGGGTATTACTACGATTCAGTTTTGGCAGGATACATATCTAAATGATATTGTGTTTCATATACAGCTCTGGCAGAATGCATATTCAATTTCGGATATGATATTGTTAAATATTCGACTTTGGTAGAATGCACATCTAAATAAGGATCTAATTGTGTTACATATGCAAGTCTGGCAGAATACATACTTAAATTAGGATATAATCATGTTACATGTGCGACTTTGGTAAATGCACATCTGAGTAAGTATGTACGAAGATGAGTCAAAAAGTAATGCGTTTTTCTTTAGTACAGGAACAATTACCGTCACAGGAACATGTATCATACATCAAAATGAAGCTGGTCCTCCGGGGATCACATCCCTGCTTCTCAACATAGTCATCATTTCTCTCAATAGCAATGTTCCACGTTCGAATGAGGGCATGTATCCCTGCCTCGTAAAATTCTGTTGACTGTGCTGGGAGCCACGTCTTCACTGCAGTTTTCACTTCCTCGTCACTGGCATAATGTTTGCCTGTCAAACCCTCTTTCATGGGGCCGAAGAGATGATAGTCTGAAGGCGCAAAGTCTGGTGAGTATGGAAGATGCAGTAAAGTTGTCCACCCAAATGAGGCGATTGTCTCCCTTGTCCTGATGTTTTTGTGTGGTCGAGCATTGTCATGCAGAAGGAGGACATTATCGATTTGCAAGTTGGATCTCGCTCGTCGGATTCTTGCTTTGAGCCTTGTCAGGGTCTTAATGTATGCCTCAGAGTTTATTGTTTCTCCTCTTGGTAAGAAATCAACCAGAATGACACCTTGAGCAGCTCAAAAGACAGTCACCATGGTTTTTCCAGCTGACTTTTCCGTCTTGAACTTTTTTGGTGACATAGGGTGGCACCATTCCATCGACTGCCTCTTTGATTCCGGTTCATAAAGATGAATCCATGTTTCATCACCGGTAACGAGCCATCCGAAGAAGGTGTTGTCATTGACTTTGTTCAAGAAGTTCAGTGCAGGCGTTAACCCTGTCAGTCTTGCGTTCGGTAGTCAGCTGTCTCGGTACCCAACAGGTACACACTTTTGAAAACCCAAGTGATTCAACAATGTTATAAGCACTTCCATGGCTCACTTCAAGGTTTTCTGCGAACTCCTCAAGAGTAAATGCGCCTATCTTCTGTAATCAGAGCATCTGCTTTTGCTTTATTGGCAGCATTCACAGAAGTGGACGGACGGCCAGAATGGGGTTTATCGGCTACGCTCGCAGTTCACACCTTTTCATCATTCAGACGACAGACCCACCTGCGAACATTGTTATAATCTAAAGTATTCTCCTTATACACATTCTGTAATCGTCTTGAATGTTCACTGGGGTTTCCCCCTCTGCAACAAGGAATTCAGTCACTGCTCTTTGTTTTTGACGCAGCTCTAAGGGGGCAGCCATTTTGAATTTTCCTAACGAGTCTATGAACCGGAAACATACCAAACAAGATAGTTCAGTCCGTAACAGTTATAATCATCTGTAACTGAGCAACATGTCAGTAATTTTATCAAAAACTTCGTCTGATATAAATAAAAAGGCATTACTTTTTGACTCGCCCTCGTAAATGTTACGTATACAGCTTTGGCAGATGCAGATTTAAAGTATTAATTGTTTTACACATTAAGATTTGGCAGAATGAACATTTTGATGAGGATATATTTGTTGATTTAATTATTCAGTCTTCCCAAGTCATTTTTCATAGGAGCGAAACTTTCGAAAGTTCAGTGTTTCTTAAAAAAAACAACTAAAAACAAAAACAAAAAAACTCAAACAGCCCTTGCTAAGCACCGCTACCACCTCAGCCCCCAAAACGTAAAGAATGTGGTAAGTTACGGAAATAAAGATCGTACAGTTAACTGGAGATGTCGGAAAAGTACACAATTAACAGTTTTTGACGGATATTCATTCAAAATGTAACAGAATAAAAACGACATAAAATGCAGATTGGAGAAAAGCTGACCACTCAGCAGGAACGGCGTTAGGGATGTCAGTACTAGCGGAACTGAATATGTTCAATTTACACAGGATGTGGTCGTGTGAAAGTCTGTTGTGGCCAGGTTGTCCATGGTGAGCAGACAGTGATTGATGTCCCCTGACAGTGTTATCGCTAAATAAATCAGGAACAGGTCCATGTGACCTTCCATTCCTGTTACTTATTCATACACACAGCCCGACTGATTATTTTTCTCAGTCTTTGAAGCCCTGACGTTTCTCTGCAATTATGGAAATCTCTAGAGGACGTTTGCACGCGCGCATGCACACACGCACGTCCATGTAGTGAGTGAGATGTACAGAATGATTGGTTTGTGTTTGGCTTGGTGGGCCTTTGGCCAGTGGATTTTGGGTAGGTGGTGGTGGTGAAAGTCTGAATAGTTTTTCGATATGGTACGACAGAGTGTACGATGCTTGATCACCAGAGTCGAGCCGATCGTGTTTCATATTCCCCGTGGGGATGCCGGGGGCAGGGGCGTCAGTAAATACGTGATACCCACCTTCTGGATTCTTTGCTAGAAATTCCTCTTTTCCGTATAAATCCCTCTTTTTTCCCTTTTCCCTTTGCCTCTCTCTTTTCCTTCCTGATCACTTCTACCTTAAGGTCTTCACCACATAATGTGTTCGATAAAGTCGGTCTTCTTTTTTTCGGATTGATAATTGGTACTGTGTTAAGTGCATTTTTGGCTAACGAGGTAGAGATACGCGCAAACAGTTCTTAGGTAATTAATGCCCGTATTGTATGTTTGTGCCTTAGGTATGCTAAATTTATACTCAACAGAGTTGTTTTTATAAATCCCCTGATGATAAATGGACAAGTGTTAGGCCAGGGGCATGTACTTAGATTATGCAGCGAATGCATGACAATGTGTACTTAAATTTTTTTACCTGTTGAAGTTTTAGTTTTAAACGGTACAGCCCTATATGGCCTACGAGTTGGCTGGGCTCAAAACACAATGAACACATCGTTTTCACACAGGGGCCGGAGAGTCGAGAAAGCACGACTGATACCTTACATTTTCGTCAGTCGTCGTACTTACCCTTGACTCCAGAAAATCTCTTGTTCGCTCACCAACTGTTCATCAGATTTTGTGAGTTATGTCGATTGTGTGCAAAACCTGGGTTAACTCTGGGATGGTTTCCTCTTCCTTCTCCATCCAAACTTATCCAAGGTTATCTATCAGATTTTCCGAGTAGCTCTCTCGATGCATTTTTAAGTTTTACAAGTTCAACTACATGGATCAAATCTCGAGAATGGTTTTCTTTAATTGCATTTTAGACTTGCACAGGTGAACGGTGAGCATTTTTCCTGTTGTCTTTTTCTTTACCTGGTTGTCGTTTTTGGCGTGGTAGTATCTCGGATTTGGGTCTAGTAGTCGGCTGAGCTGTAACTGTTGAACTTGGAATCATCTTCATGATTCTCTCTTATCCATTCCACATATTGTTTTGTTGTACTCCTTTCCATGTTCCACCTCCCTTCTTGGAAAACCGATTTAGCAGGGACATTGAACTGTTTTAATGCCACACCACTACATGTTCTTTTCTTAATGATCTCTGAGATCATCACAATGTCCCGTGCTTGATGGTTTGGGCATGTTATTGGTATATGACCAGTGCATCTGATCTTAGTATTTTATAAATGTATTTCTAATGACTTTAGTCGGTTTCAGAACTAGTGTTAAGGCCCCGTAAATCCATGCTTGAAGGAGATATGTGTACCAAGCGCACAATAAGTCTTTAGGTTAGACAACATCACCCTTTCTGAAGAGGATGAAAAAAGGAACAGATGGTCAAGCCATTCTGTCTCATTTTTTATTATCCTGAACTAGGAAAATCGACATTTAAGTTTGCTTCTCTGTGACGCTCACTGTGACTTCAAGAGGCTTAGTTTTAAACTTGAACTGCATCGAGGACAAGTATACTCAGTTCGTATGTGTGATAATATTTTAAATATTCCTCTCAAACTTGAATTGATTGCACACCTCACTTAATACAAATGTCTGATTTAGGCACTTTTTGTTATTGTTTAAACCACCTGGCAAAAAGCGTCGACAAAACAGCCTTTTTATCGATTTCACACATCACCTTACAAACATGAATTTTAGGCAGTTTTGGTTGATTGTTTAAGCCACGGAAAAAGTGAGACATAAGGCTTTTTATTGTTTAAATACTTCTTAAAAACATGATTTTAGGCACATCTTGTTCTATAACACCTGGAAAAAGTGATGACATAAAGCCTTTTTATGTTTACACATCACCTTTAAAAACATGACACACACACAACACATACACGCACACACACATACACACACACACACAGACACGCACGCACACACACACACAACACACGACGCACACACACACACGCATGCACACACACACAGACACGCACACACACACAGACACGCACACACACACACACGCAACACACACACATACACACACACATACACACATGCACACACACACACACACACACACACACACACACACACACACACAAGTGAAGCGCGCCCATGCACATGGCCTAGTTCACCCACAGCCGGTGGCGTGCTTCGGCCGGGCAACAGCTAAACCCGATTTTAGCCAAATTCAAGCCTCCAGAAAAGAGTGAAAACAGAGAACGAACTGCGATTTTTAGAAATTTGAGAAAGTTAAAGCACTGAAGATCACGAATCTGACCATGCCAAAATGGACAAAAACGTGTGAAGATTGTAACTTGCACTATACTTACGCCACTACTACGAAAATAATCTCACTTTATACTGAACAAACAACAACCACCTGGAGATATGAGTCAATCATCACATTAGTAATTTCTACTAAAACTCAAAGACAAGGTAATGCATCAAAGGAATGATCACTTCTTCAGAACAATGAGTATTCACAGCACTGAATGCATCCAGGTAAGTGATGAAAAAATTCTCGATCATTACACAAATTCACAAAACATACAGAAAACCGCACTCAGATTCCTTCTTTGTCAGTATTGCTGTAGCACAAGACGCGCTTCAGAGATGGATTTTGGTCAAACTGCTGGCTAAAATACCACTTCCAAGCGATGCTGGCTGACAGAAAGGTACCAACTAAAGGGTGTCAGAATGGCTGGGAAAATGCAGCCGTGGGGGGCTCTTTCAGTATAAATACGTAGTATCCCCACCTTCTGGAAATTCTTTGCTAGAAATTGCCTCTTTTCTGTCACTCTCATTGTTTCTGCTTTGTCCCTTTGCTTTCTGTCTTTTCTTCCTATCAGTTTCTACCTTGCTGGTCCGTTCACCTGTATGTGTTCGATAAAGTCTTACTTACTTTTTTTCTTAGGATTGATTAATTGGGTACATGTGTTAAGTGCATTTTTGGCTTTACGGAGGTGAGATATGCGGAAGCAGTTTTAGGTAATTTATGCCCGTTTTTGTATGTTTTGGTGTCCTTAGGTATGCTTAAATTTATATTCAGGTGTGTTTTTTTAAATCCCTGTGCGATAAATTGGACAGAGTGGTCAAGGCCAGGGGCATGTACTTAGATTATGCACGCGAATGCATTGACATGTGTACTTAATTTTTTTTCCTGTTGAAGTTTTGTATGTGTTTTGAAACGGTTACAGCCTGATATGGCTCTACGGAGTTGGCTGGGCTCAAAACACCAATAACAACAATCGTTTTCATAGGGGCTGGGAGTGAGAGAGAAGAGTGACTGTACCTTGTCTTTTTCGTCGTCGTCGTCTTCTCCCTTGACTCCATGAAAAGTCATTGGGTCGCCTCACCAAACTGTTCATCAGATTTTGTCAGTTATGTCGATTGTGTGCCAAACCTGGGTCTCTCTGAGGATGGTTTCCTCTGTCCATTCCACAAGATTATCCAAGGTTAATCTATCACGATTCTTCCGAGACGTCTCTCTCGATGCATTTTTCCAGTTCTTACAAGATTCACTGATATGGTTTTATGTCCGAGTATGGTTTTCTTAATTGCATTTTAGACTTGCAAGGTGAACGGTGAGCATGGTTTTGACTGTTGTCTTTTATCTTAACCTGGTTGTCGTTTTTGGCGTGGTGTTTTCTCGGATATGGGTCTAGTAGTCGGCTGAGCTGTAAGCAGTGTGAACTTGGAACATCTATCATGATTTCTCTCTGTCCATTCCACACTATTGATTTTTGTGTCCTCCCTTTCCATGTTCCCTCCCCCTCTCTGGAGGACCGATTTAGCAGGGCCTTGGATCTTGTTTTATGGCCACACGACGTAGTGTTCTTTTCTTAATTGATCTCTGTAGATCATCATAATGTCCGGGGCTTGATGGTTTGGTGCATGCGTTCATTGGTGATATGACCAGTGCATCTGATGCTTAGTATTTTAAAATGTATTTCTATGACTTCTAGTCGTGTTTCAGAACTAGCTGTTAAGGCCCGTAAGTGGCATGCTTACAGGAAAAGAGTATACCAACGCACATAAGTCTGTAGGTTAGAATCAACCATCCCCTTTCTGAAGGAGGATGAGAAAGAAGAGAACAAGATGGTCGAAGCCATTCTGTCTCAATTTTTATATAATATCTGAACAGAAAATTGACATTAAGTTTGTACTTTACTGCGTCACTGTGACTTCAAGAAGCATTAGTTTTAAACTTGAACTGCATCGAGGACAATGGTATACTCAGCTGTCATAACGGTGAAATATTTTAAATATTTTCAGTCCTCGAGAAATTGTTTGCACACCTCCTTTAATGACAATGTGCTGATTTTAGGCACTTTTTGTTATTGTTTTACCGGAAATGTGATAAAGCTTTTTTCGTTACCTCACTTAAAACTGTTTAGAGTTTGTTATTTTTACCACCTGGAAAAAGTGTGACATAAGGCCTTTTTATTGTTTACACATCACCTTTAAAAACATGATTTTAGGCCATTTTGTTCTTGTTTATACCACCTGGAAAAAGTGTGACATAAGCCTTTTTATTGTTTACACATCACCTTTAAAAACATGATTTTAGGCACTTTTTGTTCTTGTTTATACCACCTGGAAAAAGTGATGACATAAAGCCTTTTTATTGTTTACACATCACCTTTAAAAACATGATTTTAGGCACATTGTTCTTGTTTATACCACCTGGAAAAAGTGATGACATAAGCCTTTTTATTGTTTACACATCACCTTTAAAAACATGATTTTAGGCACATTTTGTTCTTGTTTATACCACCTGGAAAAAGTGATGACATAAAGCCTTTTTATTGTTTACACATCACCTTTAAAAACATGATTTTAGGCACATTTTGTTTTGTTTATACCACCTGGAAAAAGTGATGACATAAAGCCTTTTTATTGTTTACACATCACCTTTAAAAACATATTAGCACTTTGTTCTTGATTTACCACTGAAAGTGATGCATAAAGCCTTTTATTGTTTACATCACCTTAAACGATTTTAGCACTTTTGTTACATTTTACACTTCAGGTTACACACCACCTTTAAAAAAAGTGCTGATTTTAGGCACTTTTTTTTTTTCTGGTTGGTTTGACCTCTCAGAACTTACATATTCTCGACTCCTCAGGTCTACACCATTGACCAAATTTCTTGTAACAATCTTTTCCAGAAACAGTTGAGAAAATGTTTGACATTAGACAGACACACATCTAGACACACAACCCTCCAAGGATAATATGAAGTAGTCTCCCTGAAGGGAGATTAAAACAAAGCGAAAGATTGATATACCCAAGGATTGTTGGCAGGGTAGGGAGGTGGGGGGGGGGGGGGTCATTGCCTTCTATGATGGGCTTCCTACTAGGCACACACACGTAGTGTGTGACGACTGGGACATGCTGTGTGCCCTGCGGTCAGGCATTGTAATTTGCTGGGCATGTGGCAATAATGTAATAATAATAACAACGTTATGATACTCGTGTATGTTTGCATGCAGACGCGCCGAGGTCAGTCATTATGAATTGGATAAGAGCATTTCGGTCTCCAGACCCACAGACCAGGTTGGCGTGAAGGTTAAGCCCCTACCTCCCCCTCCTCCATGGGGGGGGGGGGGGCTCTTCAGTGTAAATAGTATCCCCATCTTCTGGAAATTCTGTGCTAGAAATTTCCTCTTTTCTGTCACTCTTTGTTTCTTTCTTCCTCCTTTGCTTTCTGTCATTTCTTCCTATCATTTTCCGTTTTGGTGGTCTGATTCACCTGTTGTGTTCGATAAAGTCTTACGTACTTTCTCTTATGATTGATAATTGGGTACATGTATGAATGCATTTTTGGCTGTAGAGAAATGAGATAGGCGGAACAATATTTAGGTAATTTAGCCCCGTCTTTATATGTTTGAGCGTCCTTGTAGTAGTATTATATACATCAATTGATGCGTATATGAAGTCATCATCATCTAGTTCGCCCTGCTGCAGGCTCGGGCTTTGTGGCATGTTAAACCCAAAAGTAAACTCAGTCAAATATTGGTCCTAGTCCCTTGAGACAAATTGTTTGTATAATAACCCCACATCTCTTAAAGTGCATTCATATTTATGGTTTTTTTTTAATTTACTGATATTCTACACCTAAAAAATTCGTTTTGCTCTAGAAAGAACCCATTTTAAAGGGCAACTTTTTTTATTACTGCTTAGGATCCCATTTTGGGACCTGGCGTGACCTCTCAGAACTTGAACATTCTCGACGCCTCAAAGGTCCACGTCGTTGACCGAATTTTTTGTATCGATCTTTCCGAAACGGTTGAGAAAATGTTTGATATCAGACAGACACACATACATAGACACACAACCCTCCAGGGGTAATAAAGAACAGCCTCCCTGAAGGGAGATTAAAACAAAGTGAAAACTGGTATATACCCAAAGGATTACTTGGCAGTTTGGGGGGGGGGGGGGTAGGTTCATTTCCTTGTATGATAGGCATCTCACTGTTGCACACACGCGTAGATTGTGACGACTGGGACATGGTGTGTAAACCCCGATGGTCAGGCTTTGTGATGTGCTGGGCATGTGGCAATAATGTAATAATTGTAATAATAAGGTTGTGGTACTTGTCTAGGTTTTCAGGGAGACGCGCCGAGGTTAGTCATTATGAATCCTGGTTAAGAGCATTTCGGTCTCCAGATCACGGATCTGTTTGGTTGAAAGGTTAAGCTCCCACATTCTCCCCGTAGGCTCTTTCACTATAAATGGTATCCCCACCTTCTGGAAATTCTGTGTTAGACATTTTTTCTCTTTTCTGTCACTGTCTTTGTTTTCTTCTTATTCTTTTGTTTCCTGTCATTTCTTCCTACCATTTTCTGCCTTGCTGGTCCATTCACCTGTATGTGCTCGATAAAATCTTACGTACTTTTTCTAAGGATTGATAATTGAGTACATGTATCAAGTGCATTTTTGGCTTTATGGAAATGAGATATACGGAAGCAATTTTAGGTAATTTAGGCTCATTTTTTTATGTTTGAGTGTTCTTAGTTGTATTTAAATTGTGTATTCAGGTATATGATTTAAGTCCCATGTGCGATAAATCAGATGGAGCGGTCAACGCCAGGGGCACCTCTTTAGGTTATGTGCATGAATGCATTAATTCGTGTACTTATTTTTCTTTTCCTTTTTTTCTATTAAAGTATTGTGCATGTTTTGAAATGGTTATAGCCCAGATAAGGCTGTATGCAGTCGGCTGGGCTTTAAACAAAAGTAATAGTAACAGTAAATATTGACAGTCTCTGAGAAATTGTTTAAACCCCACCTTTAAAAAGTGCTCAATTTAGGCTCTTTGTTATTGCTTACACATCACTTTTTTCCTTATAAAGACTGATTTTAGGCACTTTTATGAATTTTTGCTGGTTGGTTTGACCTCTCAGAACTTACCGTAAAGTTAGGGCTATAAGCCGTGACTTTCCCCCCCAGCTTTAACCCCTGCGGCTTAAAAAAATCGATGCGGCTTATTTGCTGATTTTCCCCAATCCCAGGAGCGTCACCTTCTCGTATATTCTTAGGTTCTCTTTAACTCACCAAAATCGTGTTTACCGTTCATGAATTTTCTGGTGAGCTCCATGTTAAAGTGTTAACTGTACACGTTAAAGTGTTAACTAACTGTTCACGGTTTTAAATCAAATCCGCACACATTTAAGCATTCGGATCGGTATTCAGATCTGCTCTGCTCAACCGTACACTCTCATGTCGAAAACCGACGTAATGCCTACGAAGTAGCCTTCAAGGTGAAGGCGATCGACCTGGCTATTGAAAAAATGCGGCTTATAAACCAGTGTGGCTTATGTGTGAATATAGTTCAGATTTTGTTCTAGCGGTCGGCTGGGCTATAGGCAATATGAAATGAAAAAAAAAAAGAAAAGTTCAGATTTTTCTATAATTTAGTGGGTGCGCCTTATATACCGGTGCACCCAATAGCCCGAATTTTACGTTAATCATTCTCGATTCCTCAACGGTCCACACTATTGACCGAAGTTTTTTGTAACGATCTTTCCAAAAATACTTGAGAAAATGTTTGACATTAGACAGACACGCACATATAGACACACAACCCTCCAAGGGTAATATGAAGACGCCTTCCTGAAGGGAGATTGAAACAAAGCGAAAACTGGTATACCCTGAGGATTGCTTGGCAAGGGGTCATTTCTTCGTATGATGGGCTTCCCACTGATGCACACACACGTAGGGTGTGACGACTGGGACATAGCAAAGTGCATTGGAGGTCAGGCATTGTGATCTGCAGGGCATGTGGCAGTTATGTCGTAATAACGTTGTGGTTCTCGTCTAGGTTTGCATGCAGGCGCGCCGAGGTTAGTCATTATGAATTCTGAAAAAAAGCATTTCTTTCTCCAGATCACGGACCAGGTTGGCGTGAAGGTTAAGCTCTTGCCTTCTCCCCGTGGGGATACCGGGGGCTCTTTCGGTCAAAAAAAAAATCATGTCTTCTGGAAATTCTGTGCTAGAAATTTCCTCTTTTCTGTCACTCTTTGTTTCTGCCTTGTTCTTTTCCTTTCTGTCATTTCTTCCTATCGTTTTCTGTGTTGCTGGTCTGTTCACCTGTATGTGTTCGATAAAGATTGTTGTTCTTTCTCTTAGGATAGATAATTGGGTATATGTGTCAGGTGCATTTTTGGTTCTAGGGAAATTTTATAAGCGGAAGCAGTTTTAGATCATTTAGGCCCGGAATTCAGATATGCCTTGAATCCACTGTGTGATAGATTGGACGAAGTGGTCAACACCAGGGGCATATCCCTAGATTAAGTGCGTAAACGCATTGATATGTGTACATAATTATCTTTTCCTTTTTTTCGGGTTGAAGTATTGTGTGTGTATTGAAATGGCTATAGCCCTACGCATTCGGACTATGCTTTAAGCACCAATAGGAATAAGAATAACCTTACTACCGGGGTTCGATTCTTGTTCACGGAAACGGCGTGCAGCCTCACGTCGTTCAAGCACCTTTTTGGTCAGCTAACCTGTGTCAAGCGAACACCTAAGACCGTGGACTTCAGTTCAACTGGCCATTGACAAGCGAACACGTGCGTGCGCACGCTTCTCCTCTCTCTCTCTCTCTCTCTCTCTCCTCTCTCTCCCCTCTCTCCCCTCCCCCCCTCTCTCCCCCCTCTCCCCTCTCCCTCCCCCTCCCTCTCTCGTCACGTAAACTCGCGCACGTTCATGCACACACACGCATACGTGCGCGCACACACACACACATACCCACAAACACACGAAATAAATAAACACAGCTGACCTTTTTCAGCGAACACAAAAAAGACAGAAACAAAGACCAGATGGCTGAACATTTTATTAACGCGGTTTTGTTTCGTTGTAATGTTTCTGGTTTCTTGAACGCTGGCAGTCACTGTGCTAGATTAAAAGTCAATAGCTAGCCGGGAGAGAGTGGCACAATGGTTCAGACGACCGCCTGCCAGTAACTAAGCTCGAGGTTCCAGATTCGTTCCCGTTGAGGCCTCGACTTTTCTTCCTCAGTTTGCCAGAAAATCAAACTGAAGGTCTAGTTCTTCGGAAGGGGACGAAAAACGAGTCGGACCCGTGTGCCTTCTGGCTTCGCACGCTTAAGAACCCACGGTAGTTGAAAATCGTGAAAGGCTGGGTTTTTGCCCGGCTGCCCTGGTATGAAACATCGGACAGATTGGTTGATTTCCCTGGTCTGTCCCTAGAAGGCTAGTTGGTCTTCTCGCCTTTCTAAAGTCTTGGTATATAAAAAAAAAAGTGGCGCTGCACCGCGGCGACGCACTCTCAACGGAAGACTAAGTCCGAGTTTAACATGGTAAACCCATTGTGATAAACAGAACTGAATATGAATGCGAACATGAAAGTATTTTTTTACACAGACATATCGAGAGGGGTGACCGTAGATAGTGTGTCATGGCACTTTAGGTCTGTACATCTCCATACCTGCGTGGCATTGTAAATCTCCCTGGTGGTGGTAAATCGGGCGGAATGACTAGCACCAGGGACGTATATCCTTAGTTTGATAGCGTGAATGCAGTATGTAAACTTTGTTTTTCTTTTCAAGGTTTTTTAGTTTGCCAAAGTCATTAATGTATTGAGATGTATGTTTTGTATTGGAATGGCTGCATTTCAAATAGGACTGTAAAGTGGTCGGCTGGGCTTTCAACACTGATAATCAGGATAATAGTGAGTCTGAATTCTAACTTCTTGGCGTGAGGATGGTACTCATGCGTATCTACGAACCAAAATGATTGTACCGGCTGAAGCTTTCACATTTTCAAAGTAGTGTCGTATTGTATCGTATTGTATTGTGTTGTATTGTATCGTATTGTATTGTGTTGTATCGGATTGTATTGTGTTGTATCGTATTGTATTGTATTGTGTTGTATCGTATTGTATTGTGTTGTGTTGTATCGTATTGTGTTGTATTGTATTGTATTGTGTTGTGTTGTATTGTGTTGTATCGTATTGTGTTGTGTTGTATTGTATTGTGTTGTATCGTATTGTGTTGTATTGTGTTGTGTTGTATCGTATTGTATTGTGTTGTATCGTATTGTGTTGTGTTGTATCGTATTGTATTGTGTTGTGTTGTGTTGTATCGTATTGTATTGTGTTGTATCGTATTGTATTGTATTGTGTTGTGTTGTATCGTATTGTATTGTGTTGTGTTGTATCGTATTGTGTTGTATTGTATTGTATCGTGTTGTGTTGTGTTGTATTGTGTTGTATTGTGTTGTATCGTATTGTGTTGTGTTGTATTGTGTTGTATCGTATTGTGTTGTATTGTGTGTTGTATCGTGTTGTGTTGTGTTGTGTTGTATCGTGTTGTGTTGTGTTGTATTGTGTTGTGTTGTGTTGTGTTGTACTGTATTGTGTTGTGTTGTATCGTATTGTATTGTGTTGTTGTATCGTATTGTATTGTGTTGTGTTGTATCGTATTGTATTGTATTGCGGGGACGTGCTGTCTGTGTAAAGAGTAGCCCAAGTTTCACATAGTAAAAATCATTTGTGACCATTCACATACGGACTTGCACGCACACGCACACACACACGCACGCGCGCGCACTCACACTCACGCACACGCGAACGCACACAAAGTCGCACGCACGAGCACACACTCCCACAAAGAACACACACATACACACTTGATCTACACTGCTTTACCACAACTCCGGCCTTTAGCTATGTTCATTAACCATACCTCCCCCCCCCCCCCCAAAAAAAAAAAAAAAAGCAACCACAGCAATTATTGAGCGAAATGAATGTTGCAGACACAAGCGATCAGTCATGTTGACTTGTATGGAAATAAGATACACATATGATAATAAGATGTACATAATTATGGTAATATGATGTGTAACAAGTGGGTATTATAGACAGGAAGAGGTCGGGATATACAATCAGCACGAAGCAATTAGCTAGATTGGATGGATAAGAGGCCCAGTGTGTTAGACAGAGAACCTTTAGATGCTGCTTTTCATTCACCCCTCCCTCATCATAATGAATTATTTCTGAAGCACCATGGCGAAGGCTGCAATGTAGAATATCAACGTTCGTCAGCACACAGGATGGGGGGGGGGGGGGGGGGGGGGGACAAACAACGGGTGTTTGAACTCGAGACGACGGGCGCGATGATAAAGTGGGTAAGACGTTAATCTACAAATCGGCAGGTGTGGATTCGATCCTACCTGGGTACATCCCGCAAGGTACTAGGTTGATAAAAGGCAGGGATTTTCTCCACCTGCAAGGCCAGCATGTATGCAGACCTGCCAGTGCCTGAACTTAATACCATCGTGCAAGGCTACTGTCTGTCCTGTTAAACTCCACTTTTAGGTCAGACTTTGGCTGCCTGTTAGTTCATGACATAGTGCAAGGATGTGTCTGCTTTCCAAAGACGTCGCTCTCTGATCGGGTTATTTAATCTTTGTGTGTGTGTGTGTGTGTGTGTGTGTGTGTGTGTGTGTGTGTGTGTGTGTGTGTGTGTGTATGTGTATGTGTGTGTGTGTATGTGTGTGTGTGTGTGTGGCGCGCGCGCGCGCGCGCGCAGGCGTGTTTCCATGTTGCCCATAAACCACCGAAGACTGCTATTGCTTACAGGATGTGTATTTAGTGTTCTTCGTACTTACACGCACAAAGGGGGTTTAGACATTAACAAATCCGACATATGTTAACTTGGGGAGATCGGCAGAATCTCCTCCACCCTTAACTTACGAGGCGGCATCCTGACAGGCTGAAACCCAGAACTTCGCACTGGAAACCGATGAGTGATGGTCAGAAAGCGAGGTGTGAGAGACCTTAAGTGTTCTGTCAAGACCATGATAAAGTCTGCAGCAGGTTTTTATTTTATAAACCTTTTCATACATCGTGTTCACGTTTATATCATGAATAGAGTGAAAATTTGGACACGTAATTTTGAACATGTTTTGCTGCTATATTCTGAAGAAAACGGCGATTTAACAACTTTGAAAACGGCATGTATGGTTGTGTTCAGGTGGATATGAACCAAAAATGTGCTCACCTTTGGACTTGACATAGAAAAAATAACGGGCGAGACACGTACAGCTGGGTTTAGATCTTGGGGTCTTCAATGAGTACAAAATACCATGCACAGACACGTTTACAGATTTCTGTTTTGTTACATCTTTCATGTTATGAAAAAAAGTACTCCTCTGTGTGTGTGTGTGTGTGTGTGTGTGTGTGTGTGTGTGTGTGTGTGTGTGTGTGTGTGTGTGTGTGTGCGTGCAAATAACACGCCAACAGGACTTCACAATGACGTTCTACCTACGCAGAAGGTGGGTGGATGAACGCCTGGCCTTCCCGACCTTCCCGACGTCAGATGTG
>CM060314.1:13801230-13813730 GCA_030674185.1 Monoplex corrugatus | reverse complement strand
AGTTCTGTATCGCCAAACCGACTAATCTGGATTCAGCATTAAAAATGGCCCAATCCAAGCATGAACTTTCTCATCTTTTCAGACTTCCTTTCGGCTTTGCTGGCGATTTCTGGCGGAAACATTCGTCACCCAGAGCTTCTGGAATTCTTTAAATCTTTTCTTCTCTTGGATATGAAAGTTGCCACATTGTTTTTGCCTGAATTCCTAGCCTCGTTGGTATTTAAGGCAACAAAAAGGCTGATTGCCTCGCTAAGAATGCCACAAGGGAAAAGCTGTGTAAATCCTTAATTCCTTACACAGATCTGAAAGCCAAAGTACAAAGTTACGCGAGAAAACTCTGGCAGGAAAACTAGAACAAGTTGGCAGACAACAAATTTTCCAACTTCGCCCCAACCTTAAGCAGATTCACCCATCTGTTCCAGGGAACCGTAGAAATGAGGCAATGTTTTATAGGTTACGCATGGGTCATACACTCGTTCTCATCTTTACAAAAAATTAAGACACGAAAAGATGTTTTTCATGTGACAAGCCACTCGGCATCAGACATCTTATTGAATGCTTGGGCTTGCACGGCGTGAGACATAAGCACTATACGGCGGACTTCTCGAAGAACCTCTTCAGAGACGCCCCTCGTGCAATTTAAAAGTTTTTACAAGAGATCAGTAGGTTTCATCTGATATGAGTATGCATGTAGGAAATTCTTTTAAAATGCATTTTAGACATGAAAGAATTTGTGAGTTTGGTTTTTAAGTCTTAGTTGAACTTGCCGTTGTTTTTAACGCGGTGTTAGCCCTGATGTGGTTCTAGTAACCAGAAGAACAAAAAAACCAATATAAGCGCGTACCCAACAAAACAAGCGCAAATTTTCGGCCAACCGGCCTTTGTCAAGCGCGAACGCACGGTCACAAACAGATCACAGACACCAAACAATGGATAATAAAAACAGGACTAAAAACTTCCCTGCCGCCTCGTCCAGTGGGTAAGAAGGGGACCAAATGGAATGCCCATGTCTTCATGAGCAGTAGGGGACCATATGGAATGCCCATGTCTTCATGAGCAGTAGGGGACCAAATGGAATGCCCATGTCTTCATGAGCAGTAGGGGACCAAATGGAATGCCCATGTCTTTATGAGTACTGCTCATGAAGACATGGGCATTCCATTTGGTCCCCTTCTTACCCACTGGACGAGGCGGCAGGGAAGTTTTTAGTCCATTGGTTTTCTTGTTCTTCTGGTTCCTGTTTGCTTGGGCGCGGGCAGTCACACTTGTGGTTCTAGTAGTCGGCTGGGTTATAAGCAATATGAACTTGAATTAACTGTCTTTATTCCAACCATTGCAAGGTAGATAACCGTACTTTTCCTCCTTGGGGCTATAACAACGTATATACATTTACAGTGTTTTTCCTGATAATGTTACAGACGCGTATTCCACAAGCAACGTGGTGTTCCGGTGGATTGAAGGGAAGAGCATCTCTAAGTCTGACGACTGGGAGATGGCACACTTCATGGATCATGGCATCGAAACTCAGGAATGCGCAGACGTCTTTGACCGTAAGTACTGTTGTCTTTCACTTTACGCCTGGCGACATCTTTGATGTCTTACCAACAAATGCCTGTCGGTTAACGTCAGGGAGAGAGTTCTTCAGTGTTGTATAGAACCGATATTGTTGTACCGATATCGTGAAGCGTGGACAGTCAACAGGTAAAGTGAGGACAAGATTGATATAGCTGAAATGTGGTTTCTAAGAAGAATGTGAAGAATTCCATGGACAGCAAAGAAAACCCGAGACAAGTCTTGCAGGAGGCAGAGACAAAAAGAACATTAATGAAGAAGATTAGGAAAAGACAAACAACATTAGGACCTTTTATGAGGCAAGAGAAATGAGAGCTCCTAGTCACAACAGGAAAGCTGGAGGGGACAAGAGCACCAGGTAGACCCAGAGAGAAAACTAATATTGGACAGACTTGCAGAGTGTATGAAGACAGAGAGGGCGGGAGAAGAAGGCTACTTGCAACGACAGTGGATAGTTTCGAGCCCAGGCTCTTTGTCATGTGCAAGTACACACACGCGTACACGTATACACAGACACTCTTCTCGCTCTCTCGCTATCTCAGGAACACAAACACACCCTACACACAAACACACCTCTCTCTCTCTCTCCCTCTCTCTCTCTCTCTCTCTCGCTCGCTCGCTCGCTTTCTTTCTGTGCGTCTGTCTTTTCCTCTGTCTCGCTCACTCACTCACACACACACACACACACACACACACACACACACACACACACACACACACACACACACACACACACACACACACACACACACACACACACACACACACACACACGCACGAGTTAATAAGAAAAATGTCCCCAATCTGTGAAAACCCATCGCATTAATAAAAAGCAAACCAAGAGTTAACTAGGAACACTACTCGGCTGATTAGCAAACTATTCACAATGATGCCAGGTGATTTTTCTCTGTGTGATGTAAAGATGCACTGAGATACGTTCTGTTTGATCAGGTGCTGAAATGTGGACTGTGAGCCAGCTGGGTTTGTGTTCTTTCCATATTGGAAAAGTGTGTACGGAGGAGGAGGCCGGGGGGGGGGGAGGATAATGGTGGGAAGATGATAAAGGATGGAGGGAGAACCCGACGTTAAGACATGAACGTATTGCCAGTCCTATTTGCATCCATCGAGCAGTCTATTCAGAGACGGCTTTGAACTTGCACTCGCTCACTCGTGGAGCATAAAATGCCAGTTAACCCTTTGACTCCCGCACCCTGTCCACCAGCATCCTGTTCTGTCAACCATGCTAGCATTCCATTTCTTACCCACTGGACGAGGCTGCATGGAAGTTTTTAGTCCCGTTTTATTATCCATTGTTTGGTGTCTGTGATCTGTTTGTGACCGTGCGTTCGCGCTTGACAAAGGCTAGTTGGCCGAAAATTTGCGCTTGTTTTGTTTTGTCTCGTTGGATACGCGCCTACATTGGTTTTCTTGCTCTTCTGGTTCATGCTAGCAAAGTAAACCTTTTGACTATCTCACTTTTGACTTCCTCAAGGGTGGGGAAGTCAAAGGGTTAAGTTTGTGCAGTTGGTAGATAGGGTGCGGGAGTCAAACGGTTAATCTCTTTCTGTCCAAACGGTCTGGAATGAGCAGGATAACTCATTCCATGGCTTCTGGGCTGGGTCTCCTTCATCTCTCGATAAAGTGCGAGTCGCTAGGTACCTGGAATAAAATTGAAGTTCTACAGTTGGAGCGTGACATCAGCACTGCTCACCCCCTCCCCTCCACTTGTGGGGGTGCCGGTTTTTTTTATATTTTTAACGGTATAAATAGTATCCCACCTTCTGGAAATTTTGTGCTAGAAATTTTCATCTTTTCTGTTGCTCTCTTTGTTTCTGCCTTGTTCCTTTGCTTTCTGTCATTTCTACCTATCATTTTCTGCCTTGCTGGTCCATTCACCTGTATGTTTTCGATAAAGTCTTACGTACTTTTTCTTAGGATTGATGATTGGGTACATGTTTTAAATGCATTTTTGGATCTAGGGAAGTGAGATATGCGGAAGCAGTTTTAGATAATTTAGGCCGTTTTTACATGTTTTAGTGTTCTTAGTTATGTTTAAATTGTATTCAGGTATGTTTTTTAAATCCACTGTGAGATGAATTGGACCCTCCAACTGTAGAACTTCAATTTTATTCCAGGTACATAGCGACTCGCAGTTTATCGAGAGATGAAGAAGACCCAGGGGCATCTCCTCAGATTATGTGCGCGAATGCATCGATATGTGTACTTAATTTTCTTTTCCTGCTGAAGTTTGTTATGTGCTTTGAAACTGTTATAGCCCTGATATGGTTCTACGCATTCGGCTGGGTTTTAAACCATAAAAACACTATCACTAAGCTCATCATCATCATGTGCCGTGCCGCATGACGTTGGCGATCATGGCCCTCCATTCGTATCTGGAAGCCCGATCGTTTGGCCACGTCGTCTTTCTGGTCCCCAGTTCAAGATTAAGTGACCCTTTTACCTCAGTGGGTTAGAGCACAACGCTTACAACACGAAGGTTCTGGGTTCAGTCCTCGGACAAGTCAACAGATTTGTTTACGGCGGGTTGGCTGGCTCTTTGTGAATCCATGGACTCCGGATCTGATGTTTCGAGTTCAATCCCAGCCAGCGACATAAACACTGGCCTAATGCTCCAATCATTCTGATGGCGTGCTCTGTAACACTGGCCGAATTTTCCAGTCATTGTGATGGCTTGTTATTTAACTCTGGCCTCATTTTCCAGTTTTTACAACAGATTAACAGATTTTACCTGATATGATTTTACGGCTGTTTTTCTTTAATTGCATTTTGGAGATGCAAGGTTAGCGGTGAGCATGGTTTTTAATTGTTGTCCTTTATCTTAACCGGGTTGTCGTTTTTGACGTGGTGTTAGTCCTGTTATGGCTGTAGTAGTCGGCTGGGCTATAAACAATATGAATTTGAACTTGATAGCTTACTGTTTAACATTGGCCTATTTGCTGCCTGTTCTAATGCTCCAGTCATTCTGATGGCTCACTATTTAATACTGACCTGTTTGCTGCCTGTTCTAATGCTCCAGTCATTCTAATGGCTTGCTATTTCGTAGGTCTTCTCTTCCACCATCCCCTCCATATCAAGATAGTAGATAGTGCCAGTGCATACGGTTTTGCGTAGGCTCAAGGAGTCTGCCAGGTAACAGATGGCAGAATAGATAAGAGCGCGTATGGAATTCTTCAAGTGCGATTATTTTCTCTTGTATATGTCTAAATACCAAATTCAAGCTTTGAGAGAGAAGGGGTATACATACACATGGAAATAGTAGTCCGCCAAGTTAAAAAAAAAACTGCTACAGAAATGTTAACACACGCTTTACATGTAGACCATAGCTTTGAAAACCTGTTTTCTCTGTCTCTGGCTATTCTGTTTTTCCCTCACACTTTATCATTCTAATTTTCTCCTCTATTTCCTTTCCTCTGATGTCACTTAGAGCAAAAAACGTAAGATAACATAGCTGTGAAAACATGTTCTCTGGCCGATATTTTTTCCCTCACACTCTCTTTTTCTGATTTTCTATTTCCTTTCCTTTGATGTCATTTAGAGCAAAAACGTTAGATCAGATTTAAAAATAGCTTTGATAGGGGTGGTGGTGGTAATGTTGCTATTTACTAAATTCTTTGAAGAGGTAGGGGAAACGAACATGAAAAGGAGGGTTAGAGAGAGACACAGGAGAGAGGAGAGGGGAGAGGGTGTGTGAGATGGGATTGTGCGCTTCAATTTTCAATCTTTCGAGCGGCTCTGCGTTAACGGAGACAAATAGTGAGAGCTATATTGCATTACTGGGTGGGATGATTGGCAAACATCATCATTCAGAGTGAGGCCGGCTGATTCTTGTTCCTCCAGGGTACACATGCACTCCAGTGAAAGTGTTTGATCGGATGCTGAAAGTGCGTAGTTTGTGTTAACTTTGCTAGTGTACAGGTCTGACACTTGGAAATCGTCAAATGTGTGTGTGCGTGTTTGTGTGTGTGTAGGTGTGTGTAGGTGTGTGTGGGTGTGTGTATGTGAAATTGTTTGATCGGATGTTGAAGTGTTTAGTGTTTAGTGTGTGTGTGTGTGTGTGTGTGTGTGTGTGTGTGTGTGTGTGTGTGTGTGTGTGTGTGTGTGTGTGTGTGTGTGTGTGTGTGTGTGTGTGTATGTATGTGTGTGTTTGTGCGCTGGCGCATTCGGGCGTGCTCAGCAGCAGCAGTTTCGAACCAAGGATGGAATGCTAGTTTTTCATCCACCTCCTCTTTATTGTTATTGATGGTCTGGGCGCTAGTCTTTGGACAAGATGAAAAACCTGCGTCTTGTGTGCAATATGCTCCTACCGCACGAAAAAGGACCCATGGCACCAAAGACATTGTTCCAGCAGAAGTTTGTAGTAAAATCCACACGGCAACACCAACAACGAAAAGTTGTCGAAGGAAAAATTGGGAGATGTGGTCATTGGGTATAAATTTGTGATTTTTACAGACGGGGTAACTGACACATGGTGTGTCTTGGACAAGTCGAACCTGGCGGAACCCGTCCTACTCCAGGTCTTATTTTGCTGTTGTTGGGTTCACTTCCCACATGTGGCAGATGGTACTGGGCTACATGGTTTACCGGTAGCGGAGGTAAGCCCCGGGCCTGGCTGTGAGAACGAGGTGCTATTACAAGATTCTTGACATCGAATACGCTTACCGTATCGCCAGTGAAAACAAGTGCATTAAGCCATCAAGCAGCACAATGGACCCTACGAAAATCTGCTGACTTTAGTTATGAAAAGAAAACTATGTTGGTATGGCCATGTGACAAGATCTTGCTGAATCAGTAATCTGGGAAACTGCTGAAGGAGGGAAACGAAGGGGAAGACGAAAAATACTAAAGAACAGCATCCCACATCCCCATCCCCCCAAATAAAACAAAACAGAAACAAAAATGCTGGACTGACAGCATTGTTGGATGGACAGAGAAACCAATAACAGAGACCCAGGCTTTGACGCACAGCTAGCAGAGACAGTAGAATCTGAACAGTTATTTAATGAGGCGCCTTATGACTTTTGACGGAATTAAGGGAGGAAGAGGAAGAAAAGAAGATGCACAAGTATATAAATGAAGTATCCTGAGTTACGTGCCAGAGTGGTGTATGTGCCTTCTTTATTCTTTTTGTGACACACCATTTTGACAGGTAAAGGAACGCACATCTGATTCTCCATCGGTAGGTCATGAGTTACATCCACCTACAGGGTAAACGGTGGGGATTTTTTTTTTAGATCTTCCAGGTGAACATGTGGTCCAGTCACCTGTAAGTGTTCGATAAGTCTTGTGTACTTTTTCTTAGGATTGATAATTGGGTACATGTATTGGGTGCATTTTTGGCTCTAGGGAGGTGAGATGTGTGGAGGCAGTTTTAGGTAATTCATGCCTGTTTTTATGTTTTGGTGTCCTCAGGTATGCTTATATTTGTATTCATGTGTGTGATAAATTGGACGGAGTGGTCGACGCCGGGGGCATGTCCTTGGATTTGTGCGCGCGAGTGCATTGATGTGTGTACTAAATTTTCTTCGCTTTTTTTTCCTGTTGAAGTTTTGTTTGTTTTGAAGTGGTTATAGCCCTGATATGGCTCTACCCAGTCGCTAGGCTTTAAACAACAAAAACAGTTACAGTGTGTACACGCACGCAGACTATCAACAACCCACGTTGATTATCCTGTAAGTCATGTCGATAGGCGAAGGCTTTTAGGAACATGAAAACACCCAGCATGCACGCCCAGCATGCACGCCCACCAAAGATAAAGGACTGGGCGACAGTACAGTGGAGTGTGAACAGCTTGAGTTCTGTGTCCTCCATTAAAACTGATTATGTGTAATGCACAGCACGTCCAAATAACTTGTGAAAATTATGCTGTGCAAGACAGATTCACAGTGATAATACATGCTTCAACACGTTGTTTTTACCCCAGTTTGTAATTAAGTTATTGGCTTGCTTTGCATTAGCGAAAGTTGATAATCACCTGTGTCACAATATTAGCTCGGAACACTACACAGTTAATTAGCTAAACATTCTCGGCTGATTTTTTGTTTACGTCGCACACATGCACTAAGGGAATTAATTTGTTGGCAGCTGAAAATATTTAGTTTGTGTCAACTTGGTTGGAATATGTGTGTGTGTGTGTGTGCGCGCGCGTGCACATTTTGTGTGCATGCCACTGTTGTGTGTGTGTGTTGTGTGTAGTGTGTGTGCGCACATTTTGTGTATGCCACTGTGTGTGTGTGTGCGTGTGTGTGTGTGTGCGTGCGTGCGTGCGCGCGCGCGCGCACATTTTGTGTATGCCACTGTGTGTGTGTGTGTGTGTGTGCGCGCGCACGCGCGTTCTCATAAGCGTTAGCGAAAGTTTAACAATGGGACCTGTGTTACTTATTAGCTGGGCACACTATTCCCTTAGATTAGCAGTCATCATTCAGAACGATGCCATATGATTTGTTTACATACTTGCTTTCCATACATTGCGTGACATTTGGAAGCAATATTTAGTTCAGATTCAGTGTGGCAACGGGGGAGGGTGTGTGTGTGTGTGTGTGTGTGGCGCATGCAAGCACGTTGTTTGTGTTTATGTGAATACTTGTATTCCTTTATATTGTATTGCTCTCCTTTTTGTTATAGTGGTTTGTGCCTAAATTGCTGTGGTTTCTGGTATTTTCGTTTCCATGACAATGATTTTTTATATATACATCCAACCGTCGGCTTATGGAAGATTTACTTTGAGTGTGATCCACACATGTCCCTCTGCCCCCCCCCCCCCCCCCCCCTCTCTCTCTCTCTCTCTCTCTCTCTCTCTCTCTCTCTTCTTCTTTCTGTCTGTCTCTCTCTCATTCTGATTCTGTCTCTGATGCACACATACTTGTCAAATTTATGTGAGCAAGGAATATTTTTGAGTCGTTGATCGGTGTTCTTATCCGACAACAGAGATATGGGAGGGGAGGGGAGGGGAGTGGGTGTGTGAAGAGTAAGAGGAAGGGATGAAGCACTGGCATCTTGAATTCACAATGATGGCAGCTGAATGTTTTTATTTTGTCTTGCGATCTTCCAATCTGCGCTTTGGACGAATTGATTGATCGAATGGTGAGACATTTTTTAGTCATCTTGGCAAGCGTTATCTTTGGATAATGGGGCGGGGGGGGGGGGGGGCGGTACCGATTCGCCTTTTCCCAGCTCGTACTTATATGGCGAAATTGAGAAATTTAATGGTAGTTAAAGTAGTGCCTTATCACCCTGTGCACCTGTGTCAACTCGCCCTTTCTTGAGCTGGAACTGGTCCTTTTTTTTCCTTTTTTTTCCCTTTTCTTCCCCTTTTCTTCCCCTTTTCTCCCCCCCCCCTTTTTTTTTGTTGTTGTTGTGATCTTTACGGTATAATGGTATAATAATAACTCTTGGACCGATTATTCGGTTGTGTTGCTCGGCAATTTATTTTTTTTTCTCTGGACTTAATGACTTATGCTTCTCATGTCGCAAAGGGAATTAATTCTCAGATTGTTCAGCTAAGAGTTGTACACCATCTTTCGATTACGAGCCAGACCGTCAGTCGATTTGTTTTGATGATGGATGTGAAAGTTACGACAACGCTTGAGAGGGGGTGGGGGTGGGGGGGGGTAATTACGTTCTTATTGCGAGGCATTGCTTCTGCGTACAGCAAACTTGCAGAGGCAAGAAACTGTGGAAAGGTGTGTACACTGCGATTGTAGTGTAAATCAAGATGTTTCCTCCGTAACCCCACCTTCCGGAAATTCTGTGTTAGAAATTTCCTCTTTTCTGTCACTCTCTTTGTTTCTTTCTTCCTCCTTTGCTTTTTGTCATTTCATCCTATCATTTCCTGTCTTGCTGGTCCATTCACCTGTATGTGTTCGATAAAGTCTTACATACTTTCTGTTAGGATATATAATTGGGTACATGTATTAGTTGCGTCTTTGGCTTAGGGAAATGAGATCCGGAAGGAATTTGAGGTAATTTAGGCATGTTTTTATAGATCTTTTAAATTTGTATTCAGGTATGTTTTTTTAAATGTCCTGTGTGATAAATTGGACGGAGTGGTCAACGCAAGAGGCATCTCCTCATATTATGTTCGCGAATACATTGATAGATGTACTTAATTTTCTTCTTCTTTCCCGGTTGAAGTATTGTGCATGCTTTGAAACGGTTATTAGCCCTGATATGGCTCTATGTAGTCAGGTTGGGCTTTAATCAAAAATAACAAAGTATAACAATGATTTTTTTGTTACCTGTTCAAGTATTGTGTATGGTTTGAAACGGTTATTGCCCTGATATGGCTCTACGCAGTCGGCTGGGTTTTAAAAATAACAGTAACGGTAATCAAGATGTCATTCTTCAGTTGATACTTAACACTTTTGCAGCTGTGTCAACTCGCCTGTTGAAGAAGAGCTTGAACGGTTCGCCTCCGTTTTTACTATGAAAACGGAGAGGAACGATTCAAATTTCATAAAGGGCGAGTTGACATAGCTGGACGGGACGAAATAGCACTATTTCCGGTACTTCCGGCACCGTTAGCTTTTCCCATTTAACCCTTTGACTCCCGAACTCCATCCACCAGTACCCTGTATTTTCGACCATGCCAGCAAAGCAAAAATTTTAAACCCTTTGATTCCCTCATCCTATCCACCAGCTTCCTGCCGGAAACTGGTGGATAGGGTGAGAGAGTAAAAGGTTTTAAGTGTTTGCAGTTGGTAGATAGGGTGTGGGAGTCAAAGGGTTAAGTTTTTGCAGTCTGTGGATAGGGTGAGTCAAAGGGTTAAGTTTTTGCAGTTGGTGGGTAGGGTGTGGGAGTCAAAGGGTTAAGTTTTTGCAGTTGGTGGATAGGGTGTGGGAGTCAAAAGGTTAAGTTTTTGCAGTTGGTCGGTAGGGTGTGGGAGTCAAAGGGTTAAGTTTTTGCAGTTGGTGGGTAGGGTGTGGGAGTCAAAGGGTTAAGTTTTTGCAGTTGGTGGGTAGGGTGTGGGAGTCAAAGGGTTAAGTTTTTGCAGTTGGTCGGTAGGGTGTGGGAGTCAAAGGGTTGTTTTTGCAGTTGGTGGGTAGGGTGTGGAGTCAAAGGGTTAAGTTTTTGCAGTTGGTGGGTAGGGTGTGCGAGTCAAAGGGTTAAGTTTTTGCAGTTGGTGGGTAAGGTGTGGGAGTCGAAGGGTTAAGTTTTTGCAGTTGGTGGATAGGGTGTGGAGTCAAAGGGTTAACCCATCAAAAGGCGAGTCAGGAAAGAGCGAATCGGTGCCTTCCCTAAGCGGCATTTACAAGTGAATGTGTTCTCTGAGCCACTTGCTTCCGCTCAGCAATCCGGCCATAAATAGATTTCAAGGGAGAAATATCGTCATTTAATGATCTTCCCGAAAAGGGAAGGGGACATCGATTGTATGAGTTGGAGGCGCGCGCGCACGCACGCACACGCACACACACGCATGCACGCACCAACACACACCACACATGCACACACTCACGCACACATACACATATGTGTGTGTGTGTATATATATATATCGTCGTCGGCCTCTTTACATCTCAGGAGATGATAGTCTGCACCAGGAGGCGTTGTGGTCATGATGTGCACTTTCTGCTGTGGCTGTGCAGGCCGATTCTTGAGTGGCAATCTCTGTCACATCTGCCACATACAAATTGAGTCGCTATTGTCTGGTTTCTGGAACGTTGCTTGCGAAGAGCCCTTTTCTCATCTGCGCTTTGCGCTCTCCACCTCTCGCATTCACAACGCCTTGCTGAACGGCTGTCCGCCACGCTGCCCTGTCTTCCGCCAGAGTCTCCCAAGAGCCTGGGTCAATCCCTGAGCTTCTAAGGTCCCTTTTGCATGCGTCTACAAAGCGTAGCTGTGGGCGTCCTGGAGTTCGCTTCCGATTTGCCAGTTCGCCTCCGATTTGCCAGTTCGCCGTAGAGAACGTCTTTAGGTATGCGTCCATCCTCCATTCGACGCACATGGCCAAGCCAGCGTAGTCGGCGTTGGCTTAGAAGGGCAAAGATGGTCTGTAGGCCCGCACGACGGAGGACCTCTGTGTTGGTCACCTTGTCTTGCCATTGGATGCCGAGGATGCGTCGCAAGCAGCGGAGATGGAAAATGTTGAGCCTCTTTTCTTGGCTGGCGTATGTGGTCCAGGCTTCACTTGAGTAGAGTAGTGTGCTCAACACACATGCTCTGTACACCTGCATTTGGGTGTTCGTAGTGAGACTGCTGTTGGACCAGACCCGCTTGTTCAGTTTAGCCATAACAGATGAGGCCTTCGCAATTCTGGCGCCGATTTCAGCATCCAGAGAGAGGTTGTCACTTATGGTGGACCCCAAGTACTGAACTTGGTGGACAGTATTGAGGTCGTAGTCTCCAATGTGTAGAGATGGTGGTTCTTCACAGCCTTGGCCTAAGATCTCAGTTTTCTTCAAGCTGATTGTGAGACCAAACTCTCTGCAAGCGTGGGCGAAGCGATCAACGAGCCTCTGGAGATCTTGTTCACTGTGGGAAGCCAGCGCAGCATCATCTGCGAAGAGAGCTTCTCTGATGGTCTTCTTTTCCACCTTGGTTTTGGAACGAAGTCTGGCAATGTTGAAGAGCTTTCCATCGGTCCTTGTATGAAGATATACCCCTTCTTCAGATCTGCAGAAGGCATAGGTCAGCAACATCGAGAAGATCCCGAACAGAGTTGGGGCCAAAACACATCCCTGTTTCACTCCGCTGCTGATTCTAAAAGGCTCTGAAGTGGCACCATTATAGCACACAGTGCTATGCATATCCTCGTGAAAAGACTCGATGACAGCTGATAGTCTTGGGGGGCAACCGATTTTCTTCAAAAGCTTGAAAAGACCACTCCGACTGACCAGGTCGAACGCTTTCGTGAGATCAATGAGGGCGAGGCAAAGGGGCATGTGCTGCTCGCGGCACTTTTCCTGTAGTT
>CM060314.1:13758730-13796230 GCA_030674185.1 Monoplex corrugatus | reverse complement strand
CCTGTGTATAGTCTGTGATCCTGTGTGTAGTCTGTGATCCTGTGTGTAGTCTGTGATCCTGTGTGTAGTCTGTGATCCTGTGTGTAGTCTGATCATGTGTGTTGTCTGTGATCCTGTGTGTAATCTGTGATCCTGTGTATAGTCTGTGATCCTGTGTGTAGTCTGTGATCCTGTGTGTAGTCTGATCCTGTGTGTAGTCTGTAATCCTGTGTGTAGTCTGTGATCCTGTGTGTAGTCTGATCCTGTGTGTAGTCTGTGATCCTGCGTGCAGTCTGTGATCCTGTGTGTAGTATGTGATCCTGTGTGTAGTCTGATACTGTGTGTAGTCTGATCCTGTGTGTAGTCTGTGGTCCTGTGTGTAGTCGTTGATCCTGTGTGTAGTTTGTGATCCTGTGTGTGTAGTGTGTGAGCATATATGGTATTGTCCGAGTGCGAATAATTCTTTTGAACAAACTCCAAACTGCAGGTCACAAAACTGCTTATATAAGTTTGACCGTTTATTTACATACTACACTCGTGCGAGCGCGCGCACACACACACACACACACACCACACACACACACACACACACACACACACACACACACACACACACACACACACACACACACACACACACACATATCAGGCACAGGATATTAACTGAAGGAAACGTTTTTAATTTGAGTTTATTTCATTTGTTGGAAAACTTTAAATCGAGTTCAGTTAACTGGGGAATGCCTACCCATGGTGACTTGTTTTCTCTATGATGTTATGCATTTTTTTAGGTGGTGGGAATATTGATTTGTCTGATATTGTCTAGATAAAAACAAGTGTGTTAAAAGGATAGGCGTATATTTGGCAGTGCCTACAGATAGATTGTATCCACCCATGGGGATGTTGGGGGCTCTTCAGCAAAAAAAATATCCCCACCATCTGAAAACTGTGTGCTAGAAATTTCCCTTTTTTTCCCTGTCACTTTCTTCGTTTCTGTCTTGCTGGTCCATTCACCTGTATGTGTTCTTAAGCCTTACACACTTTTTCTTAGGATTGGTAATTGGGTATGTATATTGAACTGCATTTTTGGCTCCTAGGAAATATGCTGTGCAGGAGTAGTTTTAGGTAATGTAGGCCATTTTTCATGTATGCTTTAGTTGTCTTAGTTATGGTTTAGATTATATTCAATTTGTTAGTTTTTTTTTTAAATTTATGACCATTCCCCATTTTTTAAATCCTCTGCTGATAATTGGACGGAACGATCAGCAGCAGAGGCATAGTCTTAGATTATGTGCGCACATGCATTGCTATGTGTGCTTAATTTTTTTTTTCCTGTTGAAATTTTGTATGTTTAGAACGGTTATAGCCCTGATATGGCTCTACGCAGTCGGCAGGGCTTTAAATAGCAGTAATAACAATAACAATAACAATAACATTCAGCCAGATGTGTACGTTTTGAAACGGTTTCAGCCTTGATACGGCTCTGTGCGTCTGTTGGGCTTTCATAAGAATAACACAAAAAAGAAGAAGAAGAAAAAACCAAACCAAAAACAAAAAACAGAATATCCCTTGGGCTGGACAGACAGAACTTGCGGACTCGATTTATGTTATATTATTATGCCGAATTTATTTCGTTACTGGTTATGAAGGGTTTGTTACGTGTGAAAAATTCGGGCAGTCTCAAGCCTTTCAGTCCCTGGGAGGACGTGTTTTCACAGCTCTGCATTATTTACACGGTCTCTCACCCCCCCCCCCCCCCAAGTTTCCTGTATCTCTGTCTCTCAGTCTGTGTGTGTGTGTGTGTGTGTGTGTGTGTGTGTGTGGGGTGTGTGTGTGTGAGAGAGAGAGAGAGAGAGAGAGAGAGAGAGAGAGAGAGAGAGAGAGAGAGAGAGAGTTGTAGCTCATTTTTCAGTTGCCTTTGAAAATATGAAGACTTTAATATCAGTCGGAGAAAAGTGTGTGTGTGTGTCTGTCTGTGTGTTTCTGTGTGTGCGTGTATCTGTGTGCGTGCATCTGTGTGTGTTTGTGTGTGCGTTTGTGTTTTTGTGCCTGTACATAACGTTTTTTCAGTTCTGTGTGGGTCCCAAAAGCGCTAGCTTGGAAGGTAAAGGTCTGAGGGCAGAATCTCGAGACAAAACAAAACGTATCTCAAATCGGTATTTTTGAGGGAGATATGTGAACAGCACTTTCTCAGGGTTTCTGGCAATGTTTGATAACAATTTCTTTCTGTGTTATAACATTCCCATTGTCCTCGAAGCATGTCAAGCTTTATTTCAAGCGAAGCTTCTTAAGCTGCCTTGAAAAGTACAAAATAAAGATTTTCTGCCGTGATTTTTGTATTAAACGGGAGATTGTTAAAATAGCTTGACCATCTTTCCGCAATAATTGTTTTGTATAAAAAGGAAGATTGTTAGAATGGCTTAACCATTTGGCATCTCGGGAAAGCTTTGCATCCGTGTGTTTCCTTCTTGTGATCTAGTGTAGGTGTGTATTAAATATTCACAAAGAACCGCGTATAGTGCATAGTTTGATTTGATTCGAAAGGCTGGCAACCAGGCCACGGCTTAGGATCTAGTATAGGGGAAATTCACGGAAGGAGAACAATCCATTTGGATCAAGAGGTTAAGCCTGGGACCACTTGTTTCGTTGGTTTACACGCCACGAAGCCTCATGACAGACCTTTTTTCTGTTGTTAGTCATGAGAAGATTGGCAGAATGGTTCAGACGTTCGCCTGTCAGTAACTAAACTCGAGGTTCCAGGATTCGTTTGCCGTCGAGGCCTCGACTTTTCTCCTCACTTTCACTGGAAAATCGAACTGAACGTATGGTCCTTCGGAAGGGGATGAAAAATGAGTCGGACCAGTGTGCTTTCTGGTCTGCGCACGCTAAAGATCCCAAGGCAGTTGAAAATCGTGAGGAGCAGGGCTTTCGCCCGCCTGCCCTGGTATAAAACGTTGGAGAATTGGACTGATTTCCCAGGTCTCTCCCCATGAAGGCCAATTAGCCTTCTTGCCTTTAAGTCTTGTTCAAAGAAAAATGGTGGTCGCTGCACGACGGCGACGTGCTGTCAAAGGGGAGAGCAGCCGAGTTCGTATGGTAGGTCCATTTTGACAAAAGACATATGAAGCTGGTAGGGATCTCTTTACGGCTGAAGAAAGACAACCCCCCCCCTCCCCTCTCAGTCTGCTTTTCCTTAGATAGCCTCGTGTTCTGCTGAGGAAGTGTATAAGCCCAGATCTGATTCCAGAATCCAAAAGGGATTATTCCCCTTCCGTACTTCATCTCTAGTAGATTGTAATTCCAGCGGCTTTTTGTTATCTCCCTTTCTCTGTCCGGGTTTTGTGTATGCGCGTGCGTGCGTGCGTGCGTGCGTGCGTGCGTGCGTGCGTGGTGTGTGTGTGTGTGTGTGTGTGTGTGTGTGTGTGTGTGTGTTTGCCAGGGGCTCTTTCAATACGAATACTATCCCTACTTTTTGGAAATTCTGTATTAGAAATGTCTTCTTTTCTGTCACGCTCTTTGTTTCTGCCATGCACCTTTGCTTTCTGTCATATCTCTTCCTGTCATTTTCTGCCTTGCTGGTCCATTCGCCAGTATGTGTTCTTCAAAGTTTTACTTTTTTTTAAGGATTGATAATTGGGTACATGAATAAACTGCATTTTCGGGTCTATGAAAATGTAGAGTGCAGAAAGGATTTCAGGTAATTTCGACCAGTTGTTATATGTTTAGTACTCTTAGTTATGTTTACGCTTATCCGTTTTTTTTTTTAATCCCCCCTGGCGATAGATTGGACGGAATGGTCAAGGCTGTGGGCAAATCTTTACATTATGCGCATGAATGCATTTATATGTGGACTTGTTTCCTTTTTTTTTTTCTTTTTCCTCTTGAAGTATTGTGTATGATTTGAAAGTTACAGCCCTGATATGGCTCTGTGCAGTCGGCTGGGCTTTAAACAGAAATAAGCATAAGATGGAGAGAGATGCATTTCACTACAACACAAGCTAAGCTGTGTCAGTGACAGATGGATGTAGGGACAAATACAGAATCCATACACTAGGTAGAACCCAAAGACTTTGCCAGCCAGCCTGCCTGTGTGTGTGGTTTATGTGCAAGGCTTATGGCTTGTCTCATGATCCTTTTGGATTTTGTTCGTCACCTGGCATCTGTAGTGTCCATGGATATGGAATTTATTCCGATCGTGGAAACACCACTTTGAGAAATCCCAAAAAAGTGTGACTGCCAGCGTTCAAGCAAACAGGAACCAGAAAAAAAACACGAAAAAAATCAGACGCGTATTTTATACAACCAGACAAGAAAGGGCACAAATTTTCGGCCAGCTGGACTTTGTCAAGCATAGGCGTAAGAGCACAAACGAAAAAACACCAAATACAAAATTTTGGAGAAAAAGACTGAAACTTTCCTGCTGCTTCGTCCAGTGGGGGGAAAAGTCCTGAAGCTTCCCTGCTGATTCCTCCAGTGGGAGAGGACGTTTCTCCCACTGGACGAAACAGCAGGGAAGTTTCAGTGTTTTTCTCCAAATTTTTGTTTTAATTTTGGTGTTTGTTCGTTTGTGATATTACGTCTACGCTTGACAAAGGCCAGATGGCCCAAAATTCGCGCCTGTCTTGTCTGGTTGTATGAAATACGCGTTCTGATAATTTTTCGTGTTTTTCCTGTTACCATTTTGAGAAACAGAAACTGAAATGGTGATAACGATGACAGTGACCAACGGTAAAGATGATAAAGACGTTGACACATTGTGTGTGTGTGTGTTTGAGACAGGCCATAGACGTGTGGATGGCAGTATGTATGGCCTTTGTGTTCGCCGCACTGCTGGAGTACGCGTACGTCAACGTGCTGAATCGCCGTAAAACCCTCTTCCACGTCGCCATGCACATGAAAAAAACGAATCCAGAGCGGACAGGTGTCTGACGCACAGGTGAGTGAGGCAGGCTTGTTCGGAATAGAGCAGAAGAGTTCATAATATATTTTTTGTTGTTTTTTAACTGCCCCATCTTCTTCACTGTCTGATATTTTGGGCTTTAGGGAAATGAGATATGCGGAAGCAATTTTAGGTAATTTATGCCCGTTTTAATATATGTTTTAGTGTCCTTAGTTATGTTAAAATTTGTATTCGGGTATGTTTTTCGAATCCCCAGAGTGATAAATTGGCCGGAGTGGTCATTGCCAGGGGGCATATCCTTACATTATGTGCACGAATGCATTGATATGTGTATTTAATTTCCTTTTTTTCTGTTGAAGTATTGTATATGTTTTGAGACGGTTAGCCCTGATAGAGCTCTACGCAGTCGGCTGGGCTTTAAACAAAAATAACAGAAAATAATAGTCTCTGTCACCACCCCATTGCCACTCATTTCGGCTGCCCAACACACCTCAAAACTCTTTGAAACCGAGGTCACTATGAGAGTAAAAGAGCATGAAGAAAGGCCACCAAAAAACATCCGGGACAATAGTGAGGGGAATGTGGATGATACGGGTGATGCTGTGGAGCTCCATCTAGGATTGAGATTGCATGACGGGGCTGGACTCGATACTTACTTTCATAATTATGTTCTGGCGTCAACCACGCCTGAGATATACTGACGTCTGCGGTGTTGGTCACGAAGTTTGAGCAGCTCCCACAGATGGCGTATCTGTGGAATGAGTAAGCTTTATCTGTAGTCCCAGTCTTCCCAGTGAGTGTATAAAGCTAGCATAACTCTGGGTAGGAACCACTGAAGGCGAAAAAAATCCTGGATTATTATTGTTATTATCAATATTATTATTATTATTATATAATATTACCATCTATTTGTTGTTTTTGTTTGTTTTGTTTTTTTGTCTTTTTTTTTTTTTTTTTTTTTTTGTATGATGGAGTTTCGAACTAACGACCTCCCATTTTGTAATCATTGTACTGACCGTTTTGCCACGTTGACTGGACTGGTTCTTGGTTGAGCTGTTGACGTCCGACTTGCGTCATGACTTCACTATTGCCATTGCGTAATTGACGTACACTATACGTCAGAGATCTGTGCAGCGTTGCAGAACTGTTAATGTTGTACTCTGTGGAGATTGTCGGGTGGGCTCTTTCAATAAAAATAGTATCCTCAGCTTCTGGAAAATCGGTGCAAGAATTTTCATCTATTCTGTCAAATCTTTGTTTCTGCCTTGCGTCTTATGCTTTGTCATCAGTCAAATCTTTGTTTCTGCCTTGCGTCTTATGCTTTGTCATCAGTCAAATCTTTGTTTCTGCCTTGCGTCTTATGCTTTGTCATCAGTCAGATCTTTGTTTCTGCCTCGCTCCTGTGTTTTCTATCATCTCTTCCTTTTGATTTTCTGCCTTGCTAGTCCATCACATCTGTGTTTCCCATAAAACCTTGCATTACTTTCTGCTAATATACATGAGGCGCATTTTAATTCTGAGGAATGGAACTGTTTGGTGGTAGTGTTAGCTACTGTAGGCCTGTTATTATGATTTTGTGTGTGTGATACCTAGTTGTATAGGTGTATTCAAGTTTGTTTTTAATTCTCCTGTTGATTTGTTTTCAATTCCCCTTTTGATTTGTTTTTAATTCCCCTGTTGTTTTGTTTTTAATTCCCCTGTTTTGTTTTTAATTCCCCTGTTCATTTGTTTTTAATTCCCCTGTTTTGTTTTTAATTCCCCTGTTGATTTGTTTTTAATTCCCCTGTTTTTTTTAATTCCCTTGTTGATTTGTTTTTGATTCCACTGCTGATTTGTTTTTAATTCCCTTGTTGATTTGTTTTTAATTCCCCTGCTGATTTGTTTTTAATTCCCCTGTTGATTTGTTTTTAATTCCCCTTTTGATTTGTTTTTAATTCCCCTGTTTTTTTTAAATTCCCCTGTTGATTTGTTTTTAATTCCCCTGTTTTGTTTTTGATTCCCTTTTGATTTGTTTTTAATTCCCTTGTTGATTTTTTTTTAATTCCCCTGTTTTGTTTTTAATTCCCCTGTTTTTTGTTTTTAATTCCCCTGTTTTGTTTTTAATTCCCCTGTTGTTTTGTTTTTAATTCCCCTGTTTTGTTTTTAATTCCCTTTTTGATTTGTTTTGATTCCCCTGTTGTTTTGTTTTTGATTCCCCTGTTGATTTGTTTTTAATTCCCTTGATGATTTGTTTTTAATTCCCCTGTTGATTTGTTTTTAATTCCCCTGTTTTGTTTTTAATTCCCCTGTTGATTTGTTTTTAATTCCCCTGTTGATTTGTTTTTAATTCCTTGTTGATTTGTTTTTAATTCCCCTGTTGTTTTGTTTTTAATTCCCCTGTTGTTTTGTTTTTAATTCCCCTGTTTTGTTTTTAATTCCCCTGTTGATTTGTTTTTAATTCCCCTGTTGTTTTGTTTTTAATTCCCCTGTTTTGTTTTTAATTCCCCTGTTGATTTGTTTTTAATTCCCCTGTTGATTTGTTTTTAATTCCCCTGTTTTTGTTTTTAATTCCCCTGTTGTTTTGTTTTTAAATCCCCTGTTTTGTTTTTAATTCCCCTGTTTTTTGTTTTTAATTCCCCTGTTTTGTTTTTAATTCCCCTGTTTTGTTTTTAATTCCCCTGTTGATTTGTTTTCAATTCCCCTGTTTTGTTTTTAATTCCCCTGTTGATTTTGTTTTTAATTCCCTTGTTTTGTTTTCAGTTCCCCTGTTGATTTGTTTTAATTCCCCTGCTGATTTGTTTTTGATTCCCCTTTTGATTTGTTTTTAATTCCCCTGTTGATTTGTTTTTAATTCCCCTGTTGATTTGCTTTTAATTCCCCTGTTTTGTTTTAATTCCCCTGTTGATTTGTTTTTAATTCCCCTGTTGATTTGTTTTTAATTCCCCTGTATTTGTTTTTAATTCCCCTGTTTTGTTTTTAATTCCCCTGTTTTTTGTTTTTAATTCCCCTGTTTTGTTTTTAATTCCCGTTTTGTTTTTAATTCCCCTGTTGATTTGTTTTTAATTCCCTGTTGATTTGTTTTTAATTCCCCTGTTTTATGTTTTTAATTCCCCTGTTGATTTGTTTTTAATTCCCCTGTTGTTTTGTTTTAATTCCCCTGTTGTTTGTTTTAATTCCTTGTTTTTTTAATTCCCCTGTTGATTTGTTTTCAATTCCCCTGCTAATGAATTCGACGGAATGGCCAACGCCAGGGGCAAGTCTTTAATTAGTTGCGTGAATAGGCTACACTGATGTGTGTATTTGATTTTTTCAGTTTTTTTTTTTCTCCAAAGTTATCGATGTGTTTGGAAGTGTTTTAATTGGGATGGCCATAGCACAGTCGGCTGGGCATTAAACAACGACAATACTGTTAGTTTTGTTTAAGGCCCAGCCGACTGCGTAGAGCCATATTAGGGCTATAACCGTTTGAAATACACAATACTTCGAGAAAAAAAAAAAAAGTATACACATCAATGCATTCACTCATATAATCTAAGGAGATGCCCCTGGAGCTGACAATTCCGTCCAATTCATCACACAAGGGATTTAAAACATACCTGAATTCAAATTTAAAACATAACTAAGGACACTAAGGCATAATGAAAACAGGCCTAAATTACCTGAAATTGTTTCCTTAAATTTCTTCCTCAGAGCCAAAAATACACTTTATACATGTACCCAATTAAGAGAAGTACGTAAGACTTAATCGAACACATACAGGTGAATGGACCAACAAGGCAGAAAATGATAGGAATAAATGACAGAAAGCAAAGGAACAAGGCAAAACAAAGTGACAGAAAAGAGGAAACTTCTAGCACAGAATTTCCAGGAGGTGGGCATACTGTTTATACTGAAGGAGCCCCCGGCATCCCCACGGGGGCAAACAGCGACAATAATGATCAGAAAAAGGTTGACTAGTAAGTTACAGGATTTATCTCCCATGAGAGTTTGCTTTCCCCGAGTACAGAAGCTCAGTTACTTGCGACATTGGCATTATTGATGGGAAAAACTGTTGGTGTGTGTATGTGCAGGGTGTGGACACGAGTGAGGTGAACAACGCCAAGTTCCCAGGGCCGGACCCCCGTCGTGTGGACAAGATCTCACGGTGGGTGTTCCCCGCTCTCTTCCTACTGTTCACCATCACCTACTGCAGTGTGTATGGCCTGCTGTACACCTTCCAGCCCACACAGTAATTCAGCGCCTGAACAGCAACCACCAGTAATGTAATGAGAAACAAAGTAAACACGGCATATACGTGACGATATTTGTTCCACTTATATGACTGGTTTTGTTCTGGATTCGTCGATTCGCGTTGGGTCAATCTTACGTCATGCCTTTGGAGCTGCCGGCGGAAGTTGTGTTGATTGTCCTCAAGTGTTTAGTTTCGACCCAGTTGTCATCTGATTGATGGTTTTGTCAGGCTTTGTGTAAGGAGGCTCTCGGGAGATGGGGCACCATGCAATTGATCCTTGGTTTTTGTGAAGAGTTAAGGTTCTTGCGTGATAAGCGCTGTGCAAGTGATCATTGGGTTTTGTGAAACGCTAAAGGCTCTTGCGATATGAGTCACTGTAAGTTGTGGAATATTTCGGGCTCTTGTGACTGGAGGTAGGAATCTAGATAGGACCTTAGCTTGGGGGTTTATGTGCAGGCTTTTGTGCCGTGATCATTCTGTATCTTCTCCATCACTTGGCACCTGTGACGTATGTGCATATGGAATTCATTCCGAGGGCGGAGACGCCATCTTGAGAAACTGAAACTGCGACTGGAGGTGTACAATTAAAGCTTCCTGTGAAACACTGAAGGCTTTAGCGAGATGGGGCGCACAACAAATAATCATCGGTCTTGTGAAAAGCTCAGGGCTTTTGCGAGAAGAGGCGCTCAAAGACCGTCTGTTAGCCGTATATGCTCTTTGAAGCCCTATAGAATTATCATCACTGCCATTATAAAGCGGGTGCATCAGAAAACTTTACACCACCCATCGGAGGTTTCAGGATGAAATGGAAACTTTGTGAACGGCAGACTTCATAGACATCACGTGTCAAATAGTCGTATGAATGCGAAAAGCAAAGGCGGGAAACAAACTTTCATCCTGTGACGAACTACGAATTCTTTGAATGAAATTCTCTTCAGTAATTGGCTACACTCTAAACCTGATCGTGCTGTGTTCGTTTTCACCTCTATATATTTTGTGGTTTCTACAGTGCAAGACCGAGTGCTGTATTTCCAACTTACTCATCTACTCTTCCTTCAGTTCAGTTTGAGTCAATCCCCTCCCCCCCCACTCATTAGTTCAGTTTGAATCAATCCCCTCCCCACCCCACTCATTAGTTCAGTTGAATCGATCCCCTCCCCCACCCCACTCGTCAGTTCGGTTGGTAGAGCATCATGATGATAACAGAGGGGGGGGGGGGGGGTGTCTGTGTGTGGATTCGACCCTCCAGTGGGCCACAGGGTGTTTACAGTGGGCTGGTGGCAGGCTCTTTTCGATTCATCACCTCACATCTCGAGTTTAATTTAACTGTGACTCCCGCACCGTATCCACCAACTGCAAAAACTTAACCCTTTGACTCTCGCATCCTATCCACCAACTGCAAAAACTTGACTCTTTCGCTCCCTTACCGTATACCCTATTAACCAACTTCCTGACTCACTCACCCTATCCACCAGCTTCCTGCTGCAGGGTTAAGTTTTTGCTTTGCTAGCATGGTTGACGATGCAGGATGCTGGTGGACAGGATTCAGGAATCAAAGGGTTAAGTCCACCCGAAACATAAATGTTGGCTTGTACCCTGCCCATCTTCATGTTTCAGTCACTCATAGGCGCATTCCTCCTGTCCATTTTGATACTTTGACAGTGCATAGGATTTTTGCATAGGTCCAAGGAGTCTGCCAGATGATGGCCGGCACATATGTGGGGAGGTCATGTCTGAGTGTGACTCGCTCTTTGAACAGACCCACTAAGGTGATATGCAGACTCCGGTGACCAGACGGCAGATGTTTGGGCCCAGGTATTTCGGTTTGACAGGCACACTGGCTGCGAGAAAATGTGTGCAGGTAAATTACCACCTCTGTTGGGAAAGATCCTCTAGCAGAAAACATTGCACAGATTTTGATAACGTGCATGATTGTGCGTTTAGTGTGTATGTGTTTCGGAAGAAATAACGTACAGTAGTTGGTTGATACATGTGTATTGTTTTGTTTGTCACACAATGTTCGTTTATTATTGGTGCTTGACGTCGACATCCATCTATAATCATTATATAGCCGAAGGGGATATCCATCCTAGGGAAGTTGGGGAAGGGGAAATCATATGTAAGAACAACCAAGTATGTGTTTATTATGATACGGGGATGTCCGGGTTCCAGAATGTGGGTAGTACGGTTGTATACATATTTGTGGAACATGTTGTGTTGCTTTGTACATGCTCGTATGTACGTGTCTAAATGCACCAGCACGATTATCATTCATTCATTCATTATTCATTCATTCATTCATTCATTATTCATTCATATTCGTTTCATGTTCACTGCTTTCTCTTGTCACAGTGGATTTACCATGTGAAACTCGGACTACTCTCCCGTTTGAGAGAGCGCGTTGTCGCAGTGCAGTGCCACCTAATTTTTTAATTTTTTTTATTTACCAGGACTTTAAGAAAGTCAAAAGGCTAATTTGGACTTCAAGGGGAGGGACCCCGGAAATCAGCCTCTCTCCCTCCAATGTTTTTATCTGTTTACATTACGTGATCATACCATTAAAAAAATTAAACAGTTTGGGTCATTAAAGCTGGGCAATTGAGTCCAAACAAGTTGACTAGCATGACCCATTCTTTCAATCACATCGGTATTACATTTAACTCTTTGACTCTCACCCTATCCGCCAGCATCCTGCATTGTCAGCCAGTCAGCAAAGCATACATTTAACCCTTTGATTCCTCACCCTATCCGCCAGCATCCTGCATTGTCAGCCAGTCAGCAAAGAACAAACATTTAACCCTTTGACTTCATCACCCTATCCACCAGCTTCCTGCAGGAGTCAAGGTTGTTTTTGCTTTGTCAGCGTGGTTGACAATGCAGGATGCTAGTGGACAGGGTGCAAGAGCAAACGGTTAAACAAAAATCCGCTTAATGCTTCTCGACACCCCAACCTCCTTTTTTGGCTTGCTAGCAGCAAACGCTGTGAGGTGACAAGGGACTGGCTGCTTATAGGAATGTTGCAAACAGTTTTACCTGTGGAAGGTGTGCATTTGCCCTATCTGTGGATGGAAGATTTTCGTTATCTTTGAAATATTTTGTCTTGAGGCAAGAGTGAAAAATTCGAGCTGGAAGTTAGTTTCAAAAAACAAGGCAGACTGCCCGCGCCAAGCAAACAGGAACCAAACAGACCAAAAACCAAATGTAAGCGCGTATTTGACAAAACAAGACAAAAAGCGCAAATTTTCGGCCAACCGGCCATTGTCAAGCGCGAAAGCCCCACAAACACCAAACAATGGATAATAAAAACAGGAGTAAAAACTTCCCTGCTGACTCGTCCAGTGGATAAAAAGGGACCTCCACAAACAGACCACAAAACCCAAACAACTGGATAATAAAAACATGGAGTGGAAAATTTCCCTGCTGACATCGTCCAGTGATAAAAGGGGACTGTGGGGGATGGCCGCCGTGTACTTCATCAGTCAACTTTAAATTCAAAGGTTTCCAGCTAGAACTGTGTATCCAAATTATTCGTTTCCTGTCCCTTTTGTGATGCACCATGTTGGCAGGTAACCTCAATGTTTTTTTGTTTTTTTTTAAGGTCGAAACGACGTGATTCAAAATTAGGGCGAAGCAGTGAACTGAGGTCAGTTCAAGTGGATTTGAACTGGAGTAGTTTGGTTTTTGGTTTTTAAGTAATGTCATCATTTGTATCTTCGTTTTTCATGTAGAACCTGTTCATGCATTCCAGTATACATTGTGTCCACTCCTTGAATTTTGGACTGTTGTAGAGATGTTCTCCGACTTGACTAAAAGCGTTTGCAAATTTTGGATCTCCTAGAATTTTTCCCGTGAAAGTGTGCCGTTTTGTGCATGTGGATTTGTTTTCCAAATTAGTTAAAGCGTCTGTGAGAGAGCAACTGAAGCTCATGTTGTGCATTTGACAAAGTACAGAGGGATAGGGGGGAGGGAGGGAGGGGGAGAGAGAGAGTGTGTGTGTGCGTGTGTACACAGTAAGTCAGTTGTATATATTTTTGCTGTAGTTTATAGTATGTTATACATTTGACAAAGTGTGGAGGGAGTGAGTGAGAGAAAATGTGTGTGTGTGTGTGTGTGTGTGTGTGTGTGTGTGTGTGTGTGTGTGAGATCTGACAAAGTGTAGAGGGAGGGAGGAGGGAGAAAAGTTGCGTGTGTGTGCGCACGCGCGCGTTGATGAAACGTGTAGGCCTGTAAATCTTTTGGTAGCAATACAAAGTATAGTGTATTTGACAAATGTTTCCTACAACAGTTTGAGTCTGCCTGTTGTGCCATGACGTTATATAACCAAGTTGGTGCATAACCTGATGGCGTATGTACGTGAACGATGACTAGGGTGCAGAATAATGTAGTTATGGCGCCTGTTGATGACTCCATTACGATGTCGTCATAGCTTTTGATGAATGATGACGTCTTTATATACGTAATTGCAAATAACAAGTTTCGTCTTCATTGCCAGCATTCAATTGGCCTGTGGGTAGTGATTTATATTGCACAACGGTTCAAGTCTGTCATGAAGCTAGATAGCAGTTTTGAAACCTTTGATGTGTAGAAGTGAGCAATTCGTTGAACAGGAACATCGGTGTAAAATGTGTAGTATTCTCACGAAAACGCAGTTTTTGTTTAGAAAAATTCAACGTAGAAGATCGATTGCTTTTCAGAGAATGCAGTGTTTGTTAAACAAACATTTCAGTGTAAAAATGTGGGTTGCTGTCCACAGAAAAAATATGATATGTTGATGGATGGTTGGACATTACTATTTGTAAAGTCAGAATACGCTTGTGAAGTCGGAATACGCTTTAAAGAACATAATTTGTTGCCATGGACTGATCTACCAACGGCTCATTTTCAAGTATTATTAAAGTTGTATCCGCCATTGTGACCCGTTTGTGTGTGCCTGTTGATTGGACTTGTATGAAATGATATATAGACGTAATCAAAATATTTCACGTGCAAGCCCTTTAATGTTGGTTGCCCACAAGCGTTCAGCCCCATACCAAGGCGTTCATCAGATGTAATGAGCGATATGTTGTGTCTGAAGCTACGATCTGATGTGTCACTTGATGCAGAAGTTGCTTGGTGGATGTTGTGCAAAGTTGTATCGAACTTCTCTGTTTAAAGATGGACTTTGTTGCGTGCTGTTTCCATCTTTCCCCAGTTTATTCCTGGCCTTCCCCGATTTATTCCTGGAAGTTTTGTTCAACCGTAGCCAAAATACTGATTATCTTCATATCTTATGATTAGTATCTAGCTCTGCAATGTTTCTCTACTGCTGTCTAACATGATCAATTGGTTCTCCGAAGTTAATAATACTGTAGTTTCTTTTTTAACTCCCGGTTTAATTCTTGTCACATTTATGTCAAGAAATGATTAGTGACTGCACTTTTTTCCCATCAGAGTGTGTTGAAGACAAAGTGGAACTTTACTGTGTTGAATAATTTGTGATAAACTTTTTCATTAAATTCTGGAATTTATTTACAATGGTCATACTGGGCCTTTCACATAGATAATATAAGAGTGCCTGCAGAATGAATGATTTTTTGTTCTTAAATTGGCTCTCTAACTGCCGCCTGGAAAGCTCTAGAATGACTATCCATTCGCCATAGCTGTTTGAATTATTGCTGCTTTTATGTGTTCCTTTTCTCTCTTAAAGCTTTACTTCTGTTGGTGTACAAGCTGTATGGAAAAAAGAATCTGGATACTAAACATTTCTGTGCCAGATGGTAATTGGATTCAAAGTTTTGAGAAAATACTGGTCCAACTGTATGGGGTTGAGGTATATATATATGTGGGGTTAATTTCATGGTGCCATCATTCAAGACATGTAGGCCTACTACCAGTAGAGATATACCATTTTCCCTTTGTCTCTACAGTGAATATGTATAACATGTTGGTCTATGGGGTGATGTGGTCAGTGAATTGATTTTTAACTTTTAACAAGTAGGCCCATGTGTATTTGTGACTGTTTTTCACGGATCCCTACCATCAAACTACAGACACTACTACCACAATTTTGTGAACAGGTGGCCTATCAGGGACGCTCAATGAAAAAGTCTTTCACAAAACCCTGAGTTTCCAGTTTGTTCATACTGAAGATAACCAGTGATGAAAAAAGCACCGTCATTTACCTATATTTCTTATGAAAAATTATTAAGATAGCAACCATGAAATGGCAAAGAACACTTGCCGTGGAGAATACATAACACCTGAGCAATGCCTTCTGTGATAGTGGTGACGGATCATTGCAAAGACACTGGTCACACAATCTGGAAAAAAATATCCAATTGGCTAGGGAGAATAGTCACCACTTTAGCAGAAAAGTCAGGGAACCCTTGCAGTTCTTGCAGCAAAGGAGAGATGGAGTAAAACCTACTAAATGTGCATCAGGCAACACCTCCATCACGCCATAAGAGAACCAACACCTCCATCACGCCATAAAGAGAACACACTACACCATCAAAATCATCACGCATAAAGAGAACACAACCTCCATCACGCCATAAGAACACATCCTCCATCACGCATAAAGAGAACACAAACCTCCATCACGCCATAAAGAGAACACAATACCTCCATCACGCCATAAAGAGAACACAATACCTCCATCACGCCATAAAGAGAACACAATACCTCCATCACGCCATAAAGAGAACACAATACCTCCATCACGCCATAAAGAGAACACAATACCTCCATCACGCAAGAGAACACAACCTCCATCACGCATAAGAGAACACAATACCTCCATCACGCCATAAAGAGAACACAATACCTCCATCACGTCATAAAGAGAACACAACACCTCCATCACGCCATAAAGAGAACACAATACCTCCATCACGCCATAAAGAGAACACAATACCTCCATCACGTCATAAAGAGAACACAACACCTCCATCACGCCATAAAGAGAACACAATACCTCCATCACGTCATAAAGAGAACACAACACCTCCATCACGCCATAAAGAGAACACAACCTCCATCACGTCATAAAGAGAACACAACACCTCATCACGCATAAAGAGAACACACCTCCATCACGCATAAAGAAACACAAACCTCCATCACGTCATAAAGAGAACACAACACCTCCATCACGCCATAAAGAGAACAACCTCATCACGCCATAAAGAACACAACACCTCCATCACGTCATAAAGAGAACACACCTCCATCACGTCATAAAGAGAACACAAGACCTCCATCACGTCATAAAGAGAACACACCTCCATCACGTCATAAAGAGAACACAATACCTCCATCACGCCATAAAGAGAACACAAACCTCCATCACGCCATAAAGAGAACACAAACCTCCATCACGCCATAAAGAGAACACAATACCTCCATACCACCCATAGAAGAGAACACAATACCTCCATCACGCCATAAAGAGAACACAATACCTCCATCACGCCATAAAGAGAACACAATACCTCCATCACGCCATAAAGAGAACACAATACCTCCATCACGCCATAAAGAGAACACAACACCTCCATCACGCCATAAAGAGAACACAACACCTCCATCACGTCACAGAGAACACACCTCCATCACGCCATAAAGAGAACACAATACCCCATCACGTCATAAAGAGAACACACACCTCCATCACGCCATAAAGAGAACACAAACCTCCATCACGCCATAAAGAGAACACACCTCCATCACGCCATAAAGAGAACACAATACCTCCATCACGTCATAGAGAACACCTCCATCACGTCATAAAGAGAACACAACACCTCCATCACGTCATAAAGAGAACACAATACCTCCATCACGCCATAAAGAGAACACAACACCTACATCACGCCATAAAGAGAACACACCTCCATCACGCCATAAAGAGATCACACCTCCATCACGTCATAAAGAGAACACAACACCTCCATCACGCCATAAAGAGAACACAACACCTACATCACGCCATAAAGAACACACCTCCATCACGCCATAAAGAGAACACCTCCATCACGCCATAAAGAGAACACAAGACCTACATCCAGATGTAGCAGAGAGTACTGTCACTCTATGAAGGTCTTGATTGAAACCGAAGTTGTGGACAACCAACCTATTTCACAGATATTGTGTGGGTTTAAAAAAGAAAAGTTTCGATATTCTGAATGGCAAAGTCAGGCAAAAACAGGATTCATGTTGTCCTGTGATCAATACATGTTATCAGCACGCATGCGCTCACACACACACACACGCACGCCCAGACTTACAGGACAACAGCATTCGTTACAAGCTGCAGTACGAATGGCCACGCACCTTTTAATGACACAGCAGCACGTGACAGCCAACCTTGAAGTGGGTTGAGCAGAAAAAGCATGAAACAGGACTTGGTGCTGAGCTTTCATTATCATGTTTTCATTATTATATGGACATTTCATATCTTTCCATTATTTTATTATATGGACATTCTACATCACTTTCCGTTATGAACATTTACCTTTTTCATTGTGAACAGGTACGTAGTATGCTTTACATAAAATGTACCCCACCTCCACCCAAAGCAGGAAAGTCCTATAGCGACACCTGACTTTGTATGCCCATTGAAGGAAGAAGGGAATGAACATTGCCAAGATGTAATAAATGAACACATTATGTCAGTGTACCAGCCTACTACACACTAACATTATCCATGATTTTATACATATCACATGTCCAGCTCGCTTCACAACCACTCCAACACACCACGTTCGTTCAGTTTTGCAATAAGATTAACATGCAAAGGAAAGAACGAATAGCTTAATTTTCTTGTTCATGCAACACTGATGACAAACAAAAATTCACTCTTCTTGCACACATTTTCTTTTAAAGAACTAAAGTTTTCTACAGGCAAAAAAATATTTACGAACAATTTTTAAATATGCACTATCATCCCCATTAAATTGACTTCTTGCACTCTTAAAAATACATTCATACACTGCCAATCATCTTGGTCAACTGACAAATCAGTAATCGTTAAGACAAATCTCCACAAGAGTTCAATAATATGCACCAGTCATTTTCGTCTAGCGGAACTTGCCAATGATCTCCCTTGGTTCAACTGGTGTACAGCTCTTTGGAAAAGAATGACTGGCGAAAAGGAACCAGCACTTGGTTCGTCCATCTTGAAATATGGACAGATCCACACAACTGAGTTGCCAGACCCGGTTTCTCGGTAGGCACATTGTCAATTCGTCCAAACTGAACAACTTGTTGATGGGGCCCTCGGAGGGTGTGGGCAATGTATGATGAATATTGTCTATTCATACAAGCTGTGAACAACACGTTGACGAGGCATTGGGGGTGGGGGTGGAGGGCAACCTGTAATTACTTTATCACGTTTGACAAGTCTGTACAAAGTAAGTTGGCCTCCATTCCACAACATTGGTAAAAGTGAGTAGTGAGTGCCGACTAAATACTTTTTGGTTGCCATGCATTGGTAGCCATCAGTACAGGTAGAGGATCTGGACACCACTATACAGCAGAACCTTACCAAGCTTTGACTCGTCGAAATTTGCTGGGGAATGCTTTAAAATCGGGGAGAGCCCAGCAGACAATCTGGCGGACACTCAATTATGCCCACTTGATAACACGGTAAAAGTCAATCTCATCAAGTTCTCATGACAGTTGCTACAAGAGCACGGCTGCTGTCATGAACGAAATGCAAAACGGTTCACAAATGCAGTGTCCATACAGATATCTCCTAGTTCTTGGTCTCGGATCGGACGAAATGCAGAGAATTAATCAAAGGATCATCATGACACGGGAACAGGTGATGGTGGGGGCGTGGCAGTGGAGGAAGAGGAAGGTTGTGGGTCGGAGGGGGCGGACCTTTCCGGAATACTCTTCTTCAGCTCCTGGATCTGTTCGCGTCCCAATGTGATCTTGTCCTCCAGTTCCTGCAGCTCAATGGTCAGCTTGGACTTCATCTTGATGAAATAGCAGTAGTCGTTCAGCTCTTCTTCCGTCAACGACTGACGCAGGAAGGTGGAAACGTTGTCGGAGCGTTTGTCCATGTGTTCCTTCAGTTGTTTGGCCTCCTCGTGCTTGGTCCGTAACCCATCACGTTTCTCCAACGTCCGTTTCTGAAAATGAGTAATGGGTCTCTTGTTAACTACATTTTCTTTAAATACTTCTTTTGCTCATATTTTTGTACACTAAAGATAAACTGTTCATACGTTCTACAATAAAACTAAGGGGGGGGGGGGGGGGGGGGAATATGTTAATTGTTAACTGCCTTCTTGAAATACCGTCTTTGCTCACCAAATTTATCATTATACAATAAAACAAATGGTAATGTGTCACTTGTTAACTACGTTTCTTAAACTTTTTTACACGCAAGTTCTCATTGTAAAACAATAAACCTTGGCATTTTGCCTTCAGACACAGCAAACTTTGAATCCTGCATACTATCAACAAACAGGCAATCAGATACATAAGAGATTTTTTCCACCTTTGTATATGGACTTCAACTCCCACGTGCACTAGAATATATCATAATATGAGTGGGCGTTTACGTGCACGGCTACTTTTTTTTTATCCCACAATCAGATCGGTCATTCTCCATTTTGGGGGGTCTGCATGCTGGATGTTTACATGTTTCCATAAACCACCAAACTCCAACATGACTTACAGGATCTTTAACATGCATACTTTGTTCTGCGTGCGTCTACCCCACAAAAGGGGGATGGGGGGGGGGGGGGCGCTAAGGCAAATGACATGCCTGCACATATGCTGATCTGGGAGACTGTAAAAGTCTCCACCCTTCACCCATTTAGGTGGTGTCCTAGCAGGTTCGAACCCAAACCTTTTCAACTGGAAGACCTGCGTCCTAACCACTTGACTATCGCGCCCGCCACACCAAGACGGGATCAAGCCACCTTACACTTGTTGTCAATAATAAGGCACTTGCGTGATTTAGTTGAACTTCATCATCATCATCATTATTACTATCATTATTATTGTAATTACTATTGCTGTTGTTGTTGAAAGCCTAGCAGAATGCTCAGAGCCATACCAGCACTTTTACCATCTCGGACAACTAACTGCAACCCCCCCAACCCCCACATATAAACATACCAAAAACCCTGGGGGGGGGGGGGGGGGCTGGAAAAGAAAATAAATAGCACTATGGTATTCACAGAAATAACTCAAGATATGCCATTGGCGTTGGCCATTCAGCCAAATTCATTACCAGGAGAGATCTTTAAAAAAATTTCTGAATACAAATGCATGCACATAAGTACTCATAACCATTATAAAAACTGGCCCATAGTACTTGATGAACTTGCTACTAAGCGACCAACATTTCCACAGAACTAAAATTACAATCAGTATATGTACCTAATCATCAATTCTAATAGACAGCAGTACGGGTTTATGGAAAACATGCTAGTGAATGGACCAGCAGGGTAAAAAGCAAGGAAGAAACGGTGACAGAAAATGGGATTTCTAGCATGGAGTTAACAAAAGGCAAAGGGCCCGAAGAGGCTTATTTATATTGAAAGAGCCCTCAGCATCCCCATCAGGGAATCACTCGACCTGATGTAACAACTTCAATGTTGACAGTTGATATGGCCTATGTTAACATCTATAAAAAAAACACCATAGTCACAGACCTTATAATGACTCAATGCGCATGGCTGGGCCGTAATCTAAACCTGGCAATGAACTTGGTGACCATCTTACCTTTTGTTCGGGATCGGCACTGTCATCCAAGGCCTGCACAGCGTTCTCTGCACGTGCTAACTGTCCTGACAAATTCAGCAACAGTCGAACGATTTTCTCGAGGTCATTGATGTACGTGTGGAACTTGTCTCGCTCGCTCGGATTCGTGCATTTGGTGTCCACTGTTTCAGACACCTACATAGGAACACAACACACAAAAAGATATCAAAACTGCCCAAGATACAAATGTATCTTAACTGTCCCAAGAACTGAGCCGCTACAACAGAACGAGCATGCAGAATAACCTAGCTTTTACTATTTTATATCAAGAATCTGATGGCACTCGTTCCTGACTGCACTAATGAAAGAAAAGCTACTCCACTGAAACATAATACTGCACACATCTGACCCCCCCCTCCTTCTTCTCTCTCTCTCTCTCTCTCTCACACACACACACACACGCGCGCGCGCGACAACGCAAAAATACACACACACGAATAAGGCATACATAAAGATGCCGATAAAAGGGAGGATGAGTGAAAGACAACTGATGAAGACAAGTCACAGCCAATATTCCGAGTCCTTGGAGTCTGAAGCATATTCTAGAGGGAACCATCACACTCGGACAATTGCACAAGTGTTCCATCCATACCAGACAAGAACTATCTGGAAAACTTTTAAGAGTTCGTGCAAAACCATACGCGCTTGCAAGATCTTGTAATGGGAGAAGGGAACAGAAACACTGACACCACCAGAATTGACTAGAGCACTACAATGGGCAGCCAAACTGGCCAACGTCCATGTCACAGTGTAGGACTGACTAAAAGTCCGGAGTCGAATTCATAGTAATTATAGCCCAGCCGACCACTTGAGCCATATAAATCTGGAGTCACCAGCTTCCATCATTACATATCAAAACTAACAAGTATCCACAGAGACAGAACAAGTGTGCTGCCTTACCCGTTTGCCCAGAGCATCGTTGTCATCGATCTCCTGCTGAAGTCCTTTCTTCTCCTCCAGCAGCTGGTCCAGCTTCTTGTGCAGCTTCTCCATCACCTCCTCCTGCAAACAACCATCGCCAACGTCAACAACACATCAACAGGCCCAGCTTCTTTATCAACTATTCCTACAACATCCCTATCAAAGAGAGTTGTGTTTTTTCCTTCAAGAAGGGGTTTACCACAATCAGAAAATTCCATACACGCTCCATCTAGATCTGTCAATTGTTATCTGGCAGACTTCTCAAGCCTTAAAAAAAGGCAGGAGGTCTTATGAAACACTAAACTGACAGACCAGAATGACTGGAGTTTTTACAGCAAACACGCAGACCCCTTTTATGTTTCAAATCTTCTTAAGTCCATGGCTTCAAAACAGAGCCAGCCGGCCCCTCCATCAACAATGGCAACATCTGCAGCCGGGAACAACACAGGTCTCCATCAATAATGAAAACATGTTCACAGTGTATTGGCCTTCTGTACATCGTTCTTTAAACTTTTTTTTTTTGTCAGCAATAACAGCAACTACAGATCTGGGTGCCTAACTGTCTGCCTGACTAAACTTTGATCAAAAGTATTCTACCTGTCTGCCTGACTAAACTTTGATGATCAAAGGTATTCTACCTGTCTGCCTGACTAAACTTTGATGATCAAAAGTATTCTACCTGTCTGCCTGACTAAACTTTGATGATCAAAAGTATTCTACCTGTCTGCCTGACTAAACTTTGATGATCAAAAGTATTCTACCTGTCTGCCTGACTAAACTTTGATGATCAAAAGTATTCTACCTGTCTGCCTGACTAAACTTTGATGATCAAAGGTATTCTACCTGTCTGCCTGACTAAACTTTGATGATCAAAGGTATTCTACCTGTCTGCCTGACTAAACTTTGATGATCAAAGGTATTCTACCTGTCTGCCTGACTAAACTTTGATGATCAAAGGTATTCTACCTGTCTGCCTGACTAAACTTTGATCAAAAGTATTCTACCTGTCTGCCTGACTAAACTTTGATGATCAAAAGTATTCTACCTGTCTGCCTGACTAAACTTTGATGATCAAAAGTATTCTACCTGTTTGCCTGACTAAACTTTGATGATCAAAAGTATTCTACCTGTCTAAACTTTGATGATCAAAAGTATTCTACCTGTCTGCCTGACTAAACTTTGATGATCAAAAGTATTCTACCTGTCTGCCTGACTAAACTTTGATGATCAAAAGTATTCTACCTGTCTGCCTGACTAAACTTTGATGATCAAAAGTATTCTATCACCATCAACCTCATCAACAAAAGCATTGGTGCTATTTGTAGTTTTTGTAAGCTTCTCAACTGTGTTAAAACCACAAAGAAACTGGATGTAATGTTGGACTGCAAAGGACATGTAACATGTTTCCATTTCTCAAGACAGCATCCACATGCTCGGAAAAAAATCCGTTCACACTGATGCCAATGATAAACAACATGTTATGGAAAAGATCCAAAATGATCATGGCACAGGTCTTCAGCCTACCCATACACCACTGTGCACTTACAAGACCTTGAGGTTGTTTTCAGTTGTCTTTTATGATTCACAAAGGCCAGTTGGCCAACAGGTTGTGCATGTCTTATTTGTGATTTAAAGACATGTTCTCATTGTGTATTCCTGTGTGTCTGGTGCCAGGACATATTACAAAGACCTGGCATGCAGTCTCAGTCCTAAGTGGAACTACGGGTTTTATGGCAGAAACGAATACAAACACGTCCAGCCCTCTATATGAACTGATTGCACGAACACCCTACACAACCACATCACATAAACTCACCTACCCCGTACGCAAAAATATCAAAAGTGGATCCACTGCTAATCCTACACACGTAAGCAAGAACGTGTACTCAGAGACATCAATTTTCAGTCGACCTGATACTAACAAACAGCACATGTCTTGTCCCGGTGAATTTACCTCCACACTCCTAAAGCCACGTGACAGGATTCATAATTATTGTCTTTTGTTGTTGCTGCATCTTCTTCAGCACCGTTCCCATGTTAATACCCCTAAGCCAATCATTATGCTCTCAACATACCTCCAAACCCGCCTTAACTGCAGTTACCACGAGAGCAGGGCATAAATGAAAACAGAATATGAGACAATACAAAACAACAAGGCATGAATAAGAACTAGAATACAAGACAATATTTCACAGTGATGTGATTATGAGAATGGGGATGACAGTGATAACGCTGTGGAGTTTTATTTCAGATTGTTACTGCGTGACAGTAATATATTAACAATACTCTCTATGCTTCCTTCAATAATCTTTTCTGGCGTCAGCCAGGTCTGATACTAGGTACAGACATCTGTGGTGTTAGAAAATCTAAGCAATACCCTCAAATGTTGCTTATGTAAAGTGAATAAAATCCCACTGTGTGGTCCCAGTCTTCCCAGCGAGCTCACACCACGCTATACTCTGGACAGATGGTCAGTGCAAAAAACACCACAATCGTTTTTTATCGACTGATTGGGGTTTCGAACTCCAACCTCTCAATCTGTAGCCTGTTGTGCTAACCCCTTCGCCACAGTGTCTGATTACATGACATAAGTTGTTCGATGAGATCTGCCACCCCACACATACCTTGTGCTTGATGAGGGTGTCGTTGTCGTGGATGTTCTCGTCTGTGGACGTCTCTTCCTTCTTCCTCATCTCCATCTCGATCACAGCTTTGGGAGCGGAGACAAAGTACTTGTTGGGTAACATGTTCCTGGACACAAAAACAGCACCAACTGCAAATTCCACATGGACAATTCATATTCAGTAAATTAAAAAAGCTGGAGGTAGGGGGGTCAGAATAATTCAACTGCTTTACGCATGTTGTTTAAACTATACATTTCATCATCATTAAGCAGTTTCAAGTATCATAGTTTATAATTATGTTGTGCACTGGTTTCCTTTTATACTATTTTCTAGCAGTTTTCAAGTATCAGCTACATGTAATTCAGTACAGAGAAAACACAATTTCATGTGATTCACGTTTCCGGAAGAAACATTTATTGGAAAAAAGTCACACGCTACCAACTTCTGCACATTTTCTGTCACGTTCAAATGCTAAAGTGTGTACTGTATTTGCTTCATACACACGTAACACACAAGATTACCGTGTACTGTGTGGCAGACAAAGGTACGAGGACAGAACACAATGTTCATATTATTTTCATCCCCTGTGCAGCTGTCACTGGTTGGTATCCAATGCTATGCACTTCTTATTTAAATACTGTACTAATCAATTTATTGAAGGAGGATTTACCACACTCGGACAATACCATATGTGGTCCAATCTATCACCTAGCAGGCATTCGTTGAGCCTGAACAAAAGTGAATTATGCTGGAAAGATCTTGATATGGGGGGGGGGGGGGGGGGGGACAGGGAGGGGAACACACAGGTCCTACGAAACACTAAGCTGACACCACAAGAAGAATTGGTGCATGAAGACTGACAGCGAAACGACCAGAATGACTGAAGCACTGAGATGAGCAAACTGGCCAGGTTTTACATGTTACTAGATGGTATTGAACTTGAGACAGCAGATCTAAAGTCCACAGTCATAAAATACAGCCAGCCCATTTGGTGGCAACGTTAGTTGTTTTGGCCAGAGTTCAACCTGGTATTTTGTTACTGACGCACAACAACATGTGAAACCTCCTACCATGCCCGCTAGATTTACGCGTTTCATTACTGCTGTCTTTGTAATACAACTTTCAGCAGCCTCTATGACCCAAGTCATTCTTGATAACATTACAGAAGGCCTGATAAGATGGCACGACTCCAGCTCTGCTTATAATGAAGTAATGGAACGCTATTTCAGAGGATAAGGAGAAAACAGTGGGAGGTGAGTGACAGAGGGAATATGTGCCTTTATCTCTCTTCTACGTATGATAGACACACATTTTTTGCCAAGTGCTTGGAACAAAACTTACGCAACTCTTCACTTTCTTCAGCACAACGAACATCAAGAAAGTTGGTTGTTGTGTAGTTGTGATTTTTTTTGTTTTTGTCTTCTGTGTATGTTTGACAAAGGCCAATCGTCTTTTTGTGTGAATTACATATGCTTCTTTTTATGTAACTTACATGTGCATTCTCATGTCTTCTTTTTATCACCTCAGTTGCGCACAGTCCATGAATTACATTTCATTCATTTTTTCATTTACATTTTTTTAAGTATGCTCGTACATGTCTTCTTTGACTGGCCTTTTCTTCTGAGAAGCATAACACTAACAGTATTTTGCCAAAACTTAATATCATGAGACTACAAAAGAAACATTCTACCATCTGTCTGTCAGACTATTAGATGGGCAATTTCATATTTTCGTCAATGGGAATGTCTTGGGGTTTGTTTATTTCACACGTTCTCATTCTATGTTTGTTTCTGGCAACTTAGAAAATGAAAACCATTATATTCCACAACCTACAAAGTACAAACCATCCTCTTAACGGGAGATACTTTATGTGTGGTCCCTCACACTACACCTAATTTTGCAACAACAAAAACGACACTTCTCTGTCTAAATGTAACCATTAGTTGTGACAACAGTTGGATCCTATCCGAAGAGCCTGGGTTTTGTCAGAACAAGTCAGTGCCACAAAGTTATCAGCCTCTTTGAGGCTGGCGTTTTCTTTCAGACATGCACAGCCAGAACTGGCATCGGCAGCTGCAACCAGAACAGGCCTGCCTTTGTACTGCATTACAGCCAGACCATGTTTAGTGCCGCGTAAAATTAATACAGCGTATCACCGACAACTCTGGGGGCAGAGAGTATCACGTGCCTTCTCTGACCTAGTGGCATTTTCCCCCCTAAGGTCCACCAAGGTCACTGACAGTCATTGACTTCACACAACCCCACCCCCAAGACGGTGAAAAGAAAGACCCAAGACAAGGACTCCAGGTCTTTCAGCAACCCGGGTCAACGGTCTGTGTAAAATCAGTTCACTACTACTACAACATTCTTCGTGCTTGTGTTGGAGAAGGGAAAGATCAAAAGACAAGCATACCTACTCATTTCACTTCCAGAGTCAAGAGTCAGAGGAAATTGGTTCGTTGCCGTTTATAACATCTTTCGCACATTACCCTTTAGTACTTGTTTGCCCTATGCTCTATTTTCTTTACTGTAGCGCCGTTTTACCTTGTGCTCTATTTTCTATGGTCTCATCCTTCGCGGTTAATACACTGTTATTGCCACGTAGACAACCCTCTTTTTCTGCTCTCCGACTTCCAAGTGGTTGAGATGATCGTTCGCGTGGCTGAATGCTCAGCCCCTGTCACCCTTCACCCCGCAGCTCCACACGTGTTGGTGTAGGTGTTAAGCTGGCTGGCCTTATTAATTTCAAGGTGAGATATTTTCGCTGGGTACGTTTCGTTTCTTGGATGTTTAGGAGATGGATGAACAGTGAGAGATTTGTACACCGCTCACTCACCTGCCGACTCGTAACGTCGTTACCGGTTACACAGGTGTAACTGAAGGCACACGATGTCGTTACCCGTTCCAAAGTGTTTGTCTGATACTTATCTGTACATTCACGGACAGGATGTTGGATAATAACATTTGCAAGTTCTCGTCACCATCACTCTGACGTGTGACGGCTCACCTGTTGGGTACGTCACACAACAAAAACGACTCGACTCTACCTAAATGTAATGACTTAAGACAACAACTGGATTCTGTCCAAAACATGGAGTTTTGTAGGAACGAGCTGTTGCTAAAATGGTATCTGCCCCCCCCTCCCTTGACTCTCACCCTACCGGCTAGCATCCCGCATTGTCAGCTATGACAGCAAAGCAAAAGCAACCATTTCATTACCCCATCCTATCCACCAGCTTCCAAAAGGAAGCTGGTGGATTGGGTAAGGGAGTGAAAGGGTTAAGTTTTTGCAGATGGCAGATAAGATAAGGTGCGGGAATGAAAGGGTTAACAGACAAGCACAGCAGCAGCCACAACAGTCCTCTGTGTTGTCATACACCTAGACAATATTCAATGCTGGGTAAAACAAACGCATAATGAAATCACATCTCTTAAGATAATAACAAAAATCATGAGCCTTCTGTGATGTAGTGTTCCTTTTTTTTCCCCAAAGAGTCAAGTGAGGTCACAAACAAACAAAGTTCATGTAAGGTCAATGACAGAGATCAAACGTGGTCACTAACAGTCACTGAAACCCACTTGATGGAGAGGAGAGAGGCCGAAGGCGAGTAAGCCAGTCAAATGTCTGTGTAAAATTGGTTCACTACAGCAGCTACAAGTGTGTTCCTGTAATGGAGAAACGGGAAAGGCCAGAACCAGATTCTATGCCATTCAGCATCCTCACACAGTCAAGGCTCTGAGGAAATTGGTTCAATACTGTAATAACACCTTTCACAAACACCTTTCACACTGCTCTCTCGCGCTGTTTCTCCTGTCCTTTTTTTCTGTTGTCTCATCCTCCACCTTTTTTTTCTCTTTTTTAACGCAGGCTGGTTGGTTATTTTGAAAGAGTCGTGGACTCAAGTTATGATATCTTGAGTTCAATCCAAGCCTGCAAAGTTATAAACTGGCTTGTTCACTGTTCGTCTTGATGTTTCTATCATTCTGGTGGTGTCAGCTTACTGTTTTCACAGGTCCCTTATCTCTCTTCCATCTCTCAAGATCTTGCCCGTTTTGTGCCAGCTCAAGGAGTCTGCCTGATAACTGCTGGCATATTTGGGTGGAGTTTGTATGGAGCTGTCCATATGCGATGACCCCACTTTGAACAAACATCAAACATCTTTTTGGTACGTTAGCCCTGTGCCCTATTTTCTTCACATTCTACCGCCCCATTTGTCTTGACTGTGCCTATTCTCACTCTAGCTTGCACCCTGTGCCTATTTTCTGATTCTCTAGCTATGTCAGTCTTGTGCCCTATTTTCTCATTCTCTAGCTATGCTACCCCTGTGCCCTATTTTCTCATTCTCTAGCTATGTCAGTCTTGTGCCCTATTTTCTCATTCTCTAGCTATGCTACCCCTGTGCCCTATTTTCTATTCTCTAGCTATGTCAGTCTTGTGCCCTATTTTCTCATTCTCTAGCTATGCTACCCCTGTGCCCTATTTTCTCATTCTCTAGCTATGTCAGTCTTGTGCCCTATTTTCTCATTCTCTAGCTATGTACCTGTGCCCTATTTTCTCTTCTCTAGCTATGTCAGTCCTGTGCCCTATTTTCTCATTCTCTAGCTATGTCAGCCTTGTGCCCTATTTTCTCTTTCTCTAGCTATGTCAGCCCTGTGCCCTATTTTCTCTTTCTCTAGCTATGTCAGCCCTGTGCCCTATTTTCTCACTCTCTAGCTATGCTACCCCTGTGCCCTATTTTCTCACTCTCTAGCTATGTCAGCCCTGTGCCCTATTTTCTCTTTCTCTAGCTATGCTACCCCTGTGCCCTATTTTCTCACTCTCTAGCTATGTCAGCCCTGTGCCCTATTTTCTCATTCTCTAGCTATGTCAGCCCTGTGCCCTATTTTCTCATTCTCTAGCTATGCTACCCCTGTGCCCTATTTTCTCATTCTCTAGCTATGTCAGCCCTGTGCCCTATTTTCTCATTCTCTAGCTATGTCAGCCCTGTGCCCTATTTTCTCATTCTCTAGCTATGTCAGTCTTGTGCCCTATTTTCTCATTCTCTAGCTATGCTACCCCTGTGCCCTATTTTCTCATTCTCTAGCTATGTCAGCCCTGTGCCCTATTTTCTCTTTCTCTAGCTATGTCAGCCCTGTGCCCTATTTTCTCATTCTCTAGCTATGTTAGCCCTGTGCCCTATTTTCTCTCTCTCTAGCTATGTTAGCCCTGTGCCCTATTTTCTCACTCTCTAGCTATGTTAGCCCTGTGCCCTATTTTCTCACTCTCTAGCTACATTAGCCCCTGTGCCCTATTTTCTCATTCTCTAGCTATGTCAGCCCTATGCCCTATTTTCTCACTCTCTAGCTACATTAGCCCCTGTGCCCAATTTTCTCATTCTCTAGCTATGTCAGTCCTGTGCCCTATTTTCTCATTCTCTAGCTACATTAGCGCCTGTGCCATATTTTCTCATTGTCTAGCTACATTAGCCCCTGTGCCATATTTTCTCGTCAAGCTATGTTAGCTCTGTGGCTGGTTTCTCATCTTCTAGATTTGTTAGCCCTGTGCCCTATTTTCTAGATTTGTTAGCCCTGTGCCCTATTTTCTCAATCTGTACCATTGTCAGCCCTGTGCCCTATTTTCTCATCTTCTATGATAGTCTTGTGCCCTATTTCCCAACATCTAGTTTTGTTAGTCCCCTGTGCTCTAATTTTTTTTCTTTTAACAACAGCACTGCTTGGTGAACTTAGTGCTTCGTTTTTATCGTCTCATCATTCACGCTTATTGCCCAGTAATGAGACAACGCCGACAGTCATCTTTTCCCCCCGTTTTCCCCAGTAACCCGCTGAGATGGTTGTGCATGGCAGAACGCCCAGTCTGTGTCACTCATCCTTCACCATCAGCAGACAGACAGACAGACGAGTCCGCCGTGTAGGTGTAAGCTGGCTGGCCTTATTTCAAGGTGCGATATTTTCGTTTCTTGCCAGCTTTGAAGACGGATGAATAATGACAGCTCCGTGCACAACTCGCTCGCTCACTCACTCAACTCAGCTGCCGGCTTGTAACATCGTTACCTGTTACCTGGAACCCGTCAGTTCGTAAGATAATTACCCGTTGCGAAGGTGTGCCGGGTACTTACTTTCACATTTTCTGATGGTGGGAAGGCGAGAAAATTACAGTTTCACCCCCTATCATTCTGTCGTTAGGTGGCCGGTTTAAAACACGCTTTATTCATTTGGTGGTGAAGTTCGGTTGTTCTTTCCATTAGTGAATGAGTTTGGGAATGACTCATTAGTTTTATTGCTATGAAGAACGATGCAAGGCCCGTGATCAGTCACGTTCAAGCGCAGCTGCCTGGTATTTTTTTTTAAAACTAACATAAAAGCCACACACATACACACAACAAATTATGTTTCATAGGCATCCAGCATACACAAAACAAATTATGTTTCACTGGCATACACCATACACACAACAAATCATGTTTCAAGGGTCTTTCGTCCCTGATAGACAATTATCAATATAATTATAAAACTCTAAGTATATAGTCAAAGTAAGCGTACAATGCCGCCCTGTCACGCAGACTCAATCCGAAATGGAACTGCATAATGTCACTATCACCATCTTCTTCTCATTATCGCAGCATCGTGAAAAAATGTCCCATATTCTGTAGCCATTCATGCCTTCCTCTCATAATGACCCCAGCTTCCGTAGTTTGGAGATGTGTTGGAGAACCGAAATAAGCCTCATGGAGGTTGTGACAATGGATCAGTACAAAAGGTCGGGCAGGAAAGACAAATCAAATTCTGAAAGGAAAGTCATTACGACCTAATCAATATGTAGATTCCGAGAAGACGCTCAAGACAGACAGGCCAGTCTCAGAAAACCACAAGAAAAGTCCTAATCTTGATTTGAAAAGAGAACAGAAATGCAGGACGACCACAAAACAACAGGTTGCCCAACACTGAGACACAACCAGGAAGACCAGACACACTGACCAAGAACGGAGCACCTAGGAAACTGTCAATATTCAATCTCTCTTTAATTTCTAAAACAATTACTTTTGTTCTTTGTGGCAAGCACGCGATCGCACGCGCACTCCACATACATAAGGACGTAAGCACATGGAATCAAAACAGGAGCAGCTATTGCAAAAACACTGCTGGGTATTTAACACGCAAGTATTTAAAACGTACGTTATGATATCTCTCACTTTTATTTTGCATATCTACTTGACAGATGTGATGTGGGGCAACAATACAGAACCTACCGTGTGCGGTGGTGCCCACCTTAAGCAAACTACAAACTCAGTTCAGGCACAGCACAGAGGCCAACATCACTAACAGCAGCCGCCGTTTGTTTGGGTAACCTTTAGTCCACTGACGTAAGCACCTAGTGTAACAGCTGAAAGGTCACACTGGCCAACTGTCTTACCGCAACAACAAACACTACATCACAACACAGTCATGCCATAAGAACATTATCCTTTAAAAAAAAAAAAAGACTGCCGCGATCAATACATCTCTGAAAAGGAAACATGCAAGTTTGAAGGTTTCGATGGCTAAACCTCCATGCCTAAATACTTTCCTCAGTTAAAAATGCATGATTTCAAAAGATCTACAGCAATGACAAGAATCTTGCTATAACTGTCTTTCATTTGGAAAATTACTCCTGCTTACAATGAGATGCCCTTTTCCCACAATTCGCTTATCACAAGCTGTTGTTTAATGAGAGAGAGAGAGAGAGAGAGAGAGAGAGAGGAGAGAGAGAGAGAGGAGAGAGAGAGAGAGAGAGAGAGCTGCTGGAGGATGGTTTTTGACCACGATCTGTCAAGCCCAAGTGAAAACCCTTACCTCTTATTATTCAACTGATCGTCATCAGCCGACAGGGAGATACTGTTCTGCAGTAGAGGCCTGGACAAGGCTGTGTCCCTTGCGCCCTGTGACTGATGCCTGCGAACACCAGCGGGTGTCTTGACTTCGCCCGAAAACAGGCCGTCCATATACTTCATGCGCTTCTGTTGGCGTCCGTGTTAAGGACATCAGACAACTTCTTGTCACTGCCCGCCACTTGCTTGGCTAGTTCTTTGGCTCTCAGGTCACACTCCAGCTCTTCCTGGGACGGCTGACGCCCGTGACTCACAGTCACAGAGTCACACGACTCCTGGTCTTTCTCAGGGTCTGAAAACTGGTCTTCGGACTTGCGGCGGGGAGACACCATGGCGATGGCCTCTGGGGGGACGGGGACGCTCTCCCGCCGGCTATAAGAGGAGGAAGAGACGCGGGAATGATCGGAACTTTGGGAAAATGTCCGCACATGTCCTGGAAGGCCTTTGGGATCCGACGCGAAAGGCGCGACCTCGGCGTACCTCTGAGTGAGTTTGGTGTCAGCTGATAGAGATGTGTCACTACTGTGTGACTGGTTGGACAAAAGGCGAGAACGAGAAGAGGGAGTGTTTTGCGTAGAAGTGGCAGGTGGGGAGCCCGCGGGTCTGTTGCTGTCTCTGCTCTGTGGGCTGGATCTGAGCACCATGGGACCTGTACTGGACACATGACTGCTGTTCACTGGGGACGTGTCGCTATGAGCAACGCGGAGGGGAGAGGGGAAGGTGGTGGCGTTGGCCCAGCGCTGGCTGCTGCTGCTGTTGGGGGTGGAGGATGAGGAGGGGGGACTGGTTTGTTCCAGCTTGTCTCTCCCTAACCTGGACGATCCGGGAGAAGTGTTACCACTGTTGGTAGACTGTTCCACGATGAAGGGGCGGGCAGTGAACACTTTCCCATCGTCTCTTCCCCTCCCAGGCGACGGGGAGGGGGAGGTGAGGGGCTGTGCCACCCCAGACACCCTCCCCACACTACGCACAGTACCGCTGTCTCCATGGAAGGCGGGAACGTTGGCTCCTGCACGATCTGGAGGTCGGCCCGGAGGTTCGTTGGTGTTGGTGTTGGTGTTGGTGTTGGTGGTGTTGCCAGACGGTCCCTGCTGTGACTCTACCTTCCTGTTGGACTGCAGCTGGGAGTCGCTGTTCCACGCCTGGTTGCCTAACCGCCGGTCACCGAACACCGCCTGTGAGTCGGTCGCCGCCTTGAGGTGCTGGTTGTCAGGGCGGATGACGGTGGAGGACGAGGAACGTTTGTAGGTGCCCACCTGTCGGCTGCCGCGGTTCCTGTACGCTCCATACGAGTCGTCTGCGAACCTGGAACATCAGTTGGTATAGAAAGATAAAGTAAATGTTTTCACATCACTGATGAAAGCTCCATACAAGCCAGCAAACCTAAACACCGACTTGTAACATTTTACCAGACAGAACTTTAAATAAGATTTTCAGGCTGTCTTGTTTGCAAGTGTTCTGCTTACTTGGTTTTGTTTCTTTGACTAAAACCCTTTTGAACTCTACTGTAACAAACAGTCAACAAAACAATGTTCTTAGTGACTGATCATTTTATGAACTTGTTTCCTTTCATTACATTTTTTTTTGGTGTGAAGCTGGACTGTTTAGTTAAAGGTAAACGTGGTAGTGTGAACAATGGAAACTTTCCTCAATTTCCCACTCATATTCGGCCCCTTGTTTTACTAGAGTGACGAGCAGGGCATTGCCCGGCTGCTTTTGTATAAAACAATGGAGAGATAGGTTGATTTCCCAGGTCCCACCCCTTGAAGGCCAATTAGCCTTCTTGCCTTTCTGAAGTCTTGGTAAAAAAAAAAAAGTGAATGATTGTGAATTTGAAGCGAGGGAGACGGGACGGGCGCCGTCCTCGTGGTGCTGGACCCGGGAAAAGCTTAGGTCTCTACCACCTCACTCCCCTACGACCCCAGGGTTATGGAACTATCTAGGTAGGATCTCAGGACCAGGCCAGCTCGTGGGTTTATACGCAGACTTAAGGCTTGTGCCGTGATCATTCTGGATCTTCATGGCACCTGTGACGTTAGTGCATATTAAATTCATTCTGAGCGCGGAGACGTCACCTTGAGAAATTGAAACTGAAACTTGAGTGAAGGAGGTATGTTTCAGCATGTTACCTCCAGACTCAAGACTTCTGCGACTCATGAACAGTGCAAACAGTGCAATGCTTTTTAATGAAGTGTCTATTGGAATTAGTGTTTTTTGTTTGTTTGTTTTGCTCTTGCTTTTTTGTGGGGACACAGCTTGAGTTCAATTCTAGTGTTGTATCGACTGGTGGGCTGTGTGTTGTGGTATACAGGTGAGTAACCACGCTTTATCCCTGCGGTCAACGGCCATGCAGGTGTGAGTTGATGAACAGCTGGAGTGCCGCGCACACAATGACTTGCTCACACCTGACAGCGCAGCTAGGACATAGGACAGTCATTCCTGCTTATTCAACCACAGTTAAAAGGACTGCCAGGACAGTCATTCCTGAGCTAATTCTACTATGAGTCAGGTGGAAACCACGTACTACACTACCCTTGTTGTGTTAACCCTGTAAAGCCCTCAGCCTATCCGCCATCCTCCACCCGCTTTCTCGAAGCTGAGGGAGACAAATGGTTAAATGAAAGCCTTTCATAGTGCAGGTCTAACACTTTTGGGGGTCAGGAATGTGGACACATCTGGTGACGCTATACATTCATACATTCTATGGCTGAAAACGTGTCGGAGCGAAACGTATTAAAACAAGAATTTTTGTACTTTAGTGCAACCGCTTACACATAAGGGTTTCAGTAACACAGAGATATTTGTATGACACTTAAAAACCATGCAAGGTGTGTGTGTGGGGAGGGCATGCCCCCCCACTCCAGGTACCGATGATTCAGGAGTGGGACTTCTGATTCTGACCAGACTTCGTTTGTCTGCAGGTGAGAGGTCAAACCGACAGGACAGATCTATTGTTTGTCATATGCTTTACTATTACTATCTCGGTCTCTTCGTCTCAATGATGAAAAGAACTCCACTGTATTCGGTGCTAGTGTATTGTCTGTCCAAGACCTGCATCGTTGCAAAGCTTTGTCCGTTTACATAAACCGTACGATCAAATCAGCGCTGGTGTTATTCAAACACTGTAAATTAACCTACAGAACGAGTACAGTCTATTTAATGAAACTTCACTCCAGTGCTGGTGTAAAGCGAACAACAGTTAACGGTTTTCTGTTTTGATATAGCAGGGGGGAAAAAGAAGAAAAGAAATGCAGAAAGAATATGGGTAGTAAAAAGACAAAGAGGACACAGGCAAGTACCCAGGAGTACAATTTTAGAGGTAGCGTTTTGTTTGTTTGCTTGTTTGCTCTATGTGTGTGTGTGTGTGTGTGTGTGTGTCACAGTGTGTGTGTGTGTGTGTGTGTGTGGTGTGTGTGTGTGTGTGTGTGTGTGTGTGTGTGTGTGTGTTTCCTGTTTTGGTGGTGGTGTTGTCAGCCATCATGCTGTGTGGGTGTGAGTGTGCATGTATTACTTGTATTACACACACACACACACACTCTTTCTGTGTGTGTGTGTGTGTGTGTGTGTGTGTGTGTGTGTGTGTGTGTGTGTGTGTGTGTGTGTGTGTGTGTGTGTGTGTGTGTGTGTGTGTGTATGTGTGTTTAGTACAATCTGAAGGTAATGCTCTGCCCGTTATTTTGTTATTTTCGGTTTCACTGCGTTTAAGGTGTTATTTCTGCACTTGAGCCAACGACTGTATGCGCAATACTGTTCACGTCATAAGAGTCCTCGCGTAAGTAAAAACACGACAGAACCAAAAGCCGAGAAACAAAATTTAATATAGACGAAGGTTAAAATCACTTTACACAGAAAACAAAACGAGCTAAAACTGGCGAGAAATGCGTCAACATCCTAAGTTTAACTACAACGACAGAGACCTTCCAGACTGCCAAGAACCACCACTCTTCCTTCTTTCCTTCCTGTATGTTGTGACAGGCCGCACGTGCAGAACATTTGGTGCTTATTTATTTCACGTATTGACGTAGCCTTTCATCCCCTGACACACTCCCTCCCTCTCTCTCTTTGCTCAACTCCAGACAGGTAAAATAGTTCCTGACAGTGGTCTGCCGGTGAAGGTAGTTGAATGGTACAAGCACCGACACCTTCAGCATACCTGCCCGGATTATCAATACATACAGCTCCCGCGCCTCTTGGAGGTACGGAGAAAATGTCGAAGACCGTGGGCAGCAAGACAGACGGTATTTGCTCGGGGATAATATAAAAATCTAGCGAGCAGAATAGGTAGCCAACAAAGAGGGGAACTTAACATTTTGGTGGGGGCAGGAGAGCGTTGTGTGTGTGTGTGTGTGTGTGTGTGTGTGTGTGTGTGTGTGTGGTGTGTGTGTGTGTGTGTGTGTGAGTGTGAGTATGAGTGTGTGTGTGAGTGTGTGTGTGCGAGCGCGCTGTGTGCGCGTGTATGTGTGTGTGTGTGTGCACATATGTGGTGACCATGTATCCACGGCAACGAGACTGTAACAATGTATCAGGACAGATATTTCATCTTTCTGTGGATGGTTTTCGAACTCATTTTCGTCGTCACTGTCTGCTTGGGATCGCTTTGATGAAGTTAAAAGGATTTCAGAGTCACTGTTTAACTCTAACCCTCGTCCACAGGTCTACACTAGTACAAATGCCCTATAAAAGCATGAAAATATCAAAATCGTGCAATACTGAAGTATTGAAGGGGATGGGGGTCGGTGAACAGTGACACTAACAGAAGCAACTAGCCCACTCACAATTGGGAGATGGGAGAAAGAGGAAGACAGGGATGAGGGAGAAGGGGAGGGAGGAAAAGAGCGAGAGCTAGCCAGCGAGAGAGAGAGAGAGAGAGAGAGAGAGAGAGAGAGAGAGAGAGAGAGAGAGAGAGAGAGAGAGAGAGAGATGTTTGTCCCCGTCCCCAACAGTGAAGGTGAAATGAATCACCCTCACATCTTGTGGGACACGCCCACAGTTCGTGCCTGAAGCGAGCAAGATAACGGTTCAAACAGGTTCAGCAGCAGGTGAAACAAATGGGGGGGGGGGGGGGGGGGGGGCGTTTCTTCAACTACAACTACGCAGGGATCTGCTTGGCGTAGATACTTAACTCCTGCATTCCAAGAAACAAACAAACAAAAACAAAGTACACGAGGAAATATGTACTGGTAAAACGGTGGGAAAAAAATCACATTACATGTCTTAGATAAACAATGCGTTTACATCAAATTT
>CM060314.1:13706230-13753730 GCA_030674185.1 Monoplex corrugatus | reverse complement strand
TGTCACAGGGTACAATGCCAGAAATCCCTTATCTATGCGTTTATCATATTGATAAGTACACACAGAGAAATGTACCCATCCATGCGTTCACAATTTCCCTAACCAATGACCCGTGCCTTTGTCACAGGGTATACACACAACACAACACACAACACACACACAACACACACACACACACAAGGCCTGCGGAACAACGTGTGACTCCGGTAAACCCATATGAAGACACACACCATGTGATAGTAACCAGCATGCCCACTCATCCATCGGTTCGACAGGACAGTTCATAATCATCATCACTATACTGATGTCCTTTTCTGTACTATTCTTCGAGGTTAGACAAATTATGTAAAGGAGCGAAGGTAATTTTGACAAAAAAAAAAGAAGAAACAAAAAAGGAACACTTTTAGCTGTTAGCCTCTCACGTTGTAAAATTAAGTATCATTATCACTGTCATCTTCCCCAACGATGAATGCTTATGTTTAAGTAGCAGTACATCAGTGGTGTGCATAATCAACACGAACAGTAAGCACTCTCCCGTGTATGTATAAGCGAGCGGGTGTAGGATATGTACAGACTTTCAGTAGTAAAAGTCCCATCAGCCGAGTCTGTGTACACATGGGCAGAATCACAGGCTGCCAATCATTTCCCCCAGCAATAAAAAGCAAAGATGGAGAACCTGGTAGGAGCAGGGCCCGTGGGAATTAAGAGGGGAACGTAAACGTTTCAGTGTGAAAGCCATGGCACGCAGAAGTGACAGACTCCACCGGTCTGGGAAAACCATTCACAGCAACGACCCCGAACAACCGTTACGGGTACTGGCAGAGACCCTGTATACACAAGACCTCTGATTCCGGGAGCGATGATGAAGTAAAGGTTTTCACAAATCTGTGAGGCGACGGCAAACTGTTTGGATACAGCACAGACCTATGTGATGACATAAACAATAGCACAGACAGGCAACTCAGCAAACGTCTAGCCTATGACAGACTCGGCATCGGCCACTATCTTGTTTCGTCCGTTTAGCGCCTTTATTCACCAAGAAAATGCGGAGACAAGTACCAAAAAAAAAAAAAAAAAAAAAAAAAATTGCTGTTTAGTTAAATAATAATGTACAATTTTCTGTGGCAATAATCGGCGTTTACCTAAATATTTGTTGTTTACATGTGTCTACCTTTGCACCTCATGATTTTGTAAAGCGCGTGAACAAATGGCATATAAACATCAATACTTCACCGTAATTCATTTCAACACTTTTTTCACTCTGTATCATGGTGCGTCTGTTTTCATTACAGCAGAGGATTTAACGTGTTTCAACCCTCCTTTGTTTCTGATGCTTCTTTCATCTTTTTTTTTTTTTTTTTTTTTTTGTATATAAACTTTATTGAGCAGCAAGTACTAACTTTAAGACAGGTCCAACGGGAGCTCAAGCTACTAGCCTCGAGTGCTCACGTGTTCTGAAGTTTTAACTTTGATATTCATATTGATATACTTATAGGCAAATTTACATGTTTTTATAATTATATCAGTCAAAAATGGGAACCTTTTCTCCAAATTCTTTTGTTTTCTCTCATATCTTGAGATTTTTTTTTTTATTGTAAATACCTCCATTCACAATAACTTGCAAGTTCATTTCTTATTACCTTGGTTTTCTGGTAACAGAAATTTGCTACAGAACTGGTCTGAAGCTACTTAAATAAAACAGTAATGTTATTGGCTCTGTATGTTCCCAAGCATTCCGGGAATTGCGAAATGGATAGAAACCATTTGAAATGACCCAGGCTTTGGCACAGAACCGGCAGATCTAGAGAAATTTGATGGACATTATTTGTGTGTGTGTGTGTGTGTGTGTGTGTGTGTGCGTGCGTGCGTGCGTTGCTGGTGTGTGGGTGTGTGTGTGTGTGTGTGTGTGTGTGTGTGTGTGTGTGCAGTGACCCAATGACTGATTGTTCAAAGTGTTAAGGGAGGAAGAGGAGGAGGAGGAGGAGAACAAGAAGAAGAAAAAGAAGAAGGAAACGAAGAAACTCGCGAGCTCTGTGGCACAAAAAGGCCATCATATCACAAAGTGCCTCAGAACCAGCTGCCTGTCTCCCTATCCATGTCTATGGGTGACAGTCTTTATAATAACTCTGTAGGCGAAGGCAAACTACATTCTGTTCAGGTAAAATCGTTAGCTAAGGGGTGATGAAGATGGCAAGACCTCCACCGTTGGTGGAGACAATGACTTTACCACACACATCCATGAATAAAAGCTTTGGCCTGGAAGATGACAAACGAGGACCTTGTAGCTACACCGTTTCTTTGTATGTCAGCGCAGTAGGGAACCATGTGTTTTGAGTCGGCGAGTATGTGTCCAGTCAGAGAATTATGAAAAGAATCCCTCCTGGCTGCACGTTCACTAACACGCAGAATCAGAAACAGTGGGAGAAGTGGGCAAGTGGGAGGACAGAAGAAGAAGCAAGAGAGAAAGAGAAGAAAGAAGAAGAAGAAGAAGAAGAAGAAGAAGAAGAGAAGAAGAAGAAGAAGAAGAAGAAGAGAGAAGAAGAAGAAGAAGAAGAAGAAGAAGAGAGAAGAGAAGAAGAAGAAGAAGAGGAAGAGGAAAAAAAAGGAGAGAGAGAGGAGAGAGAGAGAGAGAGAGAGAGAGAGAGAGAGAGAGAGAGAGAGAGAGAGAGAGAGAGATGCCATGAAACTTTTTTGTACAGCAATGTAGATATTAATACCGAGGCAACTTACAAATCTACATTTGCTAATCTGCTAATATCAGAACAACATAAAGTAGGAGATACTATTGAAGAATTAAAAAAAAAGAACAAATTTAACGAGGAAAAATGAAGAAAGAGAGAAGAGAAGAAGAAGAAGAGAGAAGAAGGAGAAGGGAAGAGAAGGGAAGGAGAGAGAGAGAGAGAGAGAGAGGAGGAGAGGAGAGAGAGAGAGAGAGAGAGAGAGAGAGAGAGAGGTGTGTGTGTGTGTAGAGAGAGAGCACGCTCGAGTGCAAGTGCGTGTGTATATTATATGTGTGTGCGCACGCGCGCGTGCATCATGTGTGTGCTGTGTGTGTGTGTGGTGTGTGTGTGTGTGTGTGTGTGTGTGTGTGTGTGTGTGTGTGTGTGTGTGTATGTGTGAGTGTGTAAGTACTTTTGTCTACAGGAGACCAATAACTCAGCACTGCTTACCATGACAGCAACCGCTCAGTGGATACAGGTCAAAAGGGCCGTGTGCCAAGAGCCTGTACGGACCGACAGTCAGATAACGAGATAATCTATCTGGCCGACAACAAAAAACACCATGAAGGACGATCTGCTGCCACTACTAACGTCTGCCTTCGAAACTGTATATCCTTCTCCCTCTCTACATCTCTCTTTCTATCTCCATCTCTACCCTCTCTCTCTCTCTCTTTCAACCCTGTCTGTCTCTGTCTGTCTGTTTATTTCTGTCTCCTACGTACACCATGTATACGCACGCACTTTTACATTCCCACTGATAATAATGATAACAATGCCAATGTGAAATCAAAAACTGTTGTGTCAACTGTTACAACCAAATCCATCTTAGAGCCCCCCCCCCCCTTCCCCCAATCTTCTCCGTCTTGGGGGAAAAGTTTTGAATTCTCTCTCTCTCTCTCACACACACACACGCGCGCTCCTCTCTCTCTCACACACACACTCACTCACACACACTAACACATGCATACATACGCGCACGCTCGAACAGATTATACTTTTAATGATCCAGGATCAACTGCCTTACTTCACTGGCTTTTTATCTAATGGGTTTAATAAAGTCTTTATAATTTTGCAGTGTCCTATTTTGTTTCTTTCTTTGTTGTTGTTTTAAACTCTTTGACTCCCGCACCCTATCCATCACTTGCAAAAACTTAACCATTTAACTCTCACACTATCCACCAGATTCCTGCAGGAAGCTGGTGGATAGGGTGAGGGAGTCAAACGGTTAAGTTTTTGCCCAGCTAGCATGGTTGGCAATGTAGGATGCTGGTGAACAAAGGTGCGGGAGTCAGACGGTTAATATATGTAGATTAACAACGGCGGACGTCAGTCTATGTGCTAATTAATCTGTACCAGCTCTCAATTTCTGGGAGGGAGAGAACCAGAGCCCTGAACGCAATAACAGAAGTATATAAACAGTTCCAACTAGGTCTTGTCGAAGAGGAACCACGTGAACTCCATACAGCCTGAAATTGTCCCTCCATGTTATCAGTGTCCTGGGAAACGCTGTAAGCTCTTTCCAAAATATCAAAAGAGGAGTCGGACAGGGTTGTGTTTTGTCACCAGACCCGTTTTCACTTTACAGCGAAAAACATCATGAGAAACCTAGAGGAAGACCCTGGATTAAAGGTTGGAGGAAAAATGATAAACAACATTCGATACGCAGATGACACCGTGCTAATTGCAGAAAATGAAAGGGACCTACAAAACCTTGTGAATATACTAGAAATAGAAAGCAAAGGTAAGGGGTTGGAACTAAGAAGACTTAAGTCATGGTGATCAGTAAAAAACATGAAATCCCCTCATGCAAAATAACAGCAAACGGCACAACCTTGAGACAGGTTGATAAATTTAAATACCTGGGAACGATCATTTCACCAGACGGCAGATGCACATCAGAAATAGCCAGCAGAATCGGCCAAGCCAAAACAACATTCAAGAAGATGGAAAGCATTCTTACCAACAAATGCCTATCAATTAACATCAGGAAGAGAGTTCTTGAATGTTATATAGAACCAATACTGTTGTACGGTTGTGAGGCGTGGACAGTCAACAAGCAAAGCCAGAACAAGATTGAGGCAGCCGAAATGTGGTTTCTAAAAAGAATGTTGAGAGTTCCATGGACAGCAAAGAAGACAAACGAGACAGTCTTGATGGAGGCAGACACAAGAAGATCATTCACAAGGAAGATCAGGAAAAGGCAGGCAACATTTATAGGCCATTCTATAAGGAAAGGGGAATTGGAGCACCTGGTCACGACAGGAAAGCTGGAGGGAAAAAGAGCACCAGGTAAACCCAGGGAGAAGATATTGGACGGATTTACAGAGTAGCTGAAGACAAAGAGGGTGGAAGAGGTGCTTGAGGCAACAAGGGATAGAAACAGACGGAAGGCCATGATCACCAACGCCATGTGGCAAGGCACTTGATGATGATGTTGATGATGATGACAGTTAACTGGCTAAGACTTCTGTCACAAGGGTAGAATTGGCCTTGAGACGCCTGACCACTTGAAAGCGGGGGTTCAAACCCAAGTGGTAGAGTAATTTCCGAAAAAAAACACAAAAATTGTAACAGAGAAGCTTCTCCTCTGAAGATCTCCTGTCCAGCTTTCCCCAGTTTCTTAATGTACCTTTCGCAATGTCTTCATGCTAGCTATTACAGTTCATCTGTAGTAATATACAGCCTTTATGAGCATTACGGTGCATTTACAGTGGTAAGTACCGTAGACATTCCGTGAGCGAAAAAAAGCATTAATCTCTACGTATGCCATTACCCTGGAAAACAAAAATTTCCTTCTCTCTCTCCCCCCCCCCCCCCCCCCTCTCTCTCTCTCTCATTCGATAGTGCTGATATTTCAATTCTGCGTATTTCTACGTTTTCACGTACTCTCCATGGACGAGGACTGGAAGTGAAAAACAGTTTGTTTTATGATTATGCCAGTTCATGCCCTTGTTCTTGTCCTTTATGTTCACACAGACAGACATACGTCCGCACGCACGCACACACACACACACACGCACGCACGCACGCGCGCACACACACACACACACGAGCACACACGCAAAAGCGCGCGCTCATCCACTCACTTTCAAGCTGATCATTAAAAACCCCGTTCTATCTCAAGTCTACACAGTAATTTATGGTAATGTTCACCGTTTCGTTGTGGCTGTTTAACCGACATCCTGCTGATTTCATGGCAAAGATTGTCTTGGAGACTACAGTGAAAGCCGTGGAAAGAGAGCTGTCAGCAAACGGACTGCTACAAAACAAAACCGGAAAAAAATAATATCAGACGACGACAGAAGACACACACGCAAAAAAAACAAAAACAAACAAAACCGGTCAAGGACGGAGAGAGAGAGCGAGAGCGAGAGAGAGACACAGACGGAGGGAGGAGAGAGAGAGAGAGAGAGAGAGAGAGAGAGAGAGAGAGAGAGAGAGAGAGAGAGAGAGAGAGAGAGAGGAGAGAGAGAGAGAGGGAAGGAGATATGTACAGAGAGAGAGAATGAGACAGACGCTCAGAGAGACACACACACACAAGGAAAGAGAGATAGAAAGAAAGAGAGAGGGAGAGAGAGAGAGAGAGACAGAGACCGAGAGAGAGAGAAACAGAGTGAGAGAGAGAGAGAGAGAGAGACAGAGAAGAGAGAGAGAGAGAGAGGTGAATGGGTCACATGAAACAAAAAGAAGACAAAAACAACTCCAACAGTTCCACACACAAGACAAGGGTGTTTACGGGGAAGGGTCTTTAACGTCACAAGTCTCATCGATCCTAGGTCTGGGGGAGAGAATTGGCTCCATTTGACGTCGCCAGGCTTTCTGTTAGACCTGCTCTCGTTACATCAGTCCCCTTGGTAGTTTAACCCTTTCAACACCCTCACAGCCACCCCTATCACTGGCTTCTATGTATACATGTATACATGTCGCCCCCTCCCCCTATCTTAACCTCTGCACTCCCTTATCCTATCCATCCTCCTCCTGCAAGAGACGGTTATTCAAAAGAAATAAATACAAAAATTTAAGTGAATAAACAAAGAAAGAAATAAACAAGCATATAAATACATACATAAGATAAAAAGTGTGTGTGTGTGTGTGTGTGTGTGTGTGTGTGTGTGTGTGTGTGTGTGTGAGAGAGAGTGGAGAGAGAGAGAGAGAGAGAGAGAGAGAGAGTGTGTGTGTGTGTGTGTGCCGCGCACGCGTGTCTATGTGTGTGTGTGTGTGTGCTAGTGTGTGTGCGCGCGCGCGCGTTGATGGTGGTTGCAGTTACAGGTTTTCCTTTAATTCTAAAATCTCAGGAAAGTGAGGAGACAGAGGCCTCAATATGAGGGTGGTGCCCATCTCCTCTCCATCGCTGCTTTACCTTCCCCAACCTTGTAGAAGGAGGGGGGGGGTGGCTACCCGTTCACAGCTGAGTGGACTGGAGGCCACACTCAGAGATTTGTGTGTATGTGTATGTGTGTGTGTGCGTGCGTGCGTGCGTGGTGGTGGTGTGTTGTGTGTGTGTGTGTGTGTGTGTTGTGTGTGTGTGGTGTGTGTGTTGTGTGTGTGTGTGTGTGTAAGTGTGTATGGAATCCTTGCTAACTTGTGTAACAGACTGGAAGGGACTTGGATTTAGGAGTTTGGAGTTTGTTCAAGAAGGATTCATCGCACTTGGACAATTCCATACGGGCTTCACCCAATTAAACTTTCCAGCAATTATTTGACAGACTCTCTGACCCTGTGCAAAAACCCTGTGCGTTATCAAGGTCTTGAAATGGAGAGCGGGAGGTGGAGAGGGTGGGCGAGAAAAGAAACTTATGAAACATTACGTTGACATCACTAGAATGATGGAAGCATTAAAAAGATGGGCAACAAACAGGCCAGTTTTTAATCTTGGAGGCTGAATGCAAGACATCAGATCTTGAATCCATGGCTCTGTCAAACAAACAAAACAACAAAATCCCGTCCGCGTAAAACAAGAAGAAGCAGAACAACAAAACCGTGGGCAGACCGAGATTTGAACTCAAAACTATTGTTTTATGTCGCGGTAACCAAAAACTGAAATGAAGAATCTTTTAATTCTATGCTAACCAGGCGTCCAAGTGACTTAGGGGGGTGGGAGTGGCTGGCTGGAGATATAAAAGATCTGTCAGCATGAAGCCGCTGGACAGGGTGAGAAGAACAAAAGAGTTAAGACAGGCGCAACAAGGATCTGTTGGACAGGATGAAGGGACTGAACACGACAAAAGATTTTCTCCTGTCAGCAAGAAGCTGGTGGATAGGTTGAAGGGTGAGGGAGTTAAAGGGTTAAGACGGGCGATAAAGGAGCTCTACTTCTGTCCCTGGCCAGCATCTCCATCCCTCCAGCATCTCATAATGTCCTCGTAAAGGATGTATTCAAATGGAAATGCCAGATGTAAGAAGATGGCCAAACCATACTAATGCTCTCCCATTCCTTAGATAATTTACGGCAGCGAAGGCAGATTTCTACATAAAGCGTCTCTGGCATGCATCGCCATGCTGCTAGTATCTCGTAATACCCCCGGATTGGACGACTTCAAAAGGGTTATGCCATAAGTAACAAGATGGTCAAGCCATGGAATGTTCCCTTTTCCTTTTTTTTTCCCTCATGGAAAACATGAAGTGAAAAGACGTAGACTGTTAATCTGCATGAAAGACTATATAGTATGAAAACGTTTAGAAAGAAACACACAGAGAAAATGTATCCTGATGTGAGACCAACTGTCACACACTCAACTGTGTCTGGCAAATATACGTAAGAGTTGAGAGAACCCCCTCGTCCCTAAAAACAAAACCAACAAACAAACATCAACAATAACAACAAAAAGCACACGTACAACATACACAAAAACAAGAAAGAACCATAAAACAAGCATAACCACAACACAGATCTATAAAAACACAGTCAATAACCTCCACTGCCAAAATGGAAGTTACGTTCCTCGTCTCCGGAAACTGTTTCTATGAACATGATTTTGACAACGGACACCAAGTCTGACGCTTAATTACGACAGCCGGCTTAAGAGCATTTGTTTTCTTGTAGTCGTAAACTAAACACGAACATGCTGTTCCTAAATCCGCTGTAAGCTAAGAAGCGTCTGGGGCTGTACTCAGCTGAACTCCCACCTTATTAAGAGAGCTGAACTCCCACCTTAATTAAGCAGAAGCTGAACTCCCACCTTAATTAAGCAGACTGTTTCCGTTCGAATCTCGGCCGGGACTCAATGTCATCCCAGTCTAGGCTCCAGCGACAGATCAATAAGACCACAACGATAAGTGGTCGAGGAATTTTATGAGGAACTATACAACATCGTAGGTGTGAAGTCCTTAAGAAAGACATTCGCATGGTCCTGGAAGACAAGTTACTTGTCCACTTATTTATCGTTCGGTTATTCAAACACTTTTTCTCTCCTAAAAACAAGATTGGAAGGAAAAGGGGTATGGAGAAAGTAAAGGAAAGGAAAGAAAGAAAAAAAAACATAGAAAAAGATTGATTCCATTAGTAAACAGAAACACACACACACACACACACACCACGAGAGAGAGAGAGAGAGAGAGAGAGAGAGAGAGAGAGAGAGAGAGAGAGAGAGAGAGAGAGAACATTTTTTGGAATAATTAGTAAACAGAAAGAAACAGACAAAAAGAAGAAAAAAACTGGAATCATTAGCAAATAGAAAGAAACAGAGAAAGAAAAGAATTTTTGGAACTACATGTATTAGTAAACGCTATTGGCGCAGTATGTGTCTACACAGCTGTACAGATATATCCTGTGTTTACACATTATACTGTTTGTTTACCAAACATGACCGGGCCGGCACGGTTCTAAATCTACAGTAATGAAGCAAAGTCAGAAGAACAAGGCCCCTATTTGCTGTGGCAACATGTCTTGAATTTGGAAACGATGAACGTGTTGCCAAAAACGTTCATGGAAGATTTACGTTTCGCTCCATCTTTCTCCGACACGGACTGTATTTATTAAAGCAGAAGCCGACAGAAAGGATGAGGAAAACAGACATGTACGAAGAAAGTGAGAAGAAGGAAAAAGAAGACCAACAAGTGACAGTCATGATCAGAGCTGGAGTACCGTGACGCATCCAGAAGCTGACGAAGCTTGAAAGTGTTGGCAAATCTTAAGCCATTGTTCCGGATGATATTGGTCACGACACTAGACTATCCTCGCAGAAAGAGGCTTTTTGAGACACGCAGGGTAACCGTTAACCCTTGATTCCCACACCCTATCCACCAACTGCAAAAACTTAACCCTGTGACTCCATCACCCTATCCATCAGCTTTCTGCACAATAGCTGGTGGATAGGTGAAGGAGTCAGAGGGTCAAAGGGTTAAAGTTTTTGTCTTACTAGCATGGTTGACGATGCAGAATGCTGATGTGGACAGGGCGGGGAGTCAAAGGGGTTAATTGCCCAATCACAGTGGGAATAAACGCCTTTTGCGCACTCCACAGAGAAGTACGAACCAGATGGTGGTCCCTTTTTCATAATCTACGGAAAAAAATTTTTTTTTCAAAAACTGGACATGAAAAGTCTGAAATGATACTGGAAAACTTCTAGCTAGCATTCTCTCTGCTGTCTTGTCTATCGTCTGTCTATCTCTCTGCGCTTGCTTGCTTGTTTGTCTTATGTGCGCATGCGATTCATTTTTCGAATTATTCAGCACAATGTATGTCATATCTTTTTTATTTAAAAAAGCCAAAATAACATGGGCAAATTTTAGGAAAAAGTCTACAGTGCCCATTTCAACGCAAAACATAATTCCTCTACGTATATTTAAGCTGTATTGAAGCAATAATAACCTAGCAAGCCATCGCTATGAACGCTTAGCCTTACAGGAAGTCGGCATTTCCAACCGTTCCCCTTCAATTTGACCATCCTTCAGTAGCAGACCAGGCTCCTGCCGATTTCGTTCACGTTTCTCTGCGTGGGTCTGTACATGAAGTGACGGTTATGGTGCCAAAGACAGTGGAAGGAGTCTACATTTTCTGGGGCTTCTCCTCCAAATAGACTGCATGTTAGGGTGGGAGGTACTCCGCGTGAGGCTGTTCCTGCTGATGGTTTTAAGGGAATTAAACGAGCGGGGGAGGAGGGAGGAGAGAGATATGAGAGAAGAAAAGAGATAGAGTAGAGAGAGAGAGTAGAGAGAGACCACAACCAGCGAGACAGAGAGGAGAGAGAGAGAGAGAGAGAGAGAGAGAGAGAGAGAGAGGAGAGAGAGAGAGAGAGAGAGAGAGACAGAGATGAGAGAAGACGACGAGTAGAGCATACATCGGCAGGCGACACACACGTTCGGTCATTCTTTCGGTCAGTTCAAAACGTCCTCGTACTTCAGAAGTCTACAGTGTATCATGACTCGTCAATAGTTTTCCGTTTTCCCTTGGGGTGTGTGTGTGTGTGTGTGTGTGTGTGTGTGTGTGTGTGTGTGTGTGTGTGTGTGTGTGTGTGTGTGTGTGTGTGGTGGTGTGTGTATGTGTGTGAGGTGTGAGAGAGGAGGATGTGTGTGTGTGTGTGTGTGTGTGTGTGTGTGTGTGTGTGTGTGTGTGTGTGTGTGTATGTCTGTTTGTGTACGTCTGTGTGTGTATGTGCGTGCGCGCGTATACGTGCGTACAAACAACGTGTGTGTTTCATTTTTTTCTAATCGTAAAGTATAACCTTTCTGGTTATGTTTTCCTCATCTACACGTGTATCGTAAATTACAGAAAGACAGTAAAACACTGGGTGCACTTTCCTTTTAAAAACCAGCAAAAGACAGTGAGTGAACTGAGGTTATCTGCCCTCGATCTATCTCAAACCCCTCCCCTTCCCCCTTCCAAACCCCCGGGAACCTGCCAACAGTCAGAGCTGTAACTCAAAGATAAATAAACAAACACAACAAGCATTTCAGGCTGTCTTAACACCAAAGCAAATGTAGATTCTATTTACTTCACGCCAATGCCGCTTGCCACTGTTTGAAAAGACGAAAGCCAAATACTCTTCGACCCGATATACAATCTCTCTCTCTCTCTCTCTCACACACACACACACACACACACACTCACACACATACGCCACATACACACAACCGCACACACATACAGACACACTCTTTGTTCTCTGTATCTCTCTCCCCCCCCCCTCTCTCCCTGTCTGGCAGACATATGTCCATAGTTTCAGTGATGCCAGGTGTGCAAGCAAACAAGTTCAAACGAAGTTACACAGGTAACAACAATCCCAACGGCTCGGCATGTGTTGGACCGTTCTCGGTGGCAACGATACTTTTTGCCTTGAGCTCTGACGACCATTGTCCGACTTGTTGTCTGTTTACATGTAATGCTTTTGTTTTTGTTCGTTTGTGTGTACGCTTTCGTTTCTGTTTGTCTGTTTATATGTATAGTTTTGTTTTTGTTTGTTTTATGTGCATACTTTTGCTTTTGGTTTTGTTTGTATATTATTTGAATTTATCTATCATGCTTTTCATGTGTTGTTCTCTTCGTGTAGTATGATTTCTGGGTTGTTTATCATGATTATGTTTTTGTTGTTTTTTATGTATGTTTTAGTTTTCTATGCTTTTTGTTTTTTGGTCTGTATTTATGCTTTTCTTTTTGTTTCTTTGTCTGTTGTGCTTCTTTTTTGTTTAATATGAGTTTGTTTTTGTTTACATGTCTGCTCTTTTTGTTGTTGTTTATATATGCGTTTTTGTATCCATTTATAATTTATACACGCATTAGTTTTCATTTCTTTGCGTAGACCATGTATGCTTCTTGATTGGTTTCAATATTGCTCTCTCTCTCTCTCTCTCTCTCTTCTGTGCGTGTGTGTGTATGTATGTGTGTGTGAGCGTGTGCGTGTGTTTGAAATGCGTCGGCAGAAAATCACATTTTGCAGTTTAACCCCCCGATTCCTTACCCTATCCGTCTGTGACCAGCATCCCGAGTTATTAGGCATGATAGTTAAGCAAAAACTTAACCCTTTCGCTCCTTCGCCCCGTCCATCAGCTTCTTCTAGTTATTTCATAACTTCTTTCCTCGACTTGGCATGAGATAAAGAAATGATTGCCAAGGACTGTATTAGTATAGATCAAAGAAAAATAAGGGGTCCAAATTTGAGAAGTTAGGAATTTATTCAAGAAGAGTTCACTGCACTCGGCCGGGCAATGTCCATATGCGCTCCATAAAATCTGCCAGAGGTTATCTGCCAGACTCCTTGAGCTTTCGCAAACTCTCTGCATTGGCAAGGGGTGGGAAGTGGAAGAGAGGGGTGGGGAGTGGGAAGAAGCTCAGAACCCATGAAAACACTAACCTGACACCACCAGAATGTCTGGAACATTAAGATAGGCAGCAAACAGGCCAGCGTTTATGCCGAGGGCTGGTATTGAACTTCAGATATAAGATCTTGAGTCCACGGTTCTAATGACGGAGCCAACCATCCGGGGTGATCCCGTTTACAACAACAACAATAATAAAAGAACAACAAAAACCCATCACCATCACCAGCGCGCGCGCGCGCCACACACACACACACACACACACACACACACACACACACACACACACACACATTCCCAACCGTGATTTCAAACCCGTAAGAACGGTACAGCATGACATGTCTGCAATAAACAGTTATCTTGCCTTGATCTTCGAGGTGGAGTGAGGAGAGAGAAACCTTCGTGGCAGATAACTGCAGAACATGAAACATTTAGATACAAAACAACACCGTTACAAACGGGATAAGAGAAATTCCAACAAAAATGCCACGCTGTGGAAACTCCACGACAAGCGATCCACATACCAAAGCAAGTAACGACTGTTCTCTCCCCCCCCCCCCCCGCCCTCACACACACAGACAGGCAAGCAGGCAGACAGACAAACACACACACACACGCCCCGAAACAAAAAAAAAAAAAAAAAACCACGAAAACAGAACTAAAACAAAACAAAAAAGGAAAACCCCTACCCCGCCAGAGAGTTGAACCCACAACCCACGCGTTATGAGCACAGTGTTGTAACAGCTGAGCTAATGGACCAGTGTCTGGACACAAAAGGCACTGGCTTGGACACGGAAAGCAGTGTGGCGACAAATACCGACTGGGTTGAAAAAACATACAAGGCACTGTCAACCAAAGGGGAGAGGACTGCGGGGTGTGTTTTCGTCTTCTGCAGGGATGTTTTCTTGTTGTAGTGTGTGTAACGGTTTTCGTCTTCTGCAGGGATGTTTTCTTGTATGTAGGTGTGTAACGGTTTTCGTCTTCTGCAGGGTGTTTTCTTGTATGTAGTGTGTGTAACGGTTTTCGTCTTCTGCAGGGATGTTTTCTTGTATGTAGTGTGTGTAACGGTTTTCGTCTTCTGCAGGGATGTTTTCTTGTCTGTAGTGTGTGTAACGGTTTTCGTCTTCTGCAGGGATGTTTTCTTGTATGTAGAGTGTGTAACGGTTTTCGTCTTCTGCAGGGATGTTTTCTTGTATGTAGTGTGTGTAACGGTTTTCGTCTTCTGCAGGGATGTTTTCTTGTTGTAGAGTGTGTAACGGTTTTCGTCTTCTGCAGGGATGTTTTCTTGTATGTAGAGTGTGTAACGGTTTTCGTCTTCTGCAGGGATGTTTTCTTGTATGTAGAGTGTGTAACGGTTTTCGTCTTCTGCAGGGATGTTTTCTTGTATGTAGAGTGTGTAAACGGTTTTCGTCTTCTGCAGGGATGTTTTCTTGTATGTAGAGTGTGTAACGGTTTTCGTCTTCTGCAGGGATGTTTTCTTGTATGTAGAGTGTGTAACGGTTTTCGTCTTCTGCAGGGATGTTTTCTTGTATGTAGTGTGTGTAACGGTTTTCGTCTTCTGCAGGGATGTTTTCTTGTATGTAGAGTGTGTAACGGTTTTCGTCTTCTGCAGGGATGTTTTCTTGTATGTAGAGTGTGTAACGGTTTTCGTCTTCTGCAGGGATGTTTTCTTGTATGTAGAGTGTGTAACGGTTTTCGTCTTCTGCAGGGATGTTTTCTTGTATGTAGAGTGTGTAACGGTTTTCGTCTTCTGCAGGGATGTTTTCTTGTATGTAGAGTGTGTAACGGTTTTCGTCTTCTGCAGGGATGTTTTCTTGTATGTAGAGTGTGTAACGGTTTTCGTCTTCTGCAGGGATGTTTTCTTGTATGTAGAGTGTGTAACGGTTTTCGTCTTCTGCAGGGATGTTTTCTTGTATGTAGAGTGTGTAACGGTTTTCGTCTTCTGCAGGGATGTTTTCTTGTATGTAGTGTGTGTAACGGTTTTCGTCTTCTGCAGGGATGTTTTCTTGTATGTAGGTGTGTAACGGTTTTCGTCTTCTGCAGGGATGTTTTCTTGTATGTAGAGTGTGTAACGGTTTTCGTCTTCTGCAGGGATGTTTTCTTGTATGTAGTGTGTGTAACGGTTTTCGTCTTCTGCAGGGATGTTTTCTTGTATGTAGTGTGTGTAACGGTTTTCGTCTTCTGCAGGGATGTTTTCTTGTATGTAGTGTGTGTAACGGTTTTCGTCTTCTGCAGGGATGTTTTCTTGTATGTAGTGTGTGTAACGGTTTTCGTCTTCTGCAGGGATGTTTTCTTGTATGTAGAGTGTGTAACGGTTTTCGTCTTCTGCAGGGATGTTTTCTTGTCTGTAGTGTGTGTAACGGTTTTCGTCTTCTGCAGGGATGTTTTCTTGTCTGTAGGTGTGTAACGGTTTTCGTCTTCTGCAGGGATGTTTTCTTGTCTGTAGTGTGTGTAACGGTTTTGGTCTTCTGCAGGGATGTTTTCTTGTCTGTAGTGTGTGTAACGGTTTTCGTCTTCTGCAGGGATGTTTTCTTGTATGTAGTGTGTGTAACGGTTTTGGAGGTCTTCCGCAGGGATGTTTTCTTGTCTGTAGTGTGTGTAACGGTTTTGGAGGTCTTCTGCAAGGAGTTTATTTGTATGTAGTGTGTGTAACGGTTTTGGAGGTCTTCCGCAGGGATGTTTTCTTATCTGTAGAGTGTGTAACGGTTTTGGAGGTCTTCTGCAAGGATGTTTTCTTGTATGTAGTGTGTGTAACGGTTTTGGAGGTCTTCCGCAAGGATGTTTTCTTGTATGTAGAGTGTGTAGTATCCGGTTTTTGGAGGTTCGTTCCGCAGGGATGTTTTCTTGTATGTAGGTGTGTAACGGTTTTGGAGGTCTTCGCAGGGTTTTCTTGTGTGTGTAACGGTTTTGGAGGTCTTCTGCAGGGCTATTTTCCTTGTGCGTAACGGTTTTTGGAGGTCTTCTGCAAGGATGTTTTCTTGTACGTAGTGTGTGTAACGGTTTTGGAGATCTTCTGCAGGGCCGTTTTCTTGTGTGTGTAACGGTTTGGCAGGTCTTTTGCAGGGCTGTTACCCCATAGTGTGTGTGCAACGGAATTGGAGGTCTCCCGTTAACATGTCGGAGGTGAGGAAAGGGTTGGTGATGAACGGGCTGGACGGGGGTGGAGAGTACGGGAGGTTAAATTCCACGCTCGCTCTCCGACAGATGCAGAAATTGCCCCCATCACACAGAAATACCGTGGAACGTATCTGGCGGTAGTAATAGCATTAGCAGGAAAGTGTATGTCTGTATCGCCTGTACACATCGTTTTGTTTGTCTGCTTAATCAAAAGCACAAGGACTAAGTTACAAACGCAATTGCTGTTTCAAGGGTTTTGTTTTGTCTTGTTTTGTTTTGTCTTGTTTTGTTGAATACGCGCTTGCATTGGTTTTCTTGTTCTTCTGGTTCCCAGCTATATTCACAATGTTGAGGCATAATGCAAGCACGCGGCAAGTCTACTCTCCCCATAAAACGAGACACTCAGTCAAGCCCTATGAATATTTCGTATTTACTATTTCCGGTGATATAAAACACATTGACAGAACTAGAACGATAAACTTTCTACAAAAGGAAAATAATCTTGAAATATGATATCCTTCCAGAGACTGTTTTGGCTTTTTCCCAACCTCTGTAGTTAAGATACCGCATTTCCACACATACACTGCAAAAATTCCTCACCCCCACCCTATCCAAAGTTTGTCATTTGTCTCTGATCAATTCATGCTGATACACAGACACACACACACCACAAACAAACACACACACACACACAACAAATAAACAAACATACACCACAAACACACACACACTATGACCGAACACAATCAACCTTCATAAAACATTTACACAGAGAAAGACAGAAAAGAAGAAGACGGCACAAACGGCGTGTGAAACTCACTTGAGACCCCATCGCTGACATGCATACATCACCATAGGGTTAAGCGAGGCCACAGAGCTACTGCTGAACTCAGTCGACGACGACGACGACGACAATAACGACTGCGCCGCAGAAGGCGGGGAAGAGGTGACGTCTGGCTCGACTTCGTTTTGCTGCTTGCCCATCAAGATCTGTCTCCACGAGTCGCTCACACGGGGGCTAGGGTCACGGTCGTCTCCCTCCTAACGTTGTTAAACACTAATTTTACAGTCCCTCTAATGTCTTTAACTGTCGCCGTCCTGTCTCTTCCTCTCTTTCTTTGTCCCTTGATTGTCAGTGCTTCGTTCGCGTCTTGGAGTACCGAGTAATGGTATCTCTTATCACTGTTTTAGTCTCGGTTCTGATCGTTAACACTTTCCATACTCCGATGTTCTTGAGTACAGATCTAGTTTTGGTAAACGTGTACAAATTGTGGAGATTCAAACGTATTCCTATCTGCAGTTCTTGGAGGGAATTCACACACCTTGTTTTCAATGTCAATGTGTACGATAAAGTGATACCATACGTTTTTTGTGTGTCGCGATTTTCTCGTTTTTCAACGGTGTCTCCTGTTTCCTTTGGAATAGTTCGCGTCTTCACAGTAATGTCAGGCAGAGCAATTTTACATTTTTTTTTCCTAAAAAAGTCCACAAATGACGTCAATATCCTCGAGTTTACAAAGATATCACGAAAGTTCTTTGCTTCTCTTTATGTGTTTACAGTGACATCACAATTTCCTTTTACACGTTTTTTTTTTTTTTTCACTCTCTCACAATGAAATCACAAAGTTCCTGACACTTTTTTTTTTCGAATTCACAAAACCTCACTTTTCAAAGAAGCAGCCCCGTAACACCAAACAATGTGTGTTTTACGAAAAACGTCGGTTTTTGCAGGAACTGGAGACATCTGCTGATTCAAATGAAAAACAAAAACACTACAAACTCATGGCCTTTACCTTTGAAAGCCCTGCCAACGAATACTTACGTCATTTTTACACAACACACATGACGTCATCTTCACACAATATACATGTTTACCCTAATCTAAGCACAGGAATCTTCAAAGGCACCAAAGTTAGCAAACATTCCATTCAATTTCCAAATTACTTCCAGGCTTCCAAATTCCAGATTAACTGGCTACGGTCTCTACATATTTAGTTCAACTGGTTTCCAACGGAGGAAAAAAAAAAGCTGAGCGAAAAGGGAAAGTTGCACGACTTTGGTAGGTAAACTAGCGAAAAGAGAAATCCCTAGGGAACATTGTCAAGGTCGCAGGCAAAGTGAACAAATCATTAGCAGGACTGAACAAACCCAAAACCATCAAAAGTGAGAACATCAACAACTTCTTCACACACATGCCAACGTCTGTGTGGACATACCTCTTCACCCTTCTCCGGTAACACACCTGATCACAGGTGAAAAAGGCCAATGACTATATAGACAGAAAATCGATTCAAACCACGTAACTGAGCTAATTCAAAGGCAACACGTACAGCCGCCGACAGCCAGTACAAGCACGAAAACTTGAAGAAGTACAAGTAAACAAAAAAGTCACTCCACCACTGACGAAAGAGGACCGCAAGAACGAGTTCACCAGTGGAAAAGAGACAGCTCATTGCAAATCAAACTCCTGGTAACGTTATTCTTGTATCGTGGTATTGTGATGCAGCCAGAACCGACACATGAACTGTCTAAAGCTCTTAGAAACTGGAAACTCGTGAAAATGGACTGCGAACATTATCTAATTAACGAACTAAGACCGGCACAAAATTTCAATCAACTGGCCTTTGTCAAATGTACACAAAAGACACCAAAGAGCTAAATTCACTAAATTTACGGGGAAAACACACACACACACACACAAGCAAAAAAACACACACACACACACACACCACACACATAAGAAGAAAAAACACACATACACACAAAATCCCAACAGCTAGTTTCCTTCATTTTGAGTTGGAGAAGCCAAGTTTCAAGCTTTCAGAGTTTCTCTAACCACTAAATCACTGTAATCAGACAGAATGCCGACAATACAGGGCACTGGTCAGTTCTGTACTTACACCGTACGGGGATCAAACCCCACTATTCACATTTCAAATAATACACTGCACCACTGACAGCAACTTCATCAAGGCAGACTAAAACCGTAACATAAGCGTAATTTTAATCACAATCAATTCTGGAATAACACAAGCCCAGTCAGAATATGCGATGTGGGCAATTATAATGCCTTGTAGACGAATAACAGAAGGCGTAGCTCACTCACGAAGTCAAAACTTTTGCTGCAATACAGCTGTATCCGTGACTGAGATTTCCACCGGCCAGCCAAATAAACAGGACACAATCATCTGAAAATACCTTACGTTGACAAACGTACATCAAATTTTCAGCGATTCTTCAAGTGCATTCCAGGTAAAAAGAATCCCACACCTCAAAAGTCCATCAGTCAGAGAGACTGGCAACTTGCAGTCTATGTAACTAAGACGTTCTGATAGATGTAGCAAACCCTGATACTATGTAGCTAAAGAGGTCTCTCCTACATCTACGGCCTATTTGCTGCTCGTCCAAACATTGGCCAATGCACACACACACGGAACTATAACACACACAAACACACACGGGACCACATCAAAACAACAACACACACACGAAACCACATCAAAAGAACACACACACACACACCGAACCACACCAACATACACACACACACACCGAACCACACCAACACACACACACACACAGAACCACATCAACACGTGTCAGTGCCACAGGTAATGAAGTAATCACCTGCAGGGCGTGCGCCCATGCAGACACAGGAGGAGCGGACGACTTGTATTTCTATACACAAAACTCGGTGGCAGGGACCATCACGTGCATCGCGTGTTACGAAAGCCAGGACCACCACAATTACCACGCAGCAGGTAACACTCCCCCACCACCACCACCCCTGTTGGATAAAGTAAGTGACGTGGAGGTACGCGTAACGAACTCACACAACACTTAACATCTTTGTACATTACGCCTAAACTACGCCTAAACTACGCCGTACCTACCACTTGTAGCTAAAGAGTGCTCTGACCACCGATCTCACGTGACAAACAATTCCTACTTTAAAACAATTGACCCCCTCCCCTCCACACACACAAAACAACAAACAAACAACAACAACAAAACAACAACACAAAAAACGATGCAGGTCTGCAGTGCCTTAAGCGTAAGATTTCCCTCCATTATTCAAACAGTTACATAAACAAACACGACTTTTTTTTCTCCTTATCCAAATCTGTTGCTTTTTCAATGTGTGGCTACTTATAACAAAATTTTCACTCACATACACAACACATATCTGCATCGATAATTCTTCCACTCAGAGAGTCAGACAGACCATGTATGGCATTGCTTGCATGCTGTATATGTAAAGTTTTGATTCAATTTGACAGAGAAGTTTATAGAAAAGTTGTACTTCAACGAAATTAACATGAATGCTCGCGTCCTAACTTATACTGAAATTGTGTGTGTGTGTGTGTGTGTGTGTGTGTGTGTGTGTGTGTGTGTTGTGTGTGTGTGTGTGTGTGTGTGTGTGTGTGTGTGTGTGTGTGTGTGTGTGTGCGTGTGCGAAGCCAAATCATTAGATAGCATTTGATTCTTATGTGGCGTGCAGCAAATCCAGGTCCACATTGCCTACGGCCCAGCCGACTACTAGAGCCCTATCAGGGCTAACAACACAAAAAAGAAAAGAAAAAAAAACTCAAGTTCAGTTAAAAAGACAACAGTTAAAAACCAAACTCATCCTAAGTGCTCCCTAGAGCCAAAGAAAAAAGGCCTTGGTACGAGTGTGTATCAAGAAACAGCCGATGGTTTGGGTGGAACCCAGAGCAACAATGCATCACCACAGGCCAGACAATCACCTCCAGACTCCCAACGCCACACTCGAAGCGGTAGTCATTTCGCCAAGCAAAGGGAGGCCATCCATGTGATGCACGACCCATTTGGACCTAATCATCAGTTACCTTGTTCACAAGCCGAATGGCAAGGTAGGGTAGATGACAAACCCTAGGATACAATCACACAACGCAAAGGCCTTCCTTACTGTCGGCCTACTTGCTTTCTGTTCGGTCCGAAATATGTTCTCCAGGTCACAAGGAACGGAATCCACATGTCAGGATGGTTATCTGATCTGTTGTTTTTGTCCTAAATGCTGCTTGGCTGGCTGTTTTGATGGAGCCCGGGGACTCAAGACCTTATACCTAAGTTCAGTCCCAACCCGCAGCATAAAACTTGGCTTGCTCCTTGCCCACCTTCATGCTCCAATCATTCGGTGGTTTCACAGGTCCCGTTTGCCTCTCTTGTTTCAAGACCTTGCCAGCACGTAGGGGTCTGCACGGGGTGACAGTCTGACAGACAGCTAGCTGCTGGCAGATTAGTGTGGAGCACATTTAGAGCTGTCCAAGTACGATGAACAAACTCCCAAACCAAATTAATTCTAAGTACTCCCTAGTGGCAAATAGGAAAAGGCAGGGTAAGGCCTCGCTAGGGCCGTGTATCAAGAAACACACGATGGTGTTGAGAGGGACCCAGAGCAACAATTCCTCACCACCTGTCCGAGTACTTGAACAAACTCCCATAAAACTTCTTTTGTCTTGATTCTAGCGATTTTGTTTCTTGGTTGTATTTTGTGTACGTCTGACAAAGATCAGTTGGTTGAAAATAATTATGCGCCAGTCTTGTTTCATTAATACGCTCTCAATCTACCGCCTGAAAATCGTTCCTGTCTTGTTCCGTCGACTAAATACGCGATTTGTTCTACTGGCTGAATTTGTTCTGTCAAGGATATATACGCGTTCTTGTTCTACTGGCCGAAAATCTGCTCCGTCAAGGATTTACGTGTTCTTATTCTACTGGCTGAAAATTTGTTCCGTCAATTAAACACGCGTTCTTGTTCTACTGGTCAAACATTTGTTCATGTCTCGCGTTCTTATTCTAACGGCTGAAAAATTGTTCCTGTCTTCTTTCGTCGACTAAATACGCGTTCTTGTTCTACTGGTAGAAAATTTGTCCCTGTTTTGTTCAGCTGACTAAATACGCGTTCTTGTTCTACTGGTAAAAATTTGTCCTGTTTTGTTCAGTTGACTAAATACGCGTTCTTGTCTACTGGTAGAAAATTTGTCCCTGTCTTGTCAGTTGACTAAATACGCGTTCTTGTTCTACTGGTAGAAAATTTGTCCTGTTTGTTCAGTTGACTAAATACGCGTTCTTGTTCTACTGGTAGAAAATTTGTCCTGTCTTGTTCAGTTGACTAAATACGCGTTCTTGTTCTACTGGTAGAAAATTTGTCCTGTCTTGTTCAGTTGACTAAATACGCGTTCTTGTTCTACTGGTAGAAAATTTGTCCCTGTCTTGTTCAGTTGACTAAACACGCGTTCTTGTTCTACTGGTAGAAAATTTGTCCCTGTCTTGTTCAGTTGACTAAACACGCATTCTTATTCTATTTTCAAGCATTTCTGATTTCTATTCTCTTGATCATAGGCATTCACTCTGATTCAGACTGTCTTCAACACGAAACAACACCAAAAGTAAAAAATACTATATAACAAAGACAGCTAGCTACATTGACTGCCAGTTCTCTGCACCATGCACCACCGCCTTCCATTCACATCCACTCCGGAGCGAGCGTACGAGTGAGGCCTTGAGAGGCAAGGGGAAAACTGGTCTCCTGCTGTGTGGTGTGAGAGATGCAGGCCTCAACACGATAGTCAGCATCACACACACACCACACCACACCACGACGTTTTCCACTGTTAAGTATGTATACACAACCGTCTCTCCCACACCCCCTCTCCTCCTCCTTCTAAACAGTTTCTTTGCTCCCTCCTACTACTTTCCTTCCTCCCTTACTTACGTCTCAACAAACCGTGCTACTCTCTTCGCTCGCAGTTCAAGTTACTAGACACAAAATCGCCATGCCGACTGATGCTGTAATCTATTTTCCAATCTCTCCTTTAAAAAAAAAAGCGAAGAGATAAGTCATCCCCCTTCCTTACTCCTCATCTTAAAAAAAAAAAAAAAAAAAAAGAGCCAGTAGAAGCTGGCAGAAAGGAGAAGAGGTAGGTTGAGATCGACCCATGGACAGCGCGCGTATGTGTGTGGTGTGACCGAGTGCTGGGTTGTTAAACAGAGAACACGAACGCACAGTTTTATTGTATTGATACAAGGTCAACACAGCCCATTAAAAGAGATCATAACAGACCGACCAAAGCAATAAGACAAAGTAGAACGGACTTGAAAGAGAGACGGAGGGAAGGAGGGCGACGGACGGAGGGAGATAGAGAGAGGGAGGCAGGAAGAGACGGGGGGAGAGGGAGGGGAGAAGAACTCGGAACGTTTTTACTGCAGGAGGACATCTGACCCGTTACAGTTTTCAATTATCACCCTTCACTGTCTTTCTCTGAGAGAGAGAGAGAGAGGAGAGAGAGAGAGAGAGGAGAGGAGAGAGAGAGAGGAGATGAGAGAGAGAGGAGGAGTGAGAGAGAAAAGAGAGGGGGGAGGCATGGTAGAGAGAGTGAGGGAGCAGGGGGACAAAGAGAGAGAGAAAGGGGGAGAGAGAGAGGGAGGCAGGGTAGATAGAGAGGGGGAGGGAGAGAGAGGGAGGCAGGGTAGAGAGAGAGGGGGAGGGAGTAGGGGGACAGAGAGAGAGAGAGAGAGAGAGAGGAGAGAGAGAGAGAGAGAGAGAGAGAGAGAGAGAGAGAGAGACAGAGACAGAGAAAGTCCCCGCAACGAATATCCCGGCTGTTTCAGAAAGGATCAGCCCCTAGTCCTCAAAGACCCACAGAACACCGGCAAAGGACAGAGTAAAATTCAAGGTCCTAAAAACACCACCGAGGTAACATGCAGACACTGGCCCAGAACAGACAGGAGCGAAGGATCTTCTTTGCTGTCCTACACATCAACGGTATAATGGGCAATAAGACCTTTTGTATCACACGTCTGGATTGAAGAGAGACCATGAAGCTATTAGAGGGTACGCATATCCATAAACTTTCTGTTGTGGTTGGAGTCGCATTATTTCTAAAGCGTTCTGATCTTTCTCAGATGCGTATGCGCATGTTGTTTTGTTCACACTGCGTAGGCGGTATGATGCCGCACAGTCTGCATAGTCCATCTTCAGTGGGCGTGCACGTTGGCTGTTTTTATGTTTCCGTAAGCCACCGGACAATGACAAGACCTGCATGATCTTTAAAGTGTACATTTGATATTCTGCGTAAGTATACACACGAAAGGGAGGTCCAGACACTAATCCAGTAACAAGCTGCACGTGCTGATCAGAGATCACAAAAATATCCACTCTTTACCCACCAGGCTGGGGGTACCCAAATAGGGTCTTACCCAGAGTGTTTGATTAGAAATCCGACATTTACCCGTGACTACCATGCCCATCAGGTTCAAGGTCTCAGCGGTTTAATCAACCTCCTCGAACTCAGGCAATTAATTCCCCAATATGGTCTTTCGTATTGTTTCGTATTGTTAAAATTCGTTTGACTTCTGCGTTTTCAGTTTAATAAAGAGGTATTCATCGCACAGGACAATTCCATATGCGCTCTACTCATCCACCATCTTGTACATGTTTAGTGCGCGAAAAACCTTATGCGCTCGCAAAGTCTTGACACTGATGCGGTAGGTGTAGATAAGGTAACGGGAACTATAAGACACCGACACCATCACAGCATTAAGATGGGCAGCTGACAGGCCATTAATTTCTTTCCTTTATCATTTTATTTATTCATTCGTCTCTTTTTATCATGCTGCGGGCTGAAAATGACGGAAAGAGAGAACAGAGCAATGACCTGACTTGCCCCTTCTCCTCACTCCCTCCCCTTCCCCACCCCACCCCACGTACCCTAAGCCTCCAAATTTTGTACACCTGCCTCTTGGGGGCTGCTTACCATCATGGCTTCCGTTCATAAACTGAATCATGTTTTCTGAATTAGTCTTTTCCTCCCCGCCCCATACCCCCCTCCTCCTCCCTATCTTCCTCATCAAGTACTTGAAAATGGCTGGCAACGTCTGTTGCAGATAGAATGTCTGAAGATGACGCAAAACAATTACGTGTGCTGTATTTTCCGTTTTTGTTTCGTCTTTTTGCTTGCTTTGTTTTCAAGATGTTTCACATATACTGGATGTGTGTGTGTGTGTGTGTGTGTGTGTGTGTGTGTGTGTGTGTGTGTGTGTGTGTGTGTGTGTGTGTGCGTTAGTGTGTGCGCGCGCGCGCGTTTTTGTGTGAATGAGCGTGATTGCGCGCGCGCGCGCGTGTGTATGTGTGTGTGTGTGTGTGCGTGCGTGCGTGCGTGTGAATATGTGCGTGTGTGCGTGTCTAACAAAAATGTGTTTGCAAGATTTTCTCTAACGTTTATGGATGAGAACAATTTTTACCAAATTTTGGTCAGAGGTACCGACCGTTGAGGAGTCGCCAATACGTAAATTCGCCTGAATTTATTACTCTTTTAGTGAGGCTAGTGAATAACAAGTTTTCCGGAACTCTTTCTTAGTAAGTTCTGATGACACTTCAACATCTACTTCCACTGTTTTGACAGCCCGCCACTGTCCTCACTTCTCGCAAAGTTTTATTACATCTGATGCTTCTTCAAGGTCACAATGACCTTGAGAAGTATCAAATCTGAATTTGAATTTTCTGATGGAAAGGAAAAAAATGTTCAGGCATGATAAGAAAAGACTTTTTGAATAGCTTCATCATCTGGTTCATCTCATCCTACAGTGATACCATTCAACTGAAAAACAGACCTGGGCCATTACAAGTCTCTTTAGTAAAAAAAATGAAATAAAATAAAATGAAATAAAAAAATAAAAATAAAATAAAATAAAATAGAATAAAAATCATATTAGCAACAGAGTTAGATCATCGAGTTCCGATCTCAAATGAGTTTTGTATAATGCAGTAACAGTATTTATCTGTATAATTCCAACTTTAAAAAAAAAAAGTTTCTGACATCTGTTTTTATGCGTTTACGAATTATTTTCATGTATCATTCTTGTGTAGCGTTATTTTCCGAACTCATCTGGAACTCATTTTGCATAACACATAATCAGATTTTGTGTGTGTGTGTGTGTGGAGCACAGAAAACCCACCCCTGTCGGGCAAGCCGAATACTTTCCAGCATGTTGTTGCAGAGACTGCATCTTCGATGGGCGTGCATGCTGGGTGTTTTCGTGTTTCTAAAAACTATCGGATCCCGATATGACTTAGAGGATCTTTAACTTGCAAAAATTATTTGATATACTGCACTCGAAGTGAGTTAGGCACTGGCAGGTCCGCTCGCATGTTGACTTTGGAGATGTAAAAGATCTCCACCCTTTACCCACATGACGGATATATCCAGGCAGGATTGAACCCAGGCCCTACCCACTGGAAGTCCAGCTGACTTCCACGCCCTTCAGTCATTAATCTCTACAGGAAATGGCCGTTTCCCGTCCAGCACAGAAATAGAGGCTACGTATCTGTCTGCCTTCAATCCCTATCGAGTAAATTGCATAATCGCTTTATCCGAATGGATGCACAAAAACAGAGCAATGACGACTGATGAAACTTTCAACTTTGGAGTGTTCGGAGTTTGTTCAGGATGAGATTCATCACATTTGGGCAATCCCATCTGCACTCCACCCACATCTGCTAGCAATTATCTGGCAAAATTCCTGAAATCGGGGGCTGGGCGGGGGGGGGGGGGGGGGGGGGGGGAGACGGTATCTGCAACACTAAGATGACTCCACCAGAATCACCGAGGCAGTAATACAGACAGTGAGCATGGGCCAGTTTTTATGTTGCGGACTGGGACTGAATTCAAAACATCAGATGTTGATGACGAATCTCTGGAAAATATCAAACTGGAAACACACTAAATGCCAAGCGATTAGACCAACATATTATCGAGTTACAGAATCCATAAGATTGATGACGTCCCAGAGGAGAGAGAGAGAGAGAGAGAGAGAGAGAAGAGAGAGAGAGAGAGAGAGAGAGAGAGAGAGAGAGAGAGAGAGAGAGTGAGACAGAGAGAGAGAGCGAGAGAGAGAGAGGAGCGGAGAGAGAGAGAGAGCGAGAGACAGAGAGAGAGCGGAGAGAGAGAGCGGAGAGAGAGAGCGAGAGACAGAGAGAGAGAGGAGCGAGCGAAGAGAGAGAGAGAGAGAGAGAGAGAGAGAGAGAGAGAGAGAGAGAGAGAGAGAGAGAGAGAGAGGAGAGAGAGATCTTCCATTTCCTCTTGGTCCGGTGGCTGGCCTGGACCAGGTTAGTGCGCGATGTGTGGCTAGCTATGCCTCGGGGTTTGTCATCTCCCCACCTTGCCATTCGGTTTGTAAACCAAGGTAACTGATGACTGGATCCGAATGGGTCATGAAACGCATGGAAGCCCCTTTACTTGATGAAATGGTTATCGAGTGGCATCGGGAGCATGGATACTGATTGTCCGGCGAGTGGCGAGGCATTGGTGCTCTGGATCCTATCCGCATCCTTAGGCGTTTTTGTTAACACATTTTTGTTGTTGAAATTACGACTGAAAAGGGCAAGGGAAGATGTGGGTTGGCAGTGGTGGAGATGATGATATCATACACTATTCTCTTTGCTACAACAACAACAACAACGGAAACATAGTGCCAATGACATACACAAGAAAACCAGTGTTTACGATTCACAGCCTGGAGTGTCTGCCTGCCTACGCTTGTGCATACTCAAAGAGATGGCCACACCACAAGAGAACAATAATAAACGGGCCGTACGTGCACGAGCTGTCATTTGACAGAGGTGTCTTTATCTCTTGAGAGTCTGCTGGTCCAGGAATCGATAAATAACGCCCCACACTCTCCAGACAACAGGCTGTGAGGTCTTGTGGCCACACAACGTGCTCTTTCAGTTTCCGCCATAGACATCTGTGGGTTTTACTTCTGTGGTTTGGGATGATTGTACACTTTGTCACGTCAATGTCTACAGGAAATATGATCAGTGTACACCTCATCACGTCAGTGTTTACAACACCAGTCCCCCCCCCCGTCACATTGCCTACAGCAGTCAATATAAGTCTATGTAAGCAAAGCAAACTGGACATATATTTAAAATTAAAGATATACATACATACTTACTTACTTACATACATGCATAATACATACATATACACATACATTTTGTGTGTGTGTGTGTGTGTGTGTGTGTGTGTGTGTGTGTGTGTGTGTGTGTGTGTGTGTGTGTGTGTGTGTGTGTGTGTGTGTGTTTTGTCGTTGTTGTTTTTTTGTTTTGTTTTGTTTTTTTGTTTTGTAAGAGCAAGACCTTGCCAGGGAGAATATGCCACTGTCATTTTGGATCTTATCCATCCCATGGCCTCTGTGATGTCAGTGCAAATGGAATTCATTCCCAGCGGGTAGAAGTCATCTTAAGAAACTGAAACTGAAGAGCAATGCACCCACAGTGGACGAATTCTGTCAAAGACTGACGGCTGTAAAACATTAATCAAGCAGAAATGCTATCTGTATTACACTAATCAAGTGTTAATCAAGTAGAAATGTTATCTCTGTTACATTAATCAAGTATTAATCAAGCAGAAATGCTATCTCTATTACATCAATTAAGTATTAATCAAGCAGAAATACATGCTATCTGTATTAAACTAATAAAGTATTAATCACGTAGAAATGCCATCTCTGTTACATGAATCAAGTATTCATTAAGTAGAAATATTATCTGTATTAACATTTATCAAGTAGAAATACTATCTCTTATTACATTAATGAAGTAGAAATACTACCTGCATTATATTAATCAGGTAGAAGTACTATTAATTTGTACATATCATTATTAAAGCCTGTATGTATGTGACGAGAGCCTCCGTCTTCCAATCTGACTGCATGACCTGGTCTGGAAGCAAGAAAAAAAACCGAGCACATGACACAATCCTACCATCTGTACCTGCTCTTGAAGAAGCGAGGTTATCGTCCTACCCTCATAAACTAAAGCAGACCCGAAAAAGGTCGGGTGTTTACCACCCGCTTCTTTAACAGTCCCAGATTTGTGGACTGCATTTATCTCTACGATTATATCTTTTTCCTTTTAAAAATCATGTCCCTCATTAGCAAGTAGGTTGGCTTGCATATCACTTTTCCTCATTAGATCCGTTTTTCAGAATGCATTCTGCTCTCAGGATCACACTGCGGTGTTTGGAGTTTGTTCAAGAGGGACTGTTCACGCTCAACGAAATTGTCTGGCAGACTCCTAAAGCCAGCGCAATAACTTAAACGATGGCAAGATCTTAATAAGAAAGGGACAAGAACGGAACATACAAACATTAACCCTTCGACTCTCGCATCCTGTCCGCCAGCATCCTGCATTATCAACCATGCCAGCAAAGCAAAAACTTCACACTTTGACTCACTCACTTTATTCAGTCACGTTTACAGCTGTGGAAGACGGCAGATAAACTGAGGGAGTCAAAGGGTGAAGTTTTTCCAGTTGGTAGATAAGGTGCAGGAATCAAAGTGTTAAATCCTGCCGACACCACCCGAATGATCAATGACTTCAGATGGTTATAACAAAACAAGTCAATTCTTTACGACGCGGGCTGGGATTGCACTCGAGGCATCAAAATCTTGATTCCGCGGCACTATCAACAGAGGCAGCCAGGGAAAAACACACACAGAACAGAACAGAACCTAACCAAACCAAAATAACCTAACAGCCTGACTGAGAACAAACAGAATAGTACCTACGGTGCTCACCCTCTTTCCATGCTGAGCGTCAAACCCACGGCCCCGAGTTACCAGCCAGACCTTCCGAACCAATTGAGCAAACGTTGAGTTTTACTATCAGTGAGTTTTCACTCAACAAACTCTGGACTATGACAGAGAAAATCAGTGACCACCCATCCTGAAGTTCTTAGGCCAGACGGACGGTATAACCGACACATCTTATCTACGCTGACAGCCGCCGCAACAAGGGACGGTGTGACCCCGGGTACGTACACCCTATACACCCACACTTCTCAAGGCCAAACACAGCCTGAATAAACATCTCGTTAGTTCTCGGGAGTATAACACAGTCGAAGTGCACGGTGAGGTCACGGCAGGGCCTTCTGATCATCCCCCCACTCCCCCCCACCCAACTAACTGACTCAGACTCTGTTTAATGTCATAACAATCACTGAAAAAAGTATAGGACACCACAGGGAGGGGAGGGAGAGAGAGAGGGAGGGAGAGAGAGTGAGTGTGTGTGTGTGGAGAGAGAGAGAGAGAGAGACAGACAGACAGAAAGACAGAGACATAGAGACAGACAGACAGACAGGCAGAAAGACAGACATAGTGAGAGTGTGTGTGAGAGAGAGAGAGAGAGTGAGAGAGAGACAGACAGAGAGAGAGAGAGAAAGAGAGAGAACAAAATACAAATACATAAATAAATAAATAAATAAATAAGTACACCAGACAGGACAGAAATGAAAGCAGACCCATAACTAATCGACGGTTGCGCGCCAGAACGATGTATCTACCTTACTTATTCTTTCTGTGATATTCCATTCTGGTAGGTAACCTCCTCTCGTTCATTTTCAGACTGGGGGGAGTAGAATACTGTATGAACACGTAGCTTTTACAACATTTGTACATATGTCTGACTAATCTATATTGATCATAGTCTGTCATACGAGAACAGTTCAAACGCTAGGTATGCTACTAACGTCAGCTGGTGAACGAATTAATGTCTACGAACCATACCGTTTAACAACAGTCAAAATGAAACATGATCTCTGTGTGTGTGCCTTTCTAAACATACACTCTGATGAAAGTGGCCACACATACGCATGCCAATCCTTTTAAAACATGACACACACACACACACACACAGCGATGACAGCATCGACAAAAACTTCCAAATTCAACATACGTTTCTCTGCTAACGGTCTATGTCGCATACATCAGAGCAAGACTGCAATTTCAGCCATGATCGTGAGTCTTCATAAACGCTGAGAAAGACTCACACGCGTGCCTTTCATCTACAGAAGGCTGATGTAACTTGAATACATTCTATGCTTTCAACAGACGTTTTTTGAACACACACACACACATATATGTATGTATATACATAATATATATATATATATATATATATACACACATATGCATATATATAATATATACATATATATATATATATATATATACACACATATGCATATATATAATATATACATACATATATATATATATATATATATATATATAAATAGACACACACACACACAAACGAGGACATACAGAGAAACGTGCAGACATACACACAAACACGCACATACAAATACACACACACACACACACAGATACACAAAATACAGACGAAGACACTGGTAGGCCTATAGGCCTAGTGATAATATCCTCCTATCACCACCTATATCTTTTATAACACTAACAAACACACACACACACACACACGAACACACTGACAATTTTATCCTCTTATATCCACCTACATCATCCGTCCTAACGGACCAACCAGCATACCCCTGTCGATGTCCCGACATGGAAGAATGTCAAAAGAGTAATTGCACCGTCACTACTAATACACGGCTCATTTCCCGCAGTTTGAAAATGACAGGCAAGTATGCACCCAGTGAGCGACGTCAGTCTTGGCCATCACTGACAGTGACTCACTCCTGAATTAAAACCCTCTCGACCCTTATCTCCTCCTAATTATTCACGGCAGGCAGCCAACTACCACCAGCATTCAAACCTGCCTGCGACACATCCCCCACGTGACCTACATACGTGTATGTATACGTGGGGAGATAGACTAGTCTTCTGCACAGAGAGAGAGAGAGAGGGGGGAGAGAGAAAGTGAACCATCTCTGGGCCTACACACACACACTCAGAGAGAGAGAGAGAGAGAGAGAGAGTCACTCTGTAAGCCTATACACACACGCATAAACACACACACTAGATCTAGCACTTTATACACACATACGCCCACAGATCACTTCTCAACACGCGCACACACACACGCGCGCGCGCGCACACACACACACTAACACACACCTGACAGACGTACAGACACACGTCACACCGTGTCTACATATACACAGTTGGCTGTCAGTTTTCAAATCACCCACTGAGGCATGTAATGATGATTCATCACGATGTCAATGCATACGTGCACACATACCATCAAAGCCAAAACTCCGCTATTGCTACAGGCTACAACCCCCTAAAGCCATACAACATTTCTTCGTTCTAAAACCCGGCCAACCGTCCTTCCAAAAATCACTCAATATTATGAATATAATATTGAATATTACAATCGAAAAACTCACTTCCTAAAAAAAACCGAAAAATCTTCATTCTTAAAAAAAAAAAGTCACAATAATATCTGACAATACCTTCCTAAAACCGCACAATTTTTCTAGTTCCTAACTCACTAACTCAGCACAATCCTTCTAATTCCACACGTCTTTTATAGAACCACACCACAGGCTACACAAGTGCACACAACCACTGAAAAGTGCACACAGCCACACCGCATGATCGTCCTTTCGGTTTCCCAACTGTCTTCTGTCAAACACCGCACAGAAGAGTGACACTACGACTGCAGAAAACAATTCGAACAATGCATTCAGCAACGGTCTATTACCAGGGCCAACCCTCGCAGCTTCCATTTGAATAACGAGGTCGGCAATCCATTGGTAGTACGCTAGCTCCCAGCAACCCGAGTGTCGGCGGTTGGAGTCAGGGCGGAGCCAGCAGCCTCATTCACAGTCTTCATGGCCACAACACGGAAAGGTTTGCGGAGGGCAGGGGGACGGGGGTGGGGGTTGGGAGAGGGGGTTGGGTCTCCTACAGTGTTCACTTATATATCATAGGCTCCCTAAACATTTTCAAGACTGTGGCCTCGAAGCGCTGCTTTCCGGTTCGACAAGCCGCTTGCTGTGCGTGTTACTTCAGCTTGACGATAAAACAGAAAAAAACAGACTGACCGAGAAAAAGACGGTGACTGAGTGAGTGAGTGAGGAGCTTAGTTCGAAAGGGATACATCGCACCCGGATAAATTCCATATGCGCTTCAATCAAACTTATTAGCAATTATCTGGCAGACAGACGCCTTGTGCCTGTGAAAAATTATGCTCTGGTACATAAGAAAAAGTGCGTGAAAGACAAGAGGTTCATACGATGAATGAGAAAAAGGTCTCCAGCTCTTGGTGGTGGTCGTAATAATAGCAGCTTTGTAGAAATAGTAATTCTAGATGAAGAAGAAGAATGAGGATTATACAGATTATGATAATGATTCTTTCTTTTCCAACCGTTGATGGCATCAGCTCACGGTCATTTTCAAACATGTTGCTTGCATGCTGGGTATTTTCAGATTTCCATAAGCCAGCCACTGGATCTGGATTTCAGGATCTTTAACATGCATAATTGATCTTCTGCATGTGTATACACACGAAACGAGTTTAGACACTGGCAGGTCTGCACACCTGTTGACTTGAAAGATCAGAACCCCCCCCCTCCCCTCCTGCTATACCCACCAGACGGAAATGTTTGAAGGCCGATCGAACCCAACACTTCAGATTGGAAGTCCAATGCTTATTCACCTGACTACTGCACCCCCTTCTTAAGGTAAAAACATACAGACTGAGACAACAAATGACTGATTTCTGTCCCACATACCCCGGGGGGAGGAGAGAGAGACAGGGAGAGACAGAGGGAGAGAGAGGGAGGGAGGGAGATGAGAGAAGAGAGGGGAGGGAGAGGGAGAGAGAGAGAGAGAGAGAGAGAGAGAGAAAGAAAGAGAGAGAGAGAGCAGATTAGAAAAGATTAGGAAAACAAAGCGTGCTATGATAAAAAGAAAGTTTCAAGTGCCATATGAGAAAGCCGCCCTGCCAACATATCAAGATCAAATAAATGGACACATATACTATGTAGTCCCCGAAAAGACGTGACGATCACCGTTCCAAGACACACAGGTATGTACAGGGGAAACAAAGTATCATATCTTAGGAGGGAGGGAGGGAGGGAGAAAGAGAAAGAAAGAGAGAGAGGAGGGAGAGAAATAGAGAGACAGAGAGGAGAGACAGTGCCACAGAGAGAGAGAGAGAGAGAGAGAGAGAGGAGAGACTGGCAGAGAGGAGGGAGAGAGAGAGAGGGGGGAGCTGGGGAGTTTGAGAGAGAGAGAGAGAGAGAGAGAGAGAGACAGAAGACAGACAGACAAACAGACAGACAGACAGACAGACAGAGACAGAGACAGAGAATCCGAGACGACTGCGAAAGTCCCACAGCAAAGCAGCAACCTGACTAACACACTGTGGATACACACTGTAGCCCTAGCCTGTAACAAAAGACGGTCACTGACAGTAGACAAACACGTGGGTATGAGCGAGAAAAAGACAGTATCGGGTAGCTGAGAGAAGAATAAAAGGTTCGGCTGGCTGAAAAACAGGAAAAGCAACGGGGTAGCTGAGGTCAAAGAAAAGTACCAAGTATATTTTTTTCTTCTTTTCAGCGTTCTGATTGTTTTCTCGAAAGCTTGTACGGACGTCGTTTTGCCCACAATGTGCTGGAAGCATTTTTCTGCCCCAATCTGTAAACTCTATCTTCGTTTGACGTGCTTGCTGATGTTTTCATGTTTCCATAAGCCAGCCACTGGCATGACTTACAGGATCTTAACATGCATATTTAATATTCTTCATGCGTGTACAAACGTAGAGTGTTTAGGCTCCGGTAGGTCTGCACACATGTTGACTTCGGAGATTGGGAAAAAATCTCCAACAACCTTTACCCATCAGGCGGAGGTGTTTAAGCGGAGGACCTTCCGATTAGAAATACATCGAAAAAAATAATTGAAAGAGAGAGAGAGAGAGAGAGAGAGAGAGAGAGAGAGAGAGAGAGAGAGAGAGAGAGAGAGAGAGAGAGAGAGACAGAAGGAGAGAGAAGGAGTGTAGTGAGAAACAACGAGAGAGACAGAGAGAAGTGTCATGTAGACCAGAAAAGTGTCGAATACCCAAGATCTGGAGTTCATTCAAGAAAGAATCATAGCACTTGGACAATTCCATACATGCTGGATCAACATGTGAAATAAACCAGCTGATACTTTGATAGATTATGAGCCTGCGCAAAATGTTAAGTGCTGGCAAGGACAGGAGGGATGGGGGAGGGGGGATCTAACAAACACTAAGCCAACACAGTGAGAAAGACAGAACCTAAGATCAAGCAGCAAAACAGGCCAGTGTTTATGTTGCAGGCTGGAATTGAGCTCAGGACATCAGATTCAGAGTCCATGGGCGTCAAACAGAGCTGACCAGCCTGCTGAAGACCCCCGTGTTCCTCCTGAGGGTCGAACCCACGGCTCCTCCACTAAGCGAGCTGTTGCTGTTGTTGTCGTTCACACGCCAGATGATCAGTCCTGTCCGGATATAAATAAAGCCGTCTTCTCTAGCAGAACAGAAAACCCTGGCCAGCTCATGGGGCTTATGTGCAGGCTTAAGGCTTGTGCCATGATCACCATACACATGGTATCTGTGACATCAGTGCATACGGAATTCATTCCGAGCGCGGAGACGTCTTGAGAAATTGAAATTGTCTTCTCCAGCTCGTGATAGCCCCTGTGGAATCTGGCTGTCACTGGGGTGTCCAGTGGCCACACCTCTCGCCTTGTTGGTTCATAAAGGTAAGGGGGCATCTTTGGAGCACATACTCCGCAGTCTGATCTTCTTGTTCACAGGGGCACACCAGGTATCGGCTTCGGATATATTCGACTGTTCACTCTGTTGTGCCCGGTGCAGAGCCTCACCAGAACACTTTTTGCTGGTCTTTGGACAACAGGCAGGATCCCTGGCTAATCACCCTCTCCTCCCCCACCCCTTGTACTCCAAGGGCAGGACAGAAGAAGAGCCAGCACCAAAGACTGTGGCCACTTCTACAGAAAACCTAAAAGCTTGAAGACAGAGGAACTGGGCGCCTTGCCTCTCAGTTCTAACAAACCACGATACCATGCACTGTCTCACCATGGACAGACGATCAATACCATAGTGAGTAAACGGCCACCTAGGAAGACGTCGGTAGGGGTGGGGGTGGGGGGTGGGGAGACATTTGCGAGAACGCTAAGACCCTCCGACACTCAGATTTAGGCAGGCTATCAAATTAAGTCTGTGTAGCCAGTGACCCCAGAAACAGCGGAGACAATCATTGACAAAAGGCGGGTAGAGAATATCGGGTAGCTCAGGGAAGAAAGGAAAGGTTGGGTAGCTCAAGAAGCAGACGACAAAGGCACGTGCGGGGAAGGATGGAAGAAAAGTATCAGGTAGCTGAAGAAGGCAAAGTTTGGCTAGCTGGAAAAAAGTATAAAACCTGAAGGATAAAAAAAAAAAAAAGACATAAATATATATATATATATATGCATAAGTGGACGAGTTGGGTGCACTCTACTTTGAAACACTTTATCACTCATGGGTAGTAGCATTAGGTCCCACTGGACATGTCTTACAGCAACTTCTTGCTATTTTACACATATATAAATTGACAAACATGAAGCGAAATGCCTTAATTAAAACTAGAGGAATAAAACACCGACAGTAAACAAGACGACCGCGGCAGTTAAATGGGTGTAAATGTCGGACTTCCAAACAAGTGAAGTGCTTTTTTCCTCGGGCCATCTTGGAAAAAAAAACATGGTAAAATAAGAGTAAAACTTATATATGAATAATTTTCTTGACTGACATAAATATTTAGTAAGAAACAATTACAAGTATGCGTCATACGTCCTCTGTATTTGCAATTTACAAATCTGATGGTGGCCATCTTGGATTTTACACAATAGCTCAAAATGCCCAACATTTTCGACTTGGCCTCCGACAGATTTGGATTCAGCACCCCCAGATCATGTAAAACCCACAAAAGAACCTGATATATGACGCAAAACAAGGTATCCTCGTTATCGCTCGTACTACACCATCATCATCATCATCATCATCATCATCATGTGCTCTGCCGCATGGCGTTGGCGATCATGGCTCTCCATATATGCATCTATCCCGTGTCGCCGCAAGCACATTTTCCACCCTCTCTGTCCTCATCCACCCTGCACGTCCGTCCAATATTTTCTCCCTGGGTCTACCTGGTGTTCTCGGACTGTATGGAAACCTGAGAACACCTAGCTTACACGCTCACCAAAAGGTGCAGAATGTGCAACAACATAGTGAAATGCAGTCAGCACGGCAAAGAACCAGAGTTCTATGCGCTCTATTAAAAAGCCTGATGATCAACCATCATGTATGTGTAATGTGCAGTGAGTCCAAACAGACATTAGTACTATACAAGAACGAACGGTTTATGACAGTTAAGACAGGAAAAGGAATGTCATCTGCCACACTTTGTCAAACAAACCAGCCAACCTAACGAAAAAGACAAAATATATGTATGTGTGACAGAGAAGACGAAAACTTAGACCAAGGGTTATTCGTCAAACAGGCTTGAGTGTACTCTAGCTCAGCATCTTTTGTGTGTGTGTGTGTGTGTGTGTGTGTGTGTGTGTGTGTGTGTGTGTGTGTGTGTGTGTGTGTGTGTGTGTGTGTGTGTGTGTGAGAGAGAGAGAGAGAAAGAGAGAGGGGGGTGGCAGCTTGGATCATGGTCACACGTCTTACTCCCCCTCCTGTCTCCCCCCTCCCAGTTTGCATACATGTGCTTTGTGCCCTGGAGATTTAGTCATTGTTGGTGACTGCTTTGGAGAAATGATGTGAGTGCACGTCTTTATTTGATTCTTGGATAAGATTTGGTGCCTTATTATTATCACCATTACTATCATTATAATTTATTTTGTTATTGTTAATAATTTCTTTTCTTTATCATATTCATGTATGCTCATTTTACATTAGCATTTCTTTCTTTTCATTAAATATGACCATGAGTTTGGTGACGTGGTACCCGCAGATTAGTCATCAGTTAGGGAGCCGATAAAAACGGTAAAAGATGCCCTACAACCTAACCATGAAGTCAGAGGGGGGAGTGAGGTGGGAGAGACCTCAGCTTTCCTCGGGGCCAGCATGATGAAGGCATAATATACCTTATACGCTCTATGGATGACGGCCGTGCCTATCTCCTGCCTCTCTCCTCCGCCTAAAACAGGGCCAGGTATCCATTCACATCTGGATGGCCTGGAGACCAATCACACAAGTTTTTCCCATTTCAGGGTCGCATTGGTGCACTGTGGAAGGTGGGAGGTTTATCTCTGCACTAACCACGTATCGTCAGACTGAACGGAATCCTACTGACATCAACCAGGTATCATCAGAAGGAAGCCCTTCAGGTTCTACTTCAATCAGGTATCGTCAGGTGGAGCAAAGTCCTTCAGGTGAAATTAAAACAACTTAATCAGCAGAGTTCTCGTAATCTTGGGTACACGCGTGCTGTGTTATACGTGTAAATCTTTGAAACTTGTTTTAGATTTTTATGACAAATAAACTCTCTCTCTCTCCCCTCCCTTTTTCTCTTTCTCTTACTCACTCATATATATATACATCCACACTGGCACACAAACACACACTCATCACTACATGCAGGTACACATACATTCTCTGACTGTCTGTCTGTCTCTCTCCCCTAACTCACACACACACACGCACACACACACAATAAACAAGAAAACTACCCATACAGCCAGTCACTCACCAAACACACACGTACACACGTGCACAAACACACACTCACACACACACGCACACACACAACACACACACACACACGCATACACACACACACACACATACACACACAAATACACACACAACTACACTGCTTGCTGTCATCACCTTCTGTTTGCTGTGGCCACACAGACCAAAGTGTGACTGAGGCACACGATACATTGATTGGTCGTACAAAGACCAACATCCAGTGTTTGCTCACGTTAAACACTCCACGCTCGCTTCAGGCGTCTGCCTGCCTTGCAGGGCCACCCCATCCACTGTTTCACTCTCTGTATCCTTTCCACAGGGGAAAGTTGGGGAGTGGAGGGAGAAAGGGGAGGAAAGGGGAGATAAAGAGTAAAAGTAGCGTGCATGTATTTTCCCAAGCACGTGTGTGTGTGTGTGTGTGGTGTGTGTGTGTGTGTGTGTATGTATGTATGTGCGTGAAACTAAGTAAGTATAAAATGTGCACTCACACAACGTGAGCGCATGCACGTATGCGCGTGTGTGTACTGGACTACAGAATGGAATTAAATATGTATAAATGTGCACGCGCTGAAGCATGTATTGGTGTGGTCGTGCATACCCGCATGCTTGTGTGTGTGCGAGCAGGCAGAGAGAGAGAGAGAGAGAGGGGGGGGGGGAGAACGCGTTTGGTAAAACAAGAGCTAACAGAACAAGAGCAATAAGAATAAGAGCAATAAGCGTGTCGAGCCGACTGGAGGTAACTCTTCTCTCGCAATTCCCATGCGTCTGACATCAGTTACTTCCCTTGCTACTACCCGTACTATTTCTTTTGCATCATGAAAAGACAAGTTGTCGTTTCCTGTTAAGGTTTTCGTACTCCGAAGATTATTCCCCAGAGCATCCTATTTACCTGTGTTTGAAGTCCTTTTTTCTACGTGGATAATCTTGGTAGTGTTCAGAAAGTTGACACATTTTACACAGTTATTTTATGGAACATCCCCGATGTTACTTCAGTGAGTAAAGAGTTTGTGGAGTTTGTTCAAGAGGGACTGAATACCTCAGTTCCATATGATAAGAAACATATGCGCTCCTAGAAACTACATCTGCCAGCAATCATCTGGCAGATTCCTGCAGTGCATTACCATAAAGAATGATTCCTTTCACCTCTTCCATCCCCTTATGATATCAACTTTTCTCTTTTCTATGGTTATTATGTAAACTTTTAATAATGATCTAATACTACATAAAGTGCATTGAGCATCTGACAAAGATTGTTTGCATCACACAAATGAAATTCATCATTTTTTTTTCATTTGGCCATACCAAAATTGGTTAGTTTAGGTCAAAACCTTTGAAAGAAAAAACCCCCCAGCATTTATATGGGAAGAGGGGGAGCTGGGGAGCAGACGAAAGATCCTAACATTCTATACATAAAGTTCTATCAACCTTAGGCCACATACTCATCAGTACGTATGGATTTTTGTTCAAAGAGCAGAGATGTCATCCTCAGAAACTTGAAACTAACTAAAACTTCGGTCCTCTGCAAAGCTTCTCTACGTGTGGGACATTAAATGACTGATTTATGGTTAAAAAATTTACAGGCAATTGATAGCCGTTATATATATATATATATATATATATATATATATATATATATATATATATATATATATATATATATATATCTATATATATATAAGAAAAAAAGCCAGACTGTTACATTTTCTTTTTAGTTTTAATTCTTTGTACTTTTTATTATTAATATTTTAATAAACATACAGGATTTTAAACTGATGGGTTGTGCCTACTGACATGTGTAGTGACTTTCCACCAGGCATTACGCTCCATCTTTGGCTGTCTTTACCAGCAGGGAAAAATAGAAAAATAAATATCCACCCACACACGGCAGAGAATTTCACACTTATACAGAAGCTAGTTAACAGTAATCTAAGTAATGTTTCAGTCTTTTACAGATATCTAGGTAAGGTGTGTCTTTCCATCCATCCTTTGTTTTCTTTCCAAAATGAAAATATACATAACTATAAAACAAATCTGTAAATAGGAATAACAGCTCAACAAACACACCAACAAGGCAAGGCAAAAAGAGTGACAGAAAAGAAAACAAGACAAGACGTACAAACAGAACAAACACAAAACATTAAAAACAAACATACAAAACTACAGGCACAGGAAAGCAGAGAGCACAACAAACAGAAAACTAAACAAAGACACTTACTGATCAGTATTCTCCTGCTCCCCTGTCACGAAAGAACCACCACCCTCACCCAGCAACTCGGGAGGAGGGGGAGGTAAGCGGTCAGGATCCAGATCCCCGTCCTGCTGGTCCGGGGAGAGTGGGGGAGGAGGTAGGGGCACATCCCTCCGCCTGCCTGCCGGACTGCGCGAACTGTCCTTGATAGGAGACATACTCCCTCCTCCACCCTCTCCCTTCAGACGGTTCTCTAAACTCTTCCGGTCTCGAAACACCTCGGGAGGAGACATAAACTGCCGTTCCGTACCTTTACCAGGATAATCACTTCTGTCTTTGGAAAGGGGCGTGTCGCCCCGGGAAGGCTGAGCCTCCGTCCTGGCAACACCCGGTTTGGAGTCCCTGGGGGGTAAAGTCCTTTCTGGCAGCTGTGGAGGCTTGGCCGAGCTCATAACGCTGGCCATGGTGGGTTTGGTGTCTCTGTCTAGGAGGCCTTTCACCGGCGACTCACCAGACGGATCTTTGGGCTGGGAAAGGAGAGGAGACACGGAGGGCTGACTGTCCGTCACTGACGAAATGTCTGATCCCGAGTGGTGGCGCGAGGAGGACGTTGCCACCTGAATGGACATAGAGGTAAGCGACGGGGAGCTGGAGACAGAGGTCAGTGATGGGGTGGGCGTAGAACCTAGGGGTGTGGTGGCTTCTTGGGCCACCGTGGGCTGCCGCTTGTAGGAGGTGGAGATGGCCATGGGAGTACGGGAGTGCATGACGCTCATGCTGCTAGGCGGGGTGGAAGGACTCCCCCGCATTCCCGAAAACTTCACGTCCTGCTTCCGCAGCTGAGCGGTGTAAGCATCTTCACGTGGAGATGAGTTCTCCCACTGTCGGAAGACGCTTCTGAAGTCCACCTTGCTTTCGTCCACCTTCCCGTCGCCTTCTCCTGGCTTGGCGGGCCCATCCTCTTTAGTGCGCAGGCCAGGATTCCGTGGGGGTAAAGCAGGGGGTATGCGGGGTTCGGGGCTCGGGGTGCGAGGAGGGGGCGGAGGCGGCCGACGTCGAGGAACACCAGGGATGTTCTGGTAGGAGGCTGTGGACGCCATGAGAGTGGAGTCTGTGTTACTTCTGCACACATAGAAAGTAAACACTATCAGGCCAGAGACAAACTTCCAGTATCAACCCTTTGAATCCCGCATCATATCCACCAACCGCAAAACTTTAACCCTTTGACTCCCTCGCCCTATCCACCAGCTTCCTGCAGAAAGCTGGGGGATAGGATGAGGAAGTCAAGGGATCTACAGGAAGCTGGTGGATAGGGTGTAGGAGTCAAAGGTTAAGTTGTTGCTTTACTAGACAGTTGACATTGCAGGATGCTGGTTGACAGGGTGCAGGAATCAAAGGGTTAATGCAACTATTTCAGCAGTGAACGACTGCCTCACCCTGTTTATAGCTGATATAAAAAAAGTGAGCGAGACAGGAGCAGGAACGCCCTAGAAAGGCTGACCGAAAAGTAACAAGGTCTGCTCTTGCACAACCTATCGGGAATGGGACTTTCTTCCCCACCATGATTTCCCCATCCCTCCACTCGAAAAGTTGATTACATAAGAAAGAAAGAAAGAAAAAACAACTACAACAACAACAAAACAAAAGCCGAATCAACCAATCAAGCCAGACCCAACGGACAAAAACGAAACCCTACCTCAATCTTAAATGAAAAATAGCCAAACACAATGGACAATTAACTCAACATATCTGGACACAACGGGGAAACAACTCGTCCTGGCCAAGACGCATCCACTTCAAGGGAAACAACCCTTCACTACAACGTTTCCAAACCCGATCAACAGTAAGTATAGCTTGTTAGTACAGTTACCAAGCAAAGGGCCCTTCACCCAATGGATTCCAATTAGTCACTGTACACACAAACCTCTCGGAGCGAGAGAGGCAGACATCAATATTTCTCTTACAGTGTCAACCACCACATGCGCTCGGCCAGAATGAAGCGTAGTACTTGAAGTGAGCCCACTTGTCTGGCCGTTTTGCACCTGTCGTCTGCTGTCGGTGATCCAATCCGCACTCCAACTGCCCGCTTCTTTAGCTCCATGCTGGGCTGGCACCACTCCATACCCACAGATTCTTCAGTCATTCCTGCCGCTTAAAACTTCTACCCGATGGAATCAGTTTTTTTTTAAACACCGATTTAGTCCTCTGCTCTGATGTTTTGCCACTGATTTATCAGTTGCTGGATTTATCAATGTCTTCACCATTGATTTATTTTACTGGATTTATCAAAGTCTTCACCACTGATTTATTTTCTGGATTTATCCGTCTTCACCATTGATTTATTTTGCTGGATTTATCAAAGTCTTCACCATTGATTTATTTTACTGGATTTATCAAAGTCTTCACCATTGATTTATTTTGCTGGATTTATCAAAGTCTTCACCATTGATTTATTTTCTGGATTTATCAAAGTCTTCACCATTGATTTATTTTGCTGGATTTATCAAAGTGTTCACCACTGATTTATCCTGCAGGATTTATCAGTATTCACAACTGATTTATCGACTCTATAGTTGGACACTACAGTATTGTCCAGTTCTAATCTAGCCTTTGAGAAGAAAAAGAAAATTACCACGAGGATTGAATTATGAAAGAAGACCCCAACAGACGAGTCTAACGACAAAATAAACCAGTATATACCGGACACCAATTTCTGTATTCTAAACAGACACTGAACTCCGCAGCTCATCAGAATGGAAATGGTATGACTGAAATTATGAATTTATATATTCTCTTTTTTTGTATCACGTCAGTATGACGTATATGTAAGTGCACGTGCAGTCACATGGTTACAAGAATTAAATCAGGCCGTCAGCGAAGTATAGTACTCCTTACCCAGTTACTATAGTGACCCTAACCCAGTTTTTGTATACACTCATCAAATGTATGTTATCGGGTAAGTAATCAATATGACGTATGCTAGTCCAGTTGTAACGCCACTGATGAAACTGAGGTACACAGAAGCCCTCAGAAACAGTCTCACGATGAAGTCGACTACATCTGCGATATTGTGTGTAACAGGTGTTTAGTGTGTATTGCGGCAGAGATGCTGTCGGCGAAGTCCACGTTTACAAGTAGGTCCTACTACACTTCAACCAAAACCAACTCTCAGCTTACTGCTGCTAACACCTAAAACATTGCTCTCTCCATCTCCTACAACAGTGTGACTACAAATGGGGGTGCCGTCTTATATGTGGTGTTCTTTTATCTCTTCCTTCTTCACCCCCCAGTACACACACTATCCCCGAAACACACGCATTATGCGCTTCTTCTGCCTCCGTCTTTTTCTGTTACGTGGGGTTTTCAAATAACCCTCGTTCACCTCTCTCTTCTCTCTCCCACACACACACACACACACGCTTCCCACCTCAGTATCTCTGCCCCCATTGTTCAAAGGTAACCGACCCTAATGTCAGCACTGATGTCGTTATGATCAGACCAGGCCATCTGTGACGTTGATCAGCGCCGCGGTCACCTTCCCCCCCCCCCCCCACCATCTCCCCGGTTTCTTTTTTTAGACGGATATGTAGTGTGAGTGACGTAGTGTGGCAAGTTCCACATGACTGATGCAGAGTGAACCGTGACGACAGGTTGTGTGTGTGTGTGTGTGTGTGTGTGTGTGTGTGTGTGTGTGTGTGTTATGTGCGCGCGCGTGTGTGTCTGTGTGAGTATGTGTGTATTAGTGTTTTAGTGTTTTAGTGTTTTAGTGTGTGTGTGTGTGTGTGTGTGTGTGTGTGTGTGTGTGTGTGTGTGTGTGTGTGTGTGTGTGTGTGTGTGTGTGTGTGTGTGTGTTCATACAAAGGTAGCAGTTGTGGTTCATGTTCCTCCCCTTCGTACTGTGTCCGGTTATTGTTGTCTCCCTTTACGCTAATGCCTACTCCTTGGCTCTCTGTCCTCTGCTCATCTCTGCCGCAGGATTACATTCTAAGTTCGATTTCGCATCAGTCCAAAGAAATTGTGAGATCTTTCGGCCTTGACCATCTCCTACCCAGAGTTGAGCCTGCTCTGAGCTCGTTGGGAAGACTGGGATCAACACAGTCGAGTTTTATTCACTATACTGATATGTCAAAAGAGTGCTGCTCAAATATCTTGACCATCACCGCATTCGTCTGTATCTCTCGTGTCTGATTAACACCAGAATATAATACGAATGTAAACTTAGAGTACAGTCCTGTCACGCAGTGTCACTTGAAAAAATGTTCATAGTAGAATCACCATCATCGCCATTCTCACCATCATAATAGTGCGAAAACTTGTCTGTGATTATGTTGCCCTTTCATGCCCTACTCACACGTGATATCAGTTTCAGTAGGTTTGGAGGTATAACTGACAGGGGAACTGAGCGGTGTTAGGATAGTGACACAGGTACGATGCAGAAGATGGAACAGAAGAAGAAAAAAAACGAACAAAACAATATCTGTTCTTTTCGTTTTTACCCATCTATGTGTCCAGAATCAATGCAACTACCAGCATCAAAGTAACTGAGACCGGAAACACAAAATGAAATGCACAAAACAAGACAACCGCCAATGATCTTTAAAGAATACGTGTTTCATTCGCCACTGAACTACACATTCTTATTGCCTTTTCTGGTTTCCAGATACGTGGATTGTTTATCATTTCTGCGAATCAAAACATTTTATAAGCAAGCAAGCGCTCTCTCTCTCTCTCCCTCACACACACACACACACACACACACACACACACACACACACACACACACACACACAACACACACACAAGAGCATATACAGTACTGTTCGTCTAAACAAGATAAAAAAAATAATAATAAAAGAGGAAATCTGCTTCAGGATTCACCAAACGCAGGAAATTCCATTCACAACATCGAAGAGTTCTCGAGACAGGTTTTCAACTGGAGGAATAAAAGATTTCATGCACCAAATGCCACAAGTGTATGAAACGATATAAAAGAAATTGTACACACTTTAATATGTTTTTATCGATGATATCAGGCACCTTCCACAGAGACAATACAACGAACTGACAGTAATCGTATAGTTTACAACAGTGATAGCTTACTACAATGACAATCGTGACAATGATATTTTTTCCAAGTCATTATCTAAAAACCGTTTTTGCTAATTTACACATCTGCCCAGAAATACTGAAAGAGACTGGATTACGTCAGTAACGCAAGGCGCACTAACCAAGACAATCCACAAGAAACAACAAATGCTGTCATTTCTGAGGTGCAAGTTACTAGCGAACAGTTTTTACTTCAATTGGCATCTGACTACTTCCGGTGCAATCCAGCCAACCGGGGAAGAAGACAGCGCTGTCTGTCAGTGACGCCATTCACTCTCCACGATTTGTTCCGCCAGCTTACTGTACTGTAAAGAACGTAATTAATTAGTCATCCACTGTTGTAGGCTCTCCCTCTCCCTACACTTTTTCTCCTTACGAAGTGAGCGATTATTTCTAGCACTACTGAGAGAGAGAGAGAGAGAGAGAGGAGAGAGAGAGAGAGAGAGAGAGAGAGAGAGAGAAAGAGAGAGAGAGAGAGAGAGACGACAGACAGAGAGAGAGAGAGAGACAGAGAGATGACAGAGGAGAGCCTGAGACAGAGGGGGAGGGGGGCGAAGGGAGAGACAAAGTGAGAAAGGGAGACGACAGGCCCTGAGACAGAGAGAAGGAGAGAGGGAGGGAGAGAAAAAGAGGGGGGGGGGGAGAGATGACAGAGGAGAGCCTGAAACAGGGAGGGAGGGAGAGAAAGTGAGAGAGGGAGAGAGAGGACAGATCCTGAGACAGAGAGAGGGGAGGAAGGGAGGGAGAGAGAGAGAGAGGGATGGAGGGAGGGAGGGAGAGAGAGAGAGCGAGCGAGTGGGGGAGAGAAAAAGAGAGACCTGAGAGAGAGCGAGAGAGAGAGACAGCGAGAGAGAGACAGAGAGAGAGGAGGAAGAGAGAGAGAGAGAGAGAGAGAGGAGTAGAGGTGAGGGGGGATAAAAGAGGGAGCACAGGCAGAGAGAGGAGAGACAGAGAGAGAGAGGAGAGAGAGAGGAGAGAGAGAGAGGAGAGAGAGGAGAGAAGATGAGAGGAGAGAGAGAGTGAGAGAGAGTGAATGAGGCTAGTGTCAGTATCAGCGACACAATCAAGTGGGATCGGATACACTTCATTTAGTTCATTCTCTCGTGCATTGTCCCTCTTCCTTCGAATCACACAGTCAGTAAGCAAGGACCTGTAGCATTACGACTTCACTACCATCCCCAAGGTTTTAGTCCTAGTCAAAACTTCAAATCACTGTAACACTCAAAGATAGCATCATTAGGTCCCAATGATCTTACTTCTATTCTAGTCCTTTCTGCACTATACACAGACCATGAACACGAAGATACAAAAGAATAATAGAAAAAAAGGAATTACAAAAATAATAATAATAAATATAATATTAAAAACAAAATAAAAACATACAAAGGAAGGACGTAAAGGAAGCATGATAAACAAAGGGAAAAGGGGGTGCGGGGGGGGGGGGGGGGGGAAGAAATGTAGTTAATGACGAAATGGTTGCCCATATAAAAGTCTGACATAAATCTACGCTCAGAAACAGGCTTGAAAATCACGCAACGAATGAAACAGATAGACCTATGTAAGTCTTTTTGCGTATGACAGTTGAAAAAT
>CM060314.1:13688730-13701230 GCA_030674185.1 Monoplex corrugatus | reverse complement strand
ACAACAAAAGACAATTGTGTAAAAAAAAAAAAAAAAAAAAAAAATGTTGACGACAGGTGCTAGGGTCTTGTTAACTTTTGAACATCCAATGTAAAAAAAAAAAAGATCATCATGCATATTTTGTATATTATATGAGGTTCATACGTCAACAATACTTTTTCCTCTGTATATGAACTGATATCATTTTTCGTTACCACATTGCATGCTGATGTCTGTTTACTGTAGAAAATGATCTAGTGTTCCGTTGAGCAATGTCCCTGCATATAGCCCGCTTCGATAACCGAACACTTTGCCACTTTCCGGCACCAGACGCCAAAACATGTACTTCACTATCAATTCCGTTAATTTCTAGCATTCTTTGAAAACACTTAAGGAATTATACAGGCGAAGAACTCACTCTACATGCCAGAGAACAGCAAATATCGCAAAGACTGGCAAATTTTTCCAGCAAAATTTTGAGTGTTGCCATTGAGAAAGCGAACAGGTTCCCAATTCTGCCGAATAAGTTTAAGTACCCCATCCAAAAATCATCAAGTGGATTTCCAACAGAAAAACACATTGCACAAAGGCTGTCCCATAATCATGAGGTCGTTGTGGAATGAGGTGATGGAGATTTGATCTTTTTTCGGGTCCAGCATTATGAGGGTGATGCGCATCTCTTGTTCCTCGCTGCCTTACCTTCCGAAATTTGAAGAAACTGGAATACGAATACACAGATAAATAAACTCGAGGCCGTACGCATAAAGATTGGACTCGAATCTGTTTCGCCTTCGTGAAAACCTGAGCAGTGAGCTTATAAGGCAAGTAGTGTACCTCTGTGCACCCACTCTGTGGGGGGTTCCCCACTACGCCAACAGCTCACGAAGGACTGTCACTGCAGCTCTAATCCCTTCAACATGGCTGTTGCATGCACTAGGAGGAAATAGCTCGGCAGGGGAGACCACATGAGGCCCTGTGATCCGATTGCCTCCCTTTAGCTGACATCGCTAGGTGACGTAAGCGATGACAAAGGGTCTGTATGACCGGCAGGCATACCGCGTCACGTGTCGGCCAGCCTCCCACGTCCCTTTCGTCCTCTATCGGGGGTGGTGGTAATTTTTCAAATCCTCTTTGGGGGAAAAAAATCCATAATATTATTGACTTTGGAGAGAGGCGTGCGTCTGTCTGTGGGAAAAAACGTGTGAACAAGATTTTCTCAGGTTTTTATGTGTGGATCTTTATCAAATTTTGACCAATGCTGTGGACTGTTAAAGAATCAAAAAAGCACAAGTTTGGAGTGGAAATTTCCAATGCCATGGTTACAGGGAGAAAAAGTAAAAAGCATAAAATCAGCACTTATTGGAAAAAGTGAATAAACACCACATTCTCAAGATCTTCTCACAATAATTCAGTTCAGTTCATATTGCTTATAGCCCAGCCGACCACTAGAGCCATATCAGGGCGAACACGTCAAAAAGAAAAGAACAAACCGTTAAGATAAAAGACAACAGTTAAAAAACATGCTCACCGTCAACCTTGCAAATCTAAAATGCCATTAAACAAAAACACGTAAAATCACATCAAGTGAAATCTATTGATCTCTTGCAAAAACTGGAAAATTGCATCAGGAGGGACAACTCGAAAGAGCTTCTTTAAGAACTCCGCCGTGTAGTGCTTTTGTCTCACATCGTACAAGTTCCAGCAATCGAGGAGGAGGTGTCTGATGCTCAACGGCTCATCACACGGTATACACCATGTTGCTTATTCATTTTTCAAAAGGTACGAGTGAGTGTAGGATGTGTGACCCGTGCGTAACCTACATAACACTGTCCCTTTCTTACGGTTTCCTGCAGCCTCACAATAATTAGAATTATTTCATTGTTGTGACAGTCTACTTCTGCCCTCCGCACACGTAAATTCAACTGAACCTTCTTGGTCATAATGACCTTGAAAAGCACAACATGTGGATTTTTGCATTACTTTTTCTTGGTTTCATCGTCGTTCTCTCTCTCTCTCTCTCCCCCCCCCCCCCCCGCCTCCTTACATACCATGCGATGTGCGGCATTTCAGTGCTATAGCACATTTGACAGAGAATTAGAACATTTATTTTACGGAGGATTTTTAAAATGTAGGTGTTCTCTTACCGATAGTGCTAGACAACACCGTGACTCTATCTCGATACTTGGCTTAAAAAAATCAAGCAATCAATAAACCAAGCAAGCAAGCAACTAACTAACCAATCAACGAACCAAGCAACCAACTAACCAACCAACCAACCAATTAACCAACCAACCAACTAAATTTCCCAACCAACAAGCCACTAACCAAGCAAACAAGCAAGTAACCAACCAACTAAACCAACCAAACCAAAACAAAGACCAGCTGGTATATTAATCCTCTACCACCCTTCAGGTTAACGATTTATCCTCTCACCTAGTATCTGGCTTTGTCCTGTCAGTCTGATTTATTGTGTTCGTCATTTGCCATGAATCAGCGGGGCAAGGCAAAAAGATAACGCAGACACTAATGGGCTGTTAGATATGGAATATTACCAGAGAAAGTGTATATTACATAGATGTTCTTCTCCTCCTCCTCCTTCTCCCTTTCTCGTTTTTTTCTCTCTCTCTCTTCTCGCTGTCTGTCTGTCTCTCTGCCTCTTTCTCTCTCTGTCTGTCTCTCTCGCTCTCTCTTTTCTCCCCCCTCTCTCTCCTCTGTCTCTCCCTACTTCTCTCTCTCTCTCTGTCTCTCCCCCCTCTCTCTCCCTACTTCTCTCCGTCTTTGCATCTCCGCTCTGTCTGTTTCTCACTTTCCTACTTCTGTCTGTCTTTGTCTCTCTCTACTTCTCTTTCTGTTTTTCTCTGTCTCTCCCTCTGTCTCTTGTCTCACTCTCCTATTTCTCTCTGTCTGTCTCTCTCCCTACTTCTCTGTCTCTCCCTCTGTCTCTTGTCTCTGTCTGTCTGTCTCTCAATCTCCTACTTCTCTCTGTCTCTCTCCCAACTTCTTTCTATCTCTCTCCCCCTCTCTCTCCCTATTTCTCTCTGTCTCTATGTCTATGTTTATGTCTGTCTGTCTGTCTGTCTCTCTCTTCTTTCCTCTGTCTGATACGGGCTTGCTTGCTCATTTCATGGAATCGTAGAATCAAGATACCATCACTCAGTTCCAATCCCAGCCCACAACATAAAAGTTGGTTTGTTCGCTGCCCATCGTTCTGGTGCTGTCGGTGTTATGGCAGGTCCTGTTCCCCGTCCATTTCAGGACCTTGCCAGAGCATTTTTTTTTGCGCAGGATCAAGAAGCTTGTTACGTATTTGCTGGCAGATTGGGGTTAAGTGCATATGGAAGTGTACGAGTGCGGTGAATCTATCATGAACAAACTCCTCTCTGTTTTTCTATCTTTCTCACCCCCCTCCCCGCCCCACTTACAGATACTTTCTGTGGCGTGGGGGAAGAAATAGAAGGGGCAAGAGTTTACAGATGGAAAGTGTCTCGATACGTTTCATTATTCTTCTTTTTAATTTTTCTCTTAACTTCTATCATTCTGTCTTTTTCGTCTTTTTCTAAAAAATTAAAATCCAGTTAAAAGAACATCTGACGTGGTACTGTCTATAACCGAGCATATCCGAGAGCAGTGTATGAGTTTACTGTTGCTGGGGTTTTCCCTCCTTTATGTCTTTCGAAACAATTGAAATAATAACACTAAATGTATTTGTAATAACAGTACTACCTACTTGTTGTCTTTGTCTTTTCAACTTATTTGTATATATATGTTCATACTCTGTAAAATGACTGCATTTCACTAACATATTATATATACATGTGATTGTGACTATGCTTTGCCAATATATACATGCATATATTCTTTCTTTAAACTGAGTAGAGACAAATTTGAGCTGGCAAAAAATAGTACTACCTTGCGACGTGTGACGCTTTATGTTCATTCATGTGCACCATTAGTTCCTTATCAAAATAAAACACACAAACTGTGGGTAATCGGTCAGCAAAAGAAACGGCTTAGTCGCTCTTTGTCCCTTCAGGGCGGTGTGGGAAAATACAGAATGTCCACCCTCCCCCTCCTTTCCATAACCCACCACCACCACACCTTAACAACTCCTGCACTAATCAGCCGTGGTGCAGTGGTTAGCGCAAAGGACTACCGACTGAAAGGTTGTGGGGTCGAATCCCCATCATCTCCATCCCTTTCAAAATAATTATGTGGGAGTTTTCGCCCTTTTTCGCTCTCAACGGCTCCTACCCAGAGTTGGGAGTACTGTGGACTCATTGGGAAGACTGGGACCGTACAGTCGATCCACTATACGGATGAGCCACTGAGGGTGGTATTTAAATCTTGTCAAAACCCCAGCTGTCTTTATCTCTCGGACCTGGTTGATACCAGGATATATCATGATAGTAAACGTAGGGTACAGCCCTGTCACGTGGTCTTTTAATCCTGGATGGAACTCATGGCATCAGAATTGCCATCCTCATTGTCATCATCACCACAACACTGTACCTCTGCCCACCTTTTGAGGCCAAAACGGTAGGTTAGAAAAAAGGTAGGGGGAGGGTGACGGGGAGGTGAACATATAGAAAACTACCTACGAGCTATGATCCTGTGAAAGAAGAAGACGAAGAAGAAGAAGAAAAGAACTGGACATCATGTGGACTGCTCTTCACGTAAGACAGAAAGCACCACGAACATATAACGACGACAAGTAGAAGAACACAATGTCCTGAAACACATCTAGGGTACCATACAGAGGCTGGCCCAGAAGAGACCGAAGTGTCGGAGATTCGTCGCTGCCCTACTTGCCAACGGCAAAATGGGTAACAAACAAACAGGTCGTGAAATCTGACAGATATCTGTAACTGCTGGCTGATCTGGGTGGAGCACAATAATTATTGTTTTTCCCCCTGGTCTGATGAATCCCTCAAGCCTCTTGAACGACTTCGAGTCCAAGGACAGTCCCCAAAGATCCGTTGGGTATGGGGGAAGGGGGGGGGAGGAGGGGTGGGTGGGTGGACGGGTACGTGGACGCGTCTACCTCTTACAGTTCGGGACCCGCTTCAGTGGAGCGGAACACTGCAACGGAGTGTGACCCCCCAACGTTCCAGACCCGGCAGGTTTGTGCCTGAGGGGACACGGCCAGTACTTAGTCACTGGTCCTAAACACTCCCCGGATAGATTTCCACCCGCTTGTCTCAATATAGATATACTGATCGTCACACAGCTTATTTGCTCATCCAAGGAAACATCCACCTCTTTGGCATTCCGCTCTTATATCCTTCTTTCTCTTTTGCCATGTGGGATTTAAAGACGTTGAACTTGTAAACCAAGCCCTTTACAGGAAGTGGGAAAACCCGGCTTGTATCTGTCTTAGCTCTTAGTTGAGAAGAAAAACAACAACAACAAATACAGAATAGCACACTGCGCACACGCATACTACAGAGAAAGAAAGAGAGAGAAGAGAGAGAGAGAGAGAGAGAGAGAGAGAGAGAGAGAGAGAGAGAGAGAGAGATGAAGCTATTTTCAAATGATATAGATATTAGCACCAAAAAACCGAGATAGTACCAGTAAGGTGTGTGTGTGTGTGTGTGTGTGTGTGTGTGTGTGTGTGTGTGTGTGGTGTGTGTGTGTGTGTGTGTGTGTGTGTGTGTGGTGGTGTGTTGTTGTTACGATAGAGAGGGAGGGAGGGAAGGGAGGCGAGAGAGAGAGAGAAAAAAAGAAAAAAAAAAAAGAAAGAGAGAGAGAGAGAGAGAGAGAGAGAGAGAGAGAGAGAGAGAGGAGAGAGAGAGAGAGAGAGAGAGAGAGATCGAACCAATTCTAATTCTGATTTCCACAACTATACTGATCATAAGGTCACATTCTTCTCCCTACTCCACACCCCACCCTCTCACCCACCTCCACACATACCAGCTGTGAATCCAACAAAAACAAGCTTGACACTGATACCAGACCGATCACTTACCACCACCAACTCAGAAATAACAGAGTGATAAGAATGACAAAGACACCAACGACCTGACTGACATCCAGATAATGACAGGCGCGGTAGTCGAATGGTTAGGACACTGACTTTCCACTTGAAGGTCTGGGTTCGAACCACCTGGCAGGTTAAAAAAAAAAAAAGATTTTTTTTCGACCTCGCAGGTTAACATGAGAGCAAACCTGCCAATGCCTGAAACCCTGTATGTGTTGAGAGAGAGAGAGAGAGAAGAGAGAGGAGAGGAGAGAGAGAAGAGAGAGAGAGAGAGAGAGAGAGAGAGTCAGGTGGGAGAGAGAGAGAGAGAGAAGAGAGTGAGAGAGAGAGTAGCAGAGAGAGACAGTAGGTGGAGAGAGAGAGAGAGAGAGAGAGAGAGAGAAGAAGACAGGACAGAGAGAGAGAACAGACAGAAGGACAGAGGAAGAGAAGAGAGAGGAGGGAGGAATGAGACTAGCTTGGGTCAGAGGAAGGTGTGACGACGCCTCATCCTACTCCCTCCTGTCTTCCTCCTCCCACTTTGCATACTGTGCTTTGTGCCCTGGGGATTTGGTGGCTGTTGGTGATTACTTTGGTGAATGGTGACAGTGCGCGCCTTGGTTTGATTGTTGAATCAAGATTTGGCGCCTTATAAATACTGTGTTATATCATCATCATCATCATCATCATTATCATTATTATTATTATTATTATACTGTATCCACACTGAACATCAAATCGTGTCAGTGTTCGATGACTTTTTATTTTATTTTAAAAAGCTTGTTTTGAAATCATTTCATTTTACTTTCAATAAACAGGCATCAACAAAAAATGTGGTAACAGACGATCATATATTATATAAATTCATTCGTTTGAGAAAAAAAAGGTAACGTTGACTTATGGACAACATATAACAATTCGAAACAACAACAACAACAACAACACACACAACACACACACACACACCACACACCAAATGCCCCCATAATACACTGTTATCGAAGACAATTACCGTTCAATGCTGGCATTATCCCTTCAGCAACATACGTAATCTACGACCTGACTGACAATGACAACGCATAACTCTTAATTAACACTATCAACAGAGATTAACGTCACACACTAGTCTCACACAGCTCTTCTCTCTCTCTCTCTGGCTTGTTCTTGTGACAGAGCCGTGGACTCAAGGCCTGATGTCTCGAGTTCAACCCCAGGCCACGACATTACACTTGGTCCTGTTCGCTGTCCATCTACATGCTCCAATCATTGCGGTGTATACCAATTCCCACCTGCCCGTTTTAGTTTCAAAACCTTGCCGGCGCAAAGGGTTGAAAATACCCAGGCTCAAAGAGTCTGCCAGATTATCGATGACTTGGTATGCATCATCATCATCATCATCGTCGCGTCATCGTAATCATCATCATCACCATCATTTATCATCATGATGACGTGCCATGCCGCATGGGCGTTGGCGATCGTGGCCTTCCATACGTGTCTATCGTTTGTCGCTACAAGTACATATTGTACCTTTTCTGTCCCCATCCACTCCGCAAAAACTACTATTTTCTTCCTGCGGTCTACCTGGTGCTCTTTTTCCCTCCAGTTTCCTGTTGTGACTAGGTGCTGAAATTTCTTTACCTCATAAAATGTCGTATGACCCATAAATGTTGCCTGATATTTTTTCCTTATCTTCTTCATTCATGCTCTTTTTGGCTATTGTTGTTCTTGGTAAACTCACTATACTTGTTGATACATTCATTCATGTAAGTATACACATTTTTTTCTCCACAAATGAGGCCTTCCATAGTCATTATAAAACAAATATCATTATACAAAGAGTTGTAATGATCCGTTATTAGGAGAAGTGCAACAAATATATTTCCGACACGCACTGTTTTACGCCATACACATGAAATTATCAAATCAAATTATATTTTTCTTTACAACTTGTACAACTATCTCTTTTTAAAAAAACAACAACGACTATCATTTGTTTATTTGGCAACCATCTTTTCTTTCAAGAATTTCTATCTTTGTACAACGACTACTTATTCAACTATTTCTTTATTTCTACAGCTATTCACTTCTATGTAAAACTATTTATTGTTCAACTATTTCTTTTTCGTTCAATTATTTCTTTTGTACTTTCTTTCTACAATCAATTCTTTGTTCAACTATTTCTTTGTTTGTAAAATCATTTCTTTCTTTGTACTTCTTTGTACAGTTATTCATTTGTTCAATTATTTCTTTATTGTTCAATTATTTCGTAATTTCTACAACAACTTTGTTTCTACTTCTTCTTTTTCTTCTACGATATGTATAAATATTTCTTTCTTTGTACAGGCATTATGCAACAAAATTCTTTCTCAGTAAACTATTTCATTTTCTGTTCTTCTTCTTCATTTTGTTTGTTTGTTTGTTAACCCATTTCTTTGTAATAGAGAGGAGAGAAAGGGAATGAAGGAGAGAGAAAGGATTGATACTGGAAATGAAAACATTACTCAAAGATCTCGTAACAGCATTATTTTCGCTAAGTAGACCTGTAGGCCCCTATATAGTCTGCAGCTAACTTTGCTGTTGTGTACACTTTATAGAAGTATTAGAGAGCGAGAACGCGAAAAGAGTGAGTGAAAGAGTGAGAGAGTGAGTGAGTGAGTGAGAGAGAGAGAGACACACACACACAGACAGAGAGATAGAGAGACACAGACAGAGAGAGAGAGAGAGCAAGAGAGGGGGAGAGAGGGGGGCAGGAAGGGAGTGAGAGAATTGTATGAACCAGAATAGCGTGGGAAAATCAACTTAAGTATTCCAGAAGCATTCAACCGATAACCGATGTAATTCTCGCACGCACACACACGCGCGCGCGCCACACACACACACACTTTTCCAAAACATGTCAGAATAGTAATAGGCGTATCGCCATCATTTTGTATCACAGATAGGAGTTGTTATCAACAGATTATCTAAAACCTGCTTTTGGGGGGGGGGGGGGGAGTCGGGGGGGGGGCTTACATTACACCATACAAAATGAAACAGACGGCGATGTATCATTTGATATAACGGTATGACGTCAACACAGTTAAACAAATAACCACAACGGACCATATTCATACTGAGGGGAAAAGCTTGACGTACGCTCTGGAAGGAAAAAATTAGATAATGACCAAACTTATCATAACTCTCTTTCTCTCCCCCCCCCCCTCTCTGTGTGTGTGTGTGTGTGTGTGTGTGTGTGTGTGTGTGTGTGTGTGTGTGTGTGTGTGTGTGTGTGTGTGTGTGCGTGTGTGTACTCTGTGTGTGTGTGTACTCTTTGTGTGTGTGTGTGTGTGTGTGTGTGTGTGTGTGTGTGTGTGTATGTGTGTGTGTGTGTGTGTGTGTATGTGTGTGTGTGTGTGTGTGGCACGCGCGCGTGTCTGCTCAGGTTTTCAAACAATGTTACCAGTATCCACATACACAAACGGGAGATAGGGGCCTATACACGAAGAATGTATCTACTGTCTCACTCAACATCAGGGGGAATATATATATATATATATATGTATATATATATATATATATTATATGTGTGTGTGTGTGTGTGTGTGTGTGTGTGTGTGTGTGTGTGTGTGTGTGTGTGTGTGTGTGTGTGTCTCACTCAACATCAGGGCAAATGTGTGTGTGTGTGTGTGTGTGTGTGTGTGTGTGTGTGTGTGTGTGTGTGTGTGTGTGTGTGTGTGTGTGTGTGTTTGTGTGTGTGTTTGTGTGTGTGAGCGCGCGTGTGTTGTGTGTGTGTGTGTGAGTGAGTGTGTATGTTTCATGAGAGACAAGAGAAGGAGGGGGGGAGGAGAGAGAGAGAGGAGAGAGAGAGAGAGAGAGAGAGAGAGAGAGAGAGAGAGAGAGACAGAGACAGAGACAGAGACAGACAGTTGGGTTTCAGACAATGTTACCAGTATCCAAACACACAGACAGTAGAAAAAAAACTATACACAATCAATAAAGAAAATGTTCACTGTACTTACCATAATCATGCAATATATCTCACTTAAGACACCAACATCCACGGACACCAAGACAAAGACACCGACACTATCACAGAAAACCCCCAACACAATCACCACGACGACAACGTCTGAGTCAAATGACTCAAGTACCCTGCAGCGTGAAAACCCAGCAGCGTGCGGCACCACCACCACCACCACATCTACAACCGCCAACCACAAGCACCACAACGCCAATCGCTCCTTGGACAAGTTCCAGACACTGGGAACGACGCTCGCAGATAAAGAGATAGGCCAGAGACGTAGACGTGAAAAGTAAGCAATACCACTCTCTCCACGGCACTACGTCTTTGCCTGAGAGCTCTGTTTCACCATTCTCACCTGGTTTTCCTCTCGCTTTCCTACTTACCTGTCTTCCACAAACTACTACCTCCCCCCTTCCCGTCTCTCCCCCCCCTCTCTCTCTCTGCCCTCCCTCCTCCCGCCCCTTGCCCTCGGTCCATAGACATGAATAATATCATGGATTGGCAGTCAATGATAGAGCCATGGACTCAAGATCTGATATCACGAGTTGAACCCCAGCCTGGCCTGTTTGCTGCCCATCTTAATGTTTCACTCATTCAAGTGGTGTCAGTGTATTGTTTCAAAAGTCCCTTTCCCCGTCCCTAATTTCAAGACCTTGCCAGTACATAGGGTTTTGCCTAACTAAGCTTAGGGAGTCTGCCGGATAATTGTTGGCAGATTTGGGTGGAGCACATGTGGAATTGTCCGAGTGTGATCAGTCCCTCTTGAACAAACTCCAAACTCCATAGATCCCTAATCGTTTTGTAGGATGAACGGCTTCATACCTCAACGTAATAAAGTATTGTGTACAGAGGAGATACTCAACTTTGTAAACCAGTCTTCTTCGGAATTTGATGGTTGATACTCGATCTTGCCTGGTGATGCTAAAGGTTTTCCTCTTCACTGACATCTGTGGAGGAACCTTTCCAGCTAGCTCATCTCATCTTTCCCTCATCTCACCTCGAAACAGTGTCAAGACACGTTAACCCTTTGATTCCCACACACTGTCCACCAGCATCCTGCATTGTCAACTCCGCTAGCAAAACAAAACTTTAACTATTGCGGAAGCTGGCGGATGGGGTAAGGGAGTGAAAAGGTTAATTTTTTGCAAATGATAGCTGGGTGCGGGGGTCAAAGGATTAAAGAACTGTTGCTTAGAACTTAGTATTGTATTGATGGGGTGACAGTTTGCTCATTTTTGAATATTACTGACCAAGAATTTTTCTTCTTTTTTTTTCTGCAGGTGTCCTGGGCATTTTTCATCGTAAGCGTCTCCGTTCAGCGTTTGAGTCTGAGTTTGTTCATAAGGGATTAAACACGTACAGATAATTCCACATGCAGTCCACCCAAATGTACCAGTGATAATCTGGCAGACTCCCTGAGCCTGGGCAAAACCTGTGCCTAAGGTGACACCACCAGAATGGTGGGGAACAATAAGACAGGCGGCGAACAGGCCAGCATTTTATGTTGCGTGTTCTGACTGAACTGGAGACATCGAATCTTGAGTCTACAGCTCTGTAAACAGAGCCAAACAATCCATTCAGAAAAACAACAACATTATCCGGATTCCTTCTCTCTCTGTCTTTCTCTCTCTCTCTCTCTCTCTCTCTCTCTGTGTGTGTCTCTCTCTCTCTGTGTCTCTGTCTGTCTGTCTGTCTGTCTGTCTCTCTCTCTCTCTCTCTCTATATATATATATATATATATATGTGTGTGTGTGTGTGTGTGTGTGTGTGTGTGTGTGTGTGTGTGTGTGTGTGTGTGTGTGTGTGTGTGTGTGTGTGTTTTGTGCTTAAGTGTTGGAATAAATGGCCAGAAAAACGAACTGAAACCAGCTGAATAACACAGCAAGGTTATACAGCCCGGTGTACTCGCGAGTCGTACAGTACAGAAAGGAACTGTATCACAGACTGTGTGACAAAGCGAGTTGCCTGTCTCTCTCTATCCATGTCTATATATCCGTCCTCTTCCCCTTTGTACGTGGGGCTGTTTGGATTAGGGCTCCAGCCACTACTCCGTAAACGCTGTGGTGAGCCGACCATGTTTCGACTAAGCGCCCACCTTTCTGTCTTTTTTTTTCTTTTCTTCTTCTTCTTCTTCTTTTTTCCCCCTTTCTTTTTCTTTTTTCTTTCTCCCCCTCCCTTTCTAAAATTAATGCTTCCGTAAACCTTCGTGTTCCTGCCAGAATGCCAGGAGAGCTTGTCAGCGACAGTATACAGATTTCTGCCACTGCCCTTCTGGTTGTCGTCTGCTTTCTTCGTCGACGAAGTGAATCTGGTAAACAAAGTCTTCCATCAAAATCAACTATTACATACACGCGCGCTCGTACGCTCACACACACGTACACAAAGCGAAATCGTCATCAACGACCTATCTCGGTACGGTTGCACCAGACAGGACGCCTACATGTCTTCACCACTGTTCTCTGCTATCAACTGAGAACATGAGTCTCTTGGTACAGTTGCACCATACAGGACGCCTACAGTGCTTCACCATTGTTCTCTGCTATCAACTAAGTATCATGTTCT
>CM060314.1:13668730-13683730 GCA_030674185.1 Monoplex corrugatus | reverse complement strand
TGCTTCCGCATATCTCATTTCACTAGAGCCAAAACAATGCACTTAACACGTGTACCTAATTATCAATCCCAAGAAAAAGTACGTACGACTTTATCGGACACATACAGGTGAATGGACCAGCACTTTTTATCCCACACAGTGAGGTCACAGATGTAAATCATCAGACCATCTTCGTGAGTCAAAATGGTCAGTAATACTAAATGAGTTGTGACCAATATTAGAAAAATGTCCGGACCCCTCGTTCATACTGTTTTCTTTTTATTGCCACACACACACACACACACACACACACACACCCATTAGCACTATACCGTATCGTGTGACACGCAATACCTGTGAGAAATGTTGAACGGTTCTGCTGTTCACCTGAGGAACGTATAGTAGGCTACCAGACAAACCACGGACAGTAACTCCAGCACAAAAACAGCCAACCTAACGATTACACCTCCCTGACCACTGACAGTGACTCAGTTTTATAATCCATCTCCTGGTCTGGGGGTAGTGTAAATGTTTGTGTTGGTCATTCAATCAACGGACATAGCGTAAACATTTCGTACAGCGTATACATAAAATATATACGCTCTATGAAACACTCACCAAACTTTTCACCTAGATGACCACACGACCAGTGACTCACTCACTCACTCACTCACCTCAATTCTTCGTTCATCACCTAAAGTGTGTTTGAAAGGAATGTTTATGTTAAGACATAGCGTCAACCTTTTCACCTCTGTATCCTCTATTCTCACGATGGGATGGCCCGAGCCTTAACCCTTTCACACCCTAATACTACACAAACATTTTAAAATTGAACCAACCAGCGGTTTTTACAACACACGTATTTCACTATACACCTTTGACTATACAGGTGGCAGGGTCCTGATGAGAGAGAGAGAGGAAGAGAGAGAGAGAGAGAGAGGAGGAGAGAGAGAGAGAGAGAGAGAGAGAGAGACGAAGAGAGAGAGTATAAGGTGATTAAAGGGTTAATTTAATGATAGCGATCCAGAATTTCATTCAAGTCCGAGGAAAGAAAAAGGGGCTATAAGCCATCTCGCTGTCCAAACTGGACAGTAGAATGTTATCAGATTGATCATGTCTGTCCTTGCTCCATACTACTCACCACTATCATTGTCCCACCGCTTGTTAAATGTTAAAAGATACTGCTTACCTTTCAAACTTTATCTTCGTATAGGTCAACCACTTTGCCTCCGAACCTTTTTAAAATGTCCTCAAATTAGAGTCTAGATATGGAGTGAGGGGAAGATAAGAGTAAATGGATGAAGAAAAAAAAAAGAATGAGAACAAAAACAATATATATAATATATATATATATATATATATATATATATATATATATATATATATATATGTATATATTATATATACACACACATATATACATATATATATATATACATATATTTCTATCTATCCAACTATCCATCTATCTATCCATCCCATCCATCCATCCATCCATCCATCTATCTATCTATCTATCTGCATACCTATATATCTATCTATCGATCTATCTAAATACATCTATCTATCATCAATGACAGAGAGACAGAGGTAGGGTTCGCAAGGGAAAAGAGAAAAGAGAAAAGAGAATTTTGATTCCAAAATGATTTGTCATTATTACTAAAACAACAACAACAACAATAATGACGATGATGATGATGAAACATAATAACGATATAATAATAATAATAATATATAATAATAATAATAATAGTAACAAAAATAATAACAATAACAATAACGAAAAGACAAATGAACTTACCACTGAAAATTACATTTGTTTAGTTGGTCATATCAAAGAAAAGTCAGATTCAAGTTTTCTACAGGGCTCTGGAGGTTCATGACCTCGGCTTTGCCAAAAACTACTTGACTATGAAAGCTTGCGTCTCCACACAAAAGTTTACACATCACAAACCCACGCTGCAATAACAAGTTAAAACGGTTGTAACAAAAAGTTATGAGGACAATGGAATGTTCCCTTTACACTTATACAACGACAAAAAGCCACACATACTCGTCATGTATACATGTACATGGTGTATCGCATAACATTCCTGTATACTGGATTACCTTGTCAATGGCATTTTGAATAGACGATAAAAACTGAAAAAAATGTATGTGTGATATGGAGAGAAAGAGAAGGGGAGGGAGGAAGGAAGGAGAGAGAGAGAGAGAGAGAGAGAGAGAGAGAGAGAGAGAGAGAGGACAGAGATAAAGAGACAGACAGAGAGATAGAGACAGAGAGAGACAGAGAGAGCGGGAGAAAAAGAGAAAGAGAGGAGAGAGAGAGAGAGAGAGAGAGAGAGAGAGAGAGAGAGAGAGAGGAGGGGAGAAAGAGAAAGAGGAGGGAAAGGACAGAGAAAGAGAGAGAGAGAGAGAGAGAGGGGGGGAGAAAGAGAGCGGGAGAAAGAGAGAAGGAGAGAGGAAGAGGGAGAAAGAGGAGGGAAAGGACAGAGAAAGAGAGAGAGAGAGAGAAAGGAGAGCGAGAGAGAAAAGAAGAGAGAAAGAGTAAGAGAGAGGGGAGAGAAACACACAGTCAGACAGAAGGGGGGAGAGAGGGAGAGAGAGAGAGAGTTGGTGTGAGAGAGGGGGAGAGGGAGAGACACACACACACAAAATCAGAAGGGGAGAGAGAGAGAGAGACAGAGACAGAGACAGACAGAGAGAGAATGAGTGAGGTGGGGGGGGGGGGTATGAGGGCTGAACAGTCTAGTTTCATTCCAAACCATGGCGTGAAAACAACAAAATACGATAATAATGTAAGAACCGAGTTAGCTCGTTACCAACTCCAGTCTCGTATCCCTAGAACTGCCAAGAAATTCATGAATACTTAGGTCTCCCCTACGGAAAGATTTAACCCTTTGACTCCCGCACCCTATCCACCAACTGCAAAAAACTATCCCTTTGACTCCCTCACGCTATCCACCAGCCTCTTACAGGAAACTGGTGGAAAGGATGAAGGAATCAAAGGGTTAAGTTTTTGCTTTGCTAGCATGGTTGGCAATGTAGAACGATGGTCGGCAAGGTGCGGGAGTCAACGATTTCATCATCATCATCAGGTGCCCTGCAGCAATGGCATTGGCGATCATGGACTTCCGTCTGTCTCTATCTCTCGTTGCCCCTAGCATCTCTCCCACCCCCACCCCTCGTCCCCAGCCACTCTGCAAGTCCGTCCAGTGTTTTCTCCCTGGGTCTACCCGGTGCTCTCTTTCCCTCCAGCTTTCCCGTTGTGACCAGGTGCTCCAAATCCCCCTTCCTCAGTCAACGATTTAAGTATCACAAAACCACAATACAATAAAATGCTAAAGCAGTTGCAGCAGAAAGTTATGGGGACAATACGCCGCTTCTTTCACACCGATACAATGGCCAAAAGCGATCCACCTTCGTCAGGTATGCATGTCACCACCCTTAACGTTACTGTATACACTATCCCCCGTTATGGATGGCTTTCTGACACGAAAGATAAAATCTGGAGAAGAATGTATATGTGTGGTAGGAGAGAGAGAGAGAGAGAGAGAGAGAGAGAGAGAGAGGAGAGAGAGAGAGAGAGAGAGAGAGAGAGAGAGAGAGAGCGAGAATGACAGCCTACTTTATTTTCCAGCAGTAAAAGTTATTAGTTAAAGTCCTTTTTTTTTCGACTTGTCGATGCAAATCTACATACCTGCCTAGACTGAGAGAGAGAGAGAGAGAGAGAGAGAGAGAGAGATAGAGAGAGAGAGAGAGAGGAGAGAGAGAGAGAGAGAGAGAGTGAACCGATCAAGACTTGAGACGCAGACATCACAAAAACGACAGACCAATACCGGAGCAAACGCCACTCACGACAACAGCAGTGATACACGTACCTCGACATTTCCAGCTCTTTACTTAGATATTAGTATTTCATATGCCACCAGAAAATACCATGGAGTAAAAAGCCACATGAGCTTTAAGTGCTGACTTGAAACAAGTCAACAGGAACAGCAATCCCCGAAGGACAATCACTGACACAGGCCTTTTAGTCTAGTCATATTTGGACATAAAATGGCCGAACCTTGAACAAATTTATTTTAAATTGATTCCTTGTTTTTTGCACACTACACACACTGCCCTTTCACATATCCAAAATGTAGAAAAATATATTGTCGGAAAATATACTTTTTGCGAGGCCAAATATAGGAGGTGTAGAAGTCAAATAGCTGAAGAGCTGACAGTCAGGAACAGTCACTCTTTAAGCATGAAATGCACAGTCAACTTGTTATTTATTCCAAAAGTATAAACGTTTTGTTTCCTTATAGTCCAGTGCATACTTCCACTGAATTTCCTACGTGAACTGTCAACAGATTTTAATTTAACAACAAAAGTGATGGCAAATTAACTAAGAATTTGCATACGAATAGGCATAGTACTAATGAGGCACAAAATAAAGTGCTGTAATATTATATGGACGAAAAAGTTCTACACGTTTTCAGAACATAAACATTTTTCTTCAGTGGTAACCAGGCATTCACAAGGTAGGTCTGAAACTATAACAAAAATAACACATCAAAAACAAACAAACAAACAAACAAACAAAACAAACAAACAAACAAACAAACCACACGATTTCAGTCGCTCAGTACTGTTCCTCACTGTACACCTCAACATAACTGACTCTTCTTCAGTCTTGAACGCTCAGTGAGTTCATGCAGCTTTCACCACGGTATTCTCCACATCCCACAGTGCAGACCAGTCCGTGTCGTCGACAGGAACACCTCACAGATGCACAGTCTGTCTTGCAATTGCATTTCACCACGTGAAGAAGATCTTCGGGTGCAGCTGCAACATCTGTGCAGACAGGAACCATGATGTCGTCGTTTATATCCCAGCCCCACTCTGTTGGACTCAATGGCACCGACCTCTCATCCTGGAGTCTGATCCATACTTGAATCTGGAAGTAAGTTCGCAACGAATGGAATTTAGCAGCTGCCGCAGATGGTGGCAATCGTTTTGGCTCAATGACTGATGTGGAAGCGGACAACTGACGGAGATATTTGATGTAACGGAGGGTGTTCAGTTTGTCGTCCTCTTTCCCTCCATACAACCCCACTAGAGCCTTTTCGCCTGCTTCAATGATCACGTCTTGTGACTGTGACTCTCGTGCAAAAGCTTCCGCTTGTTGGAGAAGAAAGGAAGATTCCTTCAGTCTCTCAACTGGAGCTTTCTTTCCTATGGAGAATAAACTGCTGGTCGTATCACAGCCCCCAAAGGCATGGCCGAAGAGAATGTTACTGCAGACAGATTGACCCAATTCTGTCTGGACTGGCCTTATGTCCCAGACTCTAGTTCCTGACACAAAATACACATCAAAGCTCTGTTATTGGAAGTGATACAGAAGCAGCACAAGTAAGTCTGTGTCCCGTCCCACAAGACAAGTTGATCTTTCTTTGGCCTTGGCGAGGGCTGTACCAACAATGAGACAGTCAGCATCTCTATCAGCATGCTGCACTCCAATGCCATTTTCCATCAGTGCATTGCTAAGCTTGTAAATTAAGCGTTGTTGTTGATATTAGTCAGGAAGCTTTGTTTTGTGTCACACACAGCATGTCTCCATCAAAATCAACATCACAGGCAATTTTACACTCACTCTTTCTTCGCAGATGAATTGTGTCCTTAATGGAAGGACCGCTGGCATACCCATCGAAAACAATGATTGCCTGTTTGCCAAAGTTCCTGATGACGAATTCCACGCAGCTTTGAACAACCTGGTTGTATGCTGTACCTCTGCTCCCAGCCAAACGATGCAGAAGATGGCCACCATCAAGGACAAAGAAGACGTCATCTGGTAGCTTGCTGTTGTGTTGGCTGGTGACTGACCATAGATAGTCAGCCAACACGTGCTTCTTTGCAGGTCTTAGAAGTCCAGACGTGTCAAACGATGATGTTGGTATGTTTGTCAGCTCAAATTCAAAGACTGATTGGAACGTTTCAGGACTGATCTGTGCAATTTTCACAAGTCGCTGGAACAGCAAAGTCGAATCCATGCTGATTGTCTCTCTCTCTCCTTTGTCGTAATGGGCATGTTAGCTAGGGTAATAGCTTGATCTCGTTTTTTTTCAGTTTTACCTCAGAAACTGTTGATCCAGTCATGCTGTCAAGGATGGTCTTCCCAGTTCTTCGGCTGTGTCCACGTTTACATCTTCTGTAGCATTTCGTCCACTTGACAGGCTTCGCAGACTTCCACACATGTTGAATCGATTTCGCTTCTGGAAAAAGCCAAGGAGTGTTTTTGTGTCCTTGTGATCCTGATTTTGCCTTGATCTGCTGGAGTCTTTGTGCTGTTCACTTGTTGTAAAGGACACTTTGGTGACAAGCTGCATTGACGCACTGACTTCAGCACTTGCAGGCATACTTAGCAACCATATTAGGTGTTCTTTCTCTCCCATTCCCGAACCCTTGGTGAGGCCTCCAGTCGTTTTCAGGCTGCGCATTAGTACTCTAGTACAAGATCTGTTGACAGGCCAGCCCAGTAACGGTCACTCTGTCTGACACTGTGGTGACCCTCCAAGAATCGTTGATACAGATGAGGATGGGTCTCTTCCAGCATCATCATCTGTTGCAGGTATAATCTGGCAGATTTTAGGTAGTTGTTGTGGCCTGATGCAGCAAGATATGGCAACATATCCTTGACACATTGCAAGTGAAGAAGAAAGTTCCCTTCCTTTCAGCCTCGATTGAGCGACGAAGAATTGCAATCATGTCCATTTACATGAGCCAAAAACTACATTCTCTGCAACTGGACAGCCGATCTTTGTATATTGCTAGCTTAACTGAAATTCTTGACAAAGCTTCAAGAACATCTTCCCTTGGGATAACGCTCTCTTCAAGTTCAACATTTTTTTCCAAGAAACCTGCCATGGTATCAAGATCGGCATCTCCAGTGGTGGTATGTACTTCAGTAAAGGTGTCAACTGGCAGGACGTCTGACTCTGGGTCACTGGCTGATTTTTCCTCAGAAGAAGCATTGTCACCAGGCTCATCTACTGATTCTTCCTGCTTGTCTTCTTGAACATCATGGTGGACCAAAATCCATGGCAGTTGGAAGGCATCAGCAGTAAGCATGGCATTGAGTGCAGCATCCACAAGTAGATGACCACGAACTGCACGGTCATATGCCTTGCCATTTAACATGTGGACAACTGAGTTTGGAGCCAAAACCAACTCCAGTGCCTCTTGAAGACCAGAACCGGCCATCAGGTATCCAATGCTTTCTAGAAAACTCATCTGCAAATGGAACTTTCCCAGACGAAGAACAACAGACTGTAGTTCACAACCAGCCTTCTGACTGGAGAGAAACAGCTGAGCTTTCTGGTACAATGGCTGGTCAAAAGTGAGCACTGGTGTGACATTGTACTTTTCGCCTGGTGTGTCACAAATCTCAGAATGGAGTAGATGCAAGACAGATCACCAGGATTCAGGTCGATCATGGCATAAAGCACACTTGAGATATCCCTGCATGATCACCACTATGTAGAGCTTGCATCATGCCCTTCCAAGCAGGTCGAGGGGACTTCAGTGGTCAAGAGATGTCCCCAAGTGTTTCGTAGTGGCTGGTTGGATCTTTTAAATACAATATCTCTGGCAGCTCTCTGAAGATCAGTGCTGAGGAATTCTTCCACTCAGAACTGTAAAAGTATATTCCAGTCCGTTCAGCGGCAACGATGTCTTCCATCTTGATGTCTCTCCTGGGGGTCTTCTTTCTCTCCTTTTTCTTTGGTGTCACGACAGCTATAATGCCCATACTATGAAATGTGTTCACACCGTTCAGGGTGTCATGACAGCTATAATGCCCATACTATGAAATGTGTTCACACCGTTCAGGGTGTCATGACAGCTATAATGCCCATACTATGAAAGGTGTTCACACCGTTCAGGGTGTCATGACAGCTATAATGCCCATACTATGAAATGTGTTCACACCGTTCAGGGTGTCATGACAGCTATAATGCCCATACTATGAAAGGTGTTCACACCGTTCAGGGTAACACTGTTATGGTCGACATTATCAGTTATAAACTGGACGGTGTCATCTTTTGATACTGGAGGCAGTTCTATGCCTTGCTGTTCTGCTGCATTCATTTCAAAAACAAACAGAAGTAAATATATCAGTATTTGAATAGCCTCTTTCGCCCTTCCTGCATCACTTGTCAGTCTATCAAATAAAGTGAAACAAATAAATAACATAAATGAACATCTAATGCACGGAAGCACTAATCACAAGCATAAAGTTTACCCAACTATACGAAAAAAAAAAACGCTTTTGATCAAACTAGTTGACCATACAATCCACAGCAGAAGAGAAAGCACGAGCATCCTGTTGCAGACGAAATGACCCAGCTGTTGCTTTACTCACCCCAGCCTGACCGCGCTGCTGACCCAGTTATCTCTTCTCGCACTGAACAACAGACGATCGCTAGATTTAATATACGTTAGTCAGTTCTGACAAAATAATATAAAGCATAATTAACTCAACTTTGCGTGGTCGTCAGAGGAAGAAAAATAAGAAATTTGTTCATGTGAACCGCCGGGTTCTCTTGCCATTTTTTCGGAGGTAACACATTGCCGCTTTGGTATACTCAATTCCGCGACGCAAAATATTCCTGTATAAATTGTTGTTATATTAGGACTTTAATGTTAGTGTTCAGCATATCTTTGTTAAAGAAATTGTAATATTGATTTAAATTTCTTAGAGAGCTTAACCAGCCACATTTTCTTGACTGTGTATTTAAAATGTACATTTAGCCTTCCGTGTAGTGAGTACGTGCAAAAGCACACACCTATGGTTACCCTGATGGGACACAGTGTAAGAAAAGAGTGCTGAATTTTTCTTCATTTAATTTTTTCTCACAAACGCGCCAGTACATTTTTCTACATTTTTGCTATGTTAATATTTATGAATTAATCTACAGAAGTGTTGCATTAGAAATTTTAAATAAATTAGTTCAAGGTTAAATAAAAATCTGATCAGACTATTTGACATAAAATGTGTGAGTACAGCCCCTAAATGTAGGGACTTGATTTGATTGACCACTAGACACGCTGTTTATTGCGGCGACAAGGTGTACCTCATGGTTTGATAGGTAATACCTCACCTCTCTAATTAATTCTTCACCGTGATCTGTCTGGAGTACGAGTTTTTTGTTTGTTTGTTTGGCTGGTTGGTGTGTGTGTGTGTGTGTGTGTGTGTGTGTGTGTGTGTGTGTGTGTGTGTGTGTGTGTGTGTGTGTGTGTGTGAGTGTGTGTGTGAGTGTGTGAGTGAGTGTGTGTGTGTGTGTGTTAGTGTGTGTGTGTGTGTGTGTGTGTGTGTGTGTGTGTGTGTGTGTGTGTGTGTGTGTGTGTGTGTGTGTGTGTGTGTGTGTGTTCTACCTGTGATCTTACTTAACATGCGCTCTACGGTCTTTTAAGTGTGACTTTACCTTAACATGCGTTGTTTCGTGTTTTACGTGGGACTTTACCTTAACATGCACTCTACGGTCTTTTAAGTGTGACCTTACCTTAACAAAGAGGCTGACCCTTGCAAAATTCCACACTGACAGATAAACAATGATACTCGTATCCTAAAGAAAGGATGGTGCTGTACTGTGACGACGTGTTTTCCCTTGAACGAGCAACCTGCACTTCTGACGGGGAGAAATTTCACTGTGAGGAAAAACAGAAGCCATCCACAACCACCACACAAGCTAACAGACTACAGCAGATAACGACATATGCCACTTCCGCATGGTCAATGTAACACCAGAAATGTTGAGGAATAGGAATCCTTCTTTGCCTTCAAGTGGTGACACAGCCAGGTCAACAGGCATAATAATCCCCAAAGACAGCCACAGAGGTATATAAGCATGTGTGTGCACAACCCCTGAAAGCTGGGACTCGATCTGACCAGTGACAAAAAGCACTGTTAACGGTAGCCACAATCTGTACCGTATGGTTCTACAGGGGCAATAGGTCACCTCTGTAATCTTCTACGTCTCATTGTTTCGTCTTGGCTCTCTCTCTCTCTCCCTTCTCTCTCTCTCTCTCTCTGTATATATATATATTGTCTCCGTGAATGAGATTGTTTATCAATGCGATGTATTATTACAAATTGAAACGCCAAGATCGGATTGATGATGGAAGCAACATCAGTCCACCATTATATTCATCAGCAGAGAGCGATGTTTTTTCCTCATGTCACTAGGATGCAACTACACCAGTTGACTCGGCAGACATGATATAACAAAACAAAACAAACAATCAAACAAACAAAAACAAACAAACAAAAACAAAAAACAAAACAAAAACACCCTGGATTTAAAGCGGTGGACAGACGAAAAAGACGTGGATCGACGGTGTGGCTGAGACTTAAACGTTATACGGCATATCTTTCTTAACCCTTTGGCTTCCGCACCCCGTAGACCAGCATCCTGCATTGTCAACTATGCTAACAAATCAAAAACTCAATCCTCTGACTCCCTCACCCTATCAATGGTGGATAGGGTTGGGGAGTCCAAGAGTTAAGTTTTCGCGGTTGGTAGATAGGGTACGGGAGTCAAAGGTTAAGATCTTCAAGTTCGCTACTGACCATCAACTGTGCAGTTTATTCATAACCAATAGGCACTCTTTTATTTTTCTCCACACTTGTGCCTTTGTGGTATTCGGTCTCTGTTCTCTTTATAGTGTGACAGACCCCTATTTTCTACCGGGCAATACATCATTTCTGTACCCTGTAGCACTAGGCAAGCTGTGCCGGAATGCTCCACAGGCCACAAGCCACATTCCTCATTCTTCTCAGTCCTTCTGTCTGTAACAGATGGTCTCTATTCTTAGTGTAACAAGTAACCACAGTCAGTAACAAAACCGCACTGACAGGTCGTAGAATGACACAGGAAAACGAGCGCTGGGCCGTGTCGAATGCTTACCGCTGTTTTGTGCCGAAATCTTGGACATGAACTCGTACACCCCACAAAAAATGTAAAGTAGTTCTTATCTGTTCTTTATAATAAAACTGTTAAGTACCCCCCATCTGCATGAACAAAACCGCCCCGTCAGGTCGTAGACTGACGCAGAAACGGAGCAGTAGGCTGTATCGTTTGTTTAACCTATATTAGCCAGAAATACAGTAATCCGGTATCGTCCACTATCTTTCCTCCTTTAATTACCATTATTACTTCTATTATTCCTCTTATTACTTTCCTATCGTCCTCTATCTTTCCTCCTTTAATTACCATTATTACTTCTATTATTCCTCTTATTACCTTCTATCGTCCTCTATCTTTCCTCCTTTAATACCATTATTACTTCTATTATTCCTCTTATTACTTTCCTATCGTCCTCTATCTTTCCTCCTTTAATTACCATTATTACTTCTATTATTCCTCTTATTACTTTCCTATCGTCATCTATCTTTCCTCCTTTAATTACCATTACTACTTCTATTATTCCTCTTATTACTTTCCTATCGTCCTCTATCTTTCCTCCTTTAATTACCACTATTACTTCTATTATTCCTCTTATTACTTTCCTATCGTCCTCTATCTTTCCTCCTTTAATTACCATTATTACTTCTATTATTCCTCTTATTACTTTCCTATCGTCCTCTATCTTTCCTCCTTTAATTACCACTATTACTTCTATTATTCCTCTTATTACTTTCCTATCGTCCTCTATCTTTCCTCCTTTAATTACCATTACTACTTCTATTATTCCTCTTATTACTTTCCTATCGTCCTCTATCTTTCCTCCTTTAATTACCACTATTACTTCTATTATTCCTCTTATTACCTTCCTATCGTCCTCTATCTTTCCTCCTTTAATTACCATTACTACTTCTATTATTCCTCTTATTACTTTCCTATCGTCCTCTATCTTTCCTCCTTTAATTACCATTATTACTTCTACTACTCATATTTTTACTTTTCTATACTGTCCTCTATATTTCCTCCAACTCTTACCATGAACTGCTACTACTACTATTACTATGCACATCGCATTCGCACATACCGGCAACTGCAATGTGGTCTCCTGTCTTTCCTCCTTCAATCTCTAACTAGTGTTTGGTTTTCTTGTTCATGGGCAGCAATTCCCACGTGCTCCCGAATACACGACTGTGCTTTTACGCGCATTGCTTTTTTTGTTTTTTTTTTGTTTTTACCCCGGCCATTAGGGCAGTCATACTCCGTTTTTGGGGCTGTACATACTGGGTGTTTTTGTGTTTATTTGTTTCCGTAGGACACCGAACACTGACATGGCTTGCATGATCTTTAACGTGCATATCAGAGATTCTATGCAGTTTTCTGAAATTCTGCGTGCGTACACAAATGATCGGGATTCAGTAATGAACAGGTCTGTCCTTATGTTGACCCAGAAGTTCGGAAAATATCCACTCTTCCCCCCACCGCCTGGTTTCTGTGACAGAAATTTCTACAGCAGACCTGCCGCCCACCCCAGCTGGGTCACCTGTATCTTTTCTTCCTTCAAGTTCTATCAAAAGAAACGCAACAATTTCGATCCGTTTGGGGGGGGGGGGGGGGGGGGGGGGGGGAAGGGGTTGAATACCACACGGTATACAATTACTGGCCGGTTCTGACGGTGTTTAAAGCCAAAGGGTGTAGAGTAATTGAAGTGGACAAATTGCCATGCTCATAAATGACTTCTGCTGTCCAGGCGATCAGACCGAAAAGCCGCAGACCCAAACACGGTTAATCACTAGGGCTTGTCCCACGTCCTCAGGGCAAATACGCCAGATACTTGGAGCAAAACATGAAACAGACTGACTTAGAATACCTCAGCTACTTAGTTAAAACATCAAACAAAAGTCAGGACATAGTCTCCTGATGTTTAGGGTGAACTTGAACACCTCGCCGCACCCAGTCAAGGCTTAATGAAACAATGCAAACAAGGAAAGGACAGATGTTAAGAACCATTCCTACACCTAACATTTAGTCACTTTACAGTGCAAAAGTCACCCGCCCCACGAAATGAGCGTTGGATCGCAGTGTTCCGTACCAGCTCGGGACTGTAGGTGTTAGGGAGGATTTGGGGAGTTTGGAGCTTGTTCAAGAGGAATTCATCGCACTCGAACAATTCCATACGTGCTCCACCCAAATCTGACAGCTCCCTTCAGCCTGTACAAAATCATATCCATTGGCAAGGTCTTGACGCGGGACTGGGGCTGAATTTGAGTTGTTACATCTCGAGTGCATACACACACACACACACACACACACACACACACACACAACACAACCACACACACACACACACACACAATCTTGAGTGTACAGAAAGATTTTGGTGATTTGACAGAAACATATCTCTTTCTAAACATAACGTCTGTACAATCAGTATATCTCACCAATTTTACATTCAAAGATATCTCCAACACAAAATTTTACGAATCTTTTTAATCTGGATTTTGTTAATGTGGCAAATTCACAAGCAGTAAAAAGCTTGCACCTTTGGCACAAATTTTCTGATTTTAAAATGATGTTCACCATGAATAAAGAGAACACAAATGCCTTCAACAAAATGTCAATAGATGAACAATCTGATCTGACTTGAGACCGACCACAGACATAAACAGAAGTTTTCTTTTTATGCCGACTGGCTCACAGTTTTTGTTTGTTTGTTTGTTTGTTTGTTTGTTGTTGTTTTTTTAAACAGAGCCGTGGACTCACGATCTCATGTGCGAATTCAAACCCATCCACAGCACAAATGTTGGCTAATTTGTGTACACCTTCGTCCTCCAGTCATTCTAGTGGTGTCCGTGTTTTATAACTTCCGTCCTCCTCCCTATTTCAAACCCTTGACAATACACGAGTTTCGCCCAAGTTCAAGAAAGTCCACCAAATATCTACTAACAGATTCGGATTGAGCGTGTATGGAACTGTGCGAGCGGGATAAATTTCTCTTGAACAAACTCGAGACTCTATGCCGAAGGACTCATTTTGCGGTAGGTGGTCACGTCTAAGGCGCAGTCGAACAAAAAGCATTGCTTCTGAAGTCAGCGGCTCTACACTGTGTGACCAGTGGCTTCGGGCGACTCGCAATTAACACTTCTCACAAACCAATCAGTCGGAAAACGAGCGCTGTCAGTTGGAACCGTTCGATCGGCCAGTCGGCGTGAAGATGAAAGGGGCCGGCGTACAACGGTGCACTGTGCTCAGGTGTGGGACACCTTAACCTGTGTATGGATAAGACTTATAACTCTTTCACTCGCTCACCCTATCCACCGGCTTCTTGCACTATTAATAAGCCATGACAGAAAAACAAAACAAAACAAAAAAAAGATTAACCCTCTTCTGCTCCCTGCACGGCTGGTGGACTGGGCGAGGGAGTATAAGTTAGGAAGTTATAAGGTGAGGAGGTGAAAGGGTTAAGTGTTTGCAGCTGGTGGACAGGGTGAAGGAGTGAAAGGGATATGCTCAGTGGACACTTCACAGGTGACGACTTGTTTGGCAATAGTGTACTGGCAGCCAGGTGAACGGATAAAACGGTTGACTTAATAAACCCCGTGGTGTCCCCCGCTTACTACATATGATTATACAGTGTGTGGTTACGTTATGTGGTCTGGACATTCTTTTACCGTACGCGGTTTCTTTCAAATCCTTCTTTGATGTCGCCGTTATGTAAAGACAAATATTTATGAGTTTCCACAGCACGTTTCCCCACCCTTTCCCACCGATATTTGAATAAGAATTCCATATGTGCTCCGCCAAAATGTGCCAGGCAGACTCCTTGACCCTGCACAAAATCCTACGTGTTGGCAAGGTCTTGAAACGGGGAGGGGAAAGGACTTACGAAACAATAACATCACGAAAATGATCAGAGCTATGTGAGGTAAGTTTTGAGCAATATGGTGGTCGACAAACAGGTAATTTTCAGCAATGTGATGCTCAGCAAACAGGCAATTTTTTTTTAGCAATATGGTAGTCAGCAAATAGGCATGTTTTGAGCAAAATGATGGTCAGCAAACAGGTAAGTTTTGAG
>CM060314.1:13661230-13663730 GCA_030674185.1 Monoplex corrugatus | reverse complement strand
TGAGCCTTGAGTCAGACCGTTTGTGCTATCATCCTAATAAGCACAATATAGATTTGTGTAGATACTCCCCGCCTTTATCTTAATTAAACTCGACCAGCACAGCCATTACGCAGGCAATTAGCCAAGCCAGCAGGGGATGTGGCCAACACCAAAACACCAATCATCCAGCACGGCACCGCCCATAATGGCTATATATTGATAGCACCACAATCGCTTTCAAGTCTGCATGGGTTCGAGTCTGGCCCAAGAAAAACACCAACCTGAATGACTGCACACTGACAGGAACAAGGCAGAGAGAAGTCAGGATCGAATGAATACATGTGGGAAAAAAGTTCCAGTAACATAATATGACGGCCTTTCTGGCAAAGGTTGGTTGATAGTCTGGTTGGCACAAAGAGAGAGCTCTTGATTTCCATTTTAGACTGCACATAGGCAGACCATCTGACCTCCAAATCAACTGCACACAGGCAGAGATTTTGACTTCCACTTTGTCTGCACACAGGCAGAGCTCTTGACTTCCACTTTGTCTGCACACAGGCAGAGCTCTCGACTTCCACTTTGTCTGCACACAGGCAGAGCTCCTGACTTCCACTTTGTCTGCACACAGGCAGAGATCTTGACTTCCACTTTGTCTGCACACAGGCAGAGCTCCTGACTTCCACTCTGTCTGCACACAGGCAGAGCTCTTGACTTCCACTTTGTCTGCACACAGGCAGAGATCTTGACTTCCACTTTGTCTGCACACAGGCAGAGCTCTTGACATCCACTTTGTTGCACACAGGCAGAGCTCTTGACATCCACTTTGTCTGCACACAGGCAGAGCTCTTGACTTCCACTTTGTCTGCACACAGGAGAGATCTTGACTTCCACTTTGTCTGCACACAGGCAGAGCTCTTGACATCCACTTTGTTGCACACAGGCAGAGCTCTTGACATCCACTTTGTCTGCACACAGGCAGAGCTCTTGACTTCCACTTTGTCTGCACACAGGCAGAGATCTTGACTTCCAATCTGTGCACAGGCAGAGCTCTGATTTCCATCCTGACTGCACACAGGCCGAGCTCTCGACTTCAGCTGCACACAGTCAGAGGAGCTCTTGACTTTCACTGCACACAGGCAGAGGAGCTCCTGACTTTCACTGCACACAGGCAGAGGAGCTCTTGACATCCAGTCTGACTTAACTGGCTAGAATCTGGATCGACAAAACACCGACCTAAATAACGGCTCCGTGATAGGATCACAGTAGACATAACACAGAAACGCATTTAACTTTATCAACACGTCCCAACAACGTCACAATCTGGCTGCTTTTCTGGAAGAATAAAGGAAGAGATAAGGAAAAAAAAAAGAATACAAAGAAAGAAGAAAGAAAGAACGAATGAAGGAGGTCGACGACGATAAAGAAGTAGAGGAGGAAGAAAGAGAAACAGAAAAAAAAAGGAAAAGAAATCGAAAGACGAAGAAGATAAAGATGAAGAAGAAAATGAAGGTTGCATGATGGGGTGGGTGGAGGTGGGGAGAGGTTGAGGGGTACAAAGGCAGGGTTGTTATCGGAGTTGCAGGCAGCATAAAACGTTGGGAGAGACGTTTCCGAATATAAACAGAATAAAGGATGGGAAGAAGTATACAAAGGTAAAAGTAGGTACGGAAATAGACATGAAATCATGGGTGATAGGCAGCAAACCCATATGACCCCCACAGGTAAGAAACAGACCACAGGTAAGAAAAGATAAACAGGTAAAACAGATCATAATGAGGTAAGACAACAGACCATAGGTTATGGCAACAGATCACAGGTAAGAAAATTTATCACAGGTAACACAACAGATCATAGGTTAAAGCAACAGATCACAGGTAGGAACAATTATCACAGGTACGACAACAGATCATACGTTAAGGCAACAGGTCACAGATAAGAGAACAAATCACAAGTAAGACAACAGAACACAGATAAGAAAAGATCACAGATAAGGATACAGGGGAAAAAAACACAGATAAGAAAAGATCACAAATACGAAAAAGATCACAGGTAAGAAAAGATCACAGATAAGAAAATATCACAGGTAAATATAGATCACAGGAAAGAAAAGCTCATAGATAAGAAAAGATCACAGATAAAAAAAAAATCACAGACAAGAAAAGATCACAGGAAATATAAAATATCGCAGGTAAAAAAAAGATCACAGGTAAGAAAAGATCACAGGAAAAGAAAGATTGCAGATAAGAAAAAGTCACAGGTAAGAAAAGATCACTGGTAAGAAAAACCACATGTAAGAAAAGATCAAGATAAGAAAAGATCACAGCTTAGAACATATCATAGGAAAGGAAAGATCACAGATAAGAAAGACCACAAGCAAGGCAACAGATAATAATAATTTCATTTTTGCAGCGTAAATAGTAAATGTCAAAAAGCATGCTCAATGCACTTTGCAGGGACAGAACAAATAATGCGCGTGCACGCAAAGAGAATGTTGAGATAGGGTACACTCAACCTGCTGGGC
>CM060314.1:13636230-13656230 GCA_030674185.1 Monoplex corrugatus | reverse complement strand
CATCTGTCCAACAACTACACACACACACACACACACACACACACACACACACACACACACACACACACAACACACAGCGCGCGCGCGCGCGGGATGGTCCCAACGTCCTACCAGCATCCTCTAGAGAGACTACACACACACACCATTTGACAACTACCATCAAGAACGATTGCAACACAATTACAACACCGCAGGTCCATTCACACCCCCACACACACACACACACACACACACACACACACACACACACACACACACACACAAGCGGGATTTTCGGTCCCAATCGGTTCCTACTGAGCGTGGTGTAGGCTCGTTAGAGAGACTGAAACCACACAGCCGAGTTTTGACAACTTTACCGATACCAATGAAGTTGGTATTGCTAAAAAATGTTTCGACCAACACCGCAGGTTTCCGTATTTCTCGGGCCTGAATGACGTCAGGATATAAAATGAACACATACTACAGCCCTGTCACACAGTGTGATCCTAGATGAACTCCATAGCATCACCACTGTAATCCCCGTTTTCGTCATCACAGCATTGGGAAAAACTGTCCCAGAATTTATGGCCAGCTTGGATGGTGATCTCTGTTTCGTGTGGGTTAATGGGACGTGTTGGAGGACTGATCTCTGTTTCGTGTGGGTTAATGGGACGTGTTGGATGACCGAAGTGAGCAACGTGATTGACACAGGAGCGAGGTGCAGAAGGAAAGTACAAACACAGATCAAAAAAAACAACAAACACAGAGAAGAAAATAGAGAGGGGAGAGAAAAGAAAGAACAAGATGAGGACGGAGGAAAGAAAGAAGAGAAGACGAGAGGAGGAGAGAGAGAGAGGAGAGGAAGAGAATGAGAGAGAGAGAGAGAGAATGAGAGAGAGAGAGACGAGAGGGAGAGATGATAAGAGAGAGAGAGGAAGAGAATGAGAAGAGAGAGAGAGAGGAAGAGAAGAGAGAGAGAGAGAGAGAGGAAGAGAATGAGAGAGAGAGAGAGAAGAGATGAAGAGAGAGAGAGAGGAAGAGAATGAGAGAGGAGAGACAGAGAGAGAGAGAAGAGAAGAGAGAGAGAGAGAGGAGAGAGAGAGAATGAGAGAGAGAGGGGGGGGGGCGGTCAGTCAGACGGACATATAGACCGACCGACAGAGACAGAGATACATATCCCAAAAAAACAACACAAACAAAAACAAAACAACTCCCCCACCAAAACAAAAAAACAACGCTGCATGCTTATGAATAGTACCTCACGGAAGAAATGTGGCGAGGATACCTTATAAATAATTACCTGGAATGCCATTTACCTGATGAAAGGTACCGCTCCGACAGGCTGTCCCTGACATTCACATACCTAGACACACACCGTGGCAGGCAGTGAATAAAACGGTGCTGACACTAATGACCTGGGGACAGAGCGGTGTCACGGTCAATGGACTGTTTCAACCCTCCCACCTGAATTGCAAAGAGAATCCGACGTCTGCAATGGGCCTTCCAGGCTGTAAAACTATCCTAACACACACGCACAATCACACATATACACACTCGCGCACATACACAGACAGCAACACGCACACACATAAACACAAAACACACACACACTATACACACCCTACCACCACCCCTACCCCCAACACACACGCCTATCTAAACTAAAAGGCCGCAACTGTTTACGAAAACTTGAAGACCACACAGACCTGCACTGATATTTCATCAGGAGAAATCAAGAGACAAACAACATGGACAGATTAAACCTTACACACACACACACGCGAAAAGACCGAAATTGTTCACAAAAGCCTGAAGACCACATAGACTCGGATTGAATTTAACCAGAAGAAACCGATAGAGAGCATGGATAGAGTGGTAACCTTTATCTCTACCCTACCTGTAATTTACGTTTTCAAGACCTGTGCCCTGGCCTGAACACGATACCTCTGTCCACCCAGCTTTAAACGAGTATCTGGCTCTGTTCAAAACAGTGAAGGGGAGAGGGAGAGAGAGAGAGGAGAGAGAGAGAGAGAGAGAGAGAGAGAGAGAGAGAGAGAGAGACAGAGAGAGAGACAGACAGAGCGAGAGAACAGACAGAGACAGAGAGAGAGAGAGACAGAGCGAGAGAGAGAGAGAGACAGGGGTGGGGGTGGAGCAGAAGGACAGACAAAGTACATTTTTATCTTTGTTAGTCAGCCTTCCCTTGTGAAGTGCTATGCAGCTGATCATAAGTGTTGTACAAAGGTCACTTACAAATGAGCCTCACACAGTCAACATAAATATGAACTGAGCCTCTTGATACGATTTTCATAACTTCGAAAATTGACAGATGATTCACAGCATGCCGAAGTTGTCCAGTGGAGACTAGCTGTCTCGTCAAATACCTGACCCAAATTTGTTCACACCCGCGTCGATAAACAGACATGACACGATATCTTTCCATAAAACCTTGTTTATCGTTTTGACTCAAACATGGGTCAAGACCCAGTCACACTAGCAGTGTCATCCTAGGGTTTATCACTTGAACGAAATGCCTGTTTGATGACGATAAATTCCAAGAAATTAGCTATCATCTGTCAAGTGACACATTATCAGCCTTAGAACGCTCCTATTGTATGGAAATATGTTGGAATTTGTTCAAGGATTCCTCCGAATCGGACAATTCCATATGTACTCCACCCAAATCTGCCAGCGGTCATCTGGCAGATTCCATAAGCCTGCGCAAAAACCCTAAGCGCTGGCAAGACCTTGGAATGGGGACGGGAAAGAGACCTATTAAAATGATTGGACTAATGAGATCAGCAAGGAAACAAGCGAACAATGTTGTGAAGTGGGACTGAACTCGAGCCATCAGATCTTAGTCCAAAACTATCAAATGAGCCAGCCAACCTGCGTTACCAAACCTGTGACCAGTCTAAGGGGTCGAACTGAATCATCACCATCATGTGCTCTGCTGCATGCTGCATAGCGTTGGCGATCATGCCCCCACCCCGATACGAATCTATCCTTTGTCGCTGTAAGTATATCTCCCACACTTTCAGTCCTCATCCACTCCGCAAATCCGTCCAACATTTTCTCCCTGGTTCTACCTGGTGCTCTTTTTTCCTCCAGCTTTCCTGTTGTGACTGGGTCCTCCAATTTCTCTTGCCTCATAAAATGTCCTATAAATGTTGCTTGTCTTTTTCTAATCTTCTTCAATACGCCTGAACTGTCAGTATGGCTCTCTGACTAATTTAATTGTGCTAACACGGCCATTAAAACTGACCCGCCGAATGATCGAACCCACGAACCTTTTGTCAAGCACGGCTCTTTAATCAACGGAGCCTATCTACATCACATGTAGTTAAGTAAAATCAAGTTTGGAGGAGGGAGATCTCAAAGCTATAAGTGTCGGTCAAACCTTAGCTTACATTTATCATACTATCCGGTCCTTCACTTAAATAAATATTGAAAACAACGAAACAATCAATCTTTAACCTGAATTCTAACTAGAACCTTAAACCCATACAGCTTAGTACAAAGACCTAGGCTTCGCGTAATGATTTTCACATTACTGACGAGTAAATGTATCTTTAGACCAAACCTGACACATTCATGACATCCTGTTTGGCTAGAACTCTGGTGCAAAAAATTCGTGACAATGTGTATGTGTGTGTGTGTGTGTGTGTGTGTGTGTGTGTGTGTGGAGTGGTGATGAGAGAGAGAGAGAGAGAGAGAGAGAGAGAGAGAGAGAGAGAGAGAGAGAGAGGAGTCATTCTATTGTCTAGCATGCAACACATGTGCACAGTCGGAGGTGCAGCAAGTAGAAAGGTCGCTCTCTCTCTCTCTCTCTCCCACACACAATACGTGATCCGGTTTGCGATGCAGCACAACGTGTATATTTGTATTTGTGTTTTACAAAGCTGGAAGCGCTCTCTCTCTCTCTCCCTCGCGCGCATTCTCTCTCTCTCTCTCTCTCTCTCTCTCTCTCCACACACACACACACACACACAAACACAAGCACGCACTCGCACACACATACACGCACGCGCACTCGCACACACATACACACACACCACACACCCACACACACAGAACGTGATCCGGTTTGCAATGCAGCACAACAGTATATGTGTATGTGTATTTTACAATGCTGGAACGAAGGTCGCTTTGTCTCAGACATACATTAGCCTACGCTATCCTGTTCGTAATTCACCATTTCGATGTACGTGGAAAATGCCAAAGGTCGTCCACATAACCCCTGAGGTCGTAGAGGAGTGAGGTGGTAGAGACACTCAACAACTCCCCAGAGGCTAGCGTTATAATGGAGGCAAGACCTATTTCCTCTCCCTCGCCGCTTCACCTTCCACAACCCTCAATAGGATCAGGTACCCAATCACAGCTTGGTGGGACTGGAGGCCGCACGCACTAAGTCCCCTCCCCTCTCCTATCTCCCACCAGTGAGATTCGAACTCGTGTGGTGCAACTGTAAAACGGGAGATCTAGTTATATGACAACCAAGTTTTCAAAAATAATAATTCCATTTGTATAGCGCAAACAGTCCATGCTTGAAGGAACGCTCGTTGCGCTTTATCACAACAACAAAAATAAAAAATACTAATAATGATTATAATAATAATGATTATAGTAATAATAATAATGATTATAGTAATAATAATAAATGATGGTGACGATGATGATAATGATGATAAAAATAAATAAAAAGAAAAAAAAAAAAAATCGTAGGGGCGGAGGGTTGCATATCAATGCAATAATGCAGTACAAACACAGTCGGTTACACATATCAATACACCATTGCAGCACAATTACAGTTCATCATAAGTAACAACAGATCATAGAATGGAAGTGGAAACAGATGGTAGTGGAAAGAAAAACAATAGGGGGAGTCTGAATCTAATAGAATATTTCACACACACACACCACACACACACACACACACACACACACACACACACACACACACACAACCATTCTCTCTCTCCACACACACACACTCTCACACACACACACATCTCTCTCGCTCACACACACACACACACACACACACACACACACACACACACACACACACCCAAACTGGCGACAATGCTGCACACGCAATGCAGGATACACAACGCACATTACGACTGTTTCAAGGTCAGAAACACGATCTGTTTTGTCTGCGTTTGTGTTACACCGTGGTCGTGTGTTTACTGCAACCACTGAGTGTACATAGTAAGCTATCCATCCATCTCTATGACTTCATCACAGCCAGTTCTGTGAAAGAGGGTGTCATTACACTCAACCAGTTTAAGTTTTCAGTCACGACAAAAAATTATTTTGGCCGGCTGTTTTTGTTGTCGTGGATTCTCTTTTAACCCTTTGACTCCCGCACCCAGTCCACCACCATCCTGCACTGTCGACGATGCCAGCAAAGCAAAGACGTAACCCTTTGACTCCCTCATCCTATCCACCAGCTTCCTGTAGGAGGTCAAAAGTTAATTTTTTGCAGCTGGTTGATAGGGTACAGGAGTCAAAGGGTAAATACAGCCATGGACTCAGATCTGATCGCTCGAGTTCAATTCCAGCTCGCAACGTTAAAAACTGGTTTGTTGGCTGCCCATCTTACTGTTTCCATCATGCTGGTGGTGTCAGCTTAATGTTTCATAGGTCCCCATTCTTTCTCCCCATAAAAAGACCTCGCCAGCTCGAAAAAAAATTACGCAAGTTTAGTAAGTCTGGCAGATAACTGCAGGCATATTTTGGTGGAGCGCATGTGGAATTATCCAAGTGCTATTAAACAAACTTGAAACAAACCAAGTTTTGGAAAACTTAAACCCATTGTGGCTTTTTACAGATTCATATGCGTGCACGTGAGTACAAACATACGCCTGAACATGCATATACATACACGTAAGTGTTACTCGCATGCACATGCACAATAATCAAGTACGCCCGCGCGCGCACGCGCCCGCACGCACCACACACACACACACACACACACACACACCACACACGCAAGACAAGAGAACAGATATGTACCTCTATTTACAATGGAAAAAACTAACAAACATTTCTTACACAAAACCGAAACAGGGATTTCCCTGCACTGCTAATGGAGGAGCGGCCAGGATGTGCTGAAATGAGATACTTCTAATAGTTCTACTATAACTAATCACGACTGAGGTGACAGCACCGCACGATTATCACGAGCAGGACTAATGCCGTTGGTGTTGTTAGTTTTATCTGGGGCACAGCCAAAGTCAAAGAGTTTTGTAGTGTGTGTGTGTGTGGTGGTTGTGGTGTGTGTGTGTGTGTGTGTGTGTGTGTGTGTTGTGTGTGTGTGTGTGTGTGTGTGTGTGTGTGTGTTGTTTGTTTGTTTGTGAGTGTGTGTGAGAGAGAGAGAGAGAGAGAGGAGAGGAGAGAGAGAGAGAGAGAGGAGGAGAAGAGCAGAGAGAGCACACACACACACACACACACACACACACACACACACACACACACACACACACAGTTGTTTTCCACTGTGGTCTGCACAGGGAGATGCACAGCTTGTTTTTTTAATCTGCTCCTGCAGAGTGGGAGCCAACTTCATTTTAAAAACCTATTACATGGACAAAGATAGAGCATGCATTATTCTCACTCTCTCTCTCTCTTTCTCTCCCTCTCACTCACTCTCTGTCTTGTTCTGCCCCTCTCTTCCTTTTTCGGGGTTGTGTTTAGAGTGAATTCTTCTTGGTTCCTTTTTTTAAATTTTTTTTATTTTGCTTATAAAGTGATTGGATCAAGACAGCAAGTTTAATGAGAGTCATAAGACAGATTGGCAAGTTGATTATGAAGATAACGTACATGTACATTCCTCAGACATACGGTCAACATGAAGAGATGAATCACGTTGAGCATACCTTCCAGAAACTGGTAGAGACGTTGCCTTAGTCACGTGGCTAGCTAGCGTGTAACGGATCAAGACAGCAAGTTACACTTACAGGATCGTCGTCAACACGACAGGCAAATTCATCACGTAGATAACGTGTATTTTTCAGTCGCAGGGCCGACATAAACACGCATATCTTTAGGTCTACTCTTCTGAATCTTTAGAGAAATCAAAGTGGCTGGGAGATAAGAGATATCGCCTGATGCACATGGCTAGCGTGTAATAGATCAAGACAGCAACCGACTGTATACGACCACAGACCTCTAAAAGCAGCTGTCTGTGGATGCCAGTCACATAAACCACAGCGGGCAATTAAGTTCAAACGTAGGTAACGTGCCTTCGTATGGCTTCGTATAAACGTGGCTCCACAGTGTTAATGGTTACCACTCTGGACGCTGAATCCAGCAATCCTAGTTCAAATCTCGGTGAAAGTTAACATTTTCCAGAAATGGTCCGGTGCTTAGGATTTCGCGCCTTCACTGTGACGGCCGGGGATCAATTTCCCACGTGGGAATTTTTCTTTAGGACTGCAGTCAGGTACCAAGTATACAAATTGCCTTCTAACCATCCATGGTACCAAGCAATATTTTTTTTATCGCAATTTCATGTCTACATGATTATCTACAACAGACAAAAATGGCACTTGCCCACCGAGTCTCTCCGTGAACATGATAGGAAGAAATGGCAGAAAGCAAAGGAACAAGGCAGAAACAAAGAGAGTGACAGAAAAGAGGAAATTTCTGGCACAGAATTTCCAGAAGATGGGGATGCTATATATACAGAAAGCTCCCAACATCCCCACAGGGGCTCTCCATGGTAGAGAAATGCCAGTTTCTGTGCCTGAACAAGATTCACCCTAAGCAACTGGAGGTCCCTGCCGTCCGTCTTGTCGGGCCAGGGATTGCAAGAGACGGGAGCACTAACAACTCCTTTGACCACCAAGCCCCATGGAAGCCGTCAGGATCTGTCAAAAAACCTGGCCACATTCATCGCACATCATGCGGCCTAACAACGTAGACGGCGAACAGAAGAAGAAGAAGAAAAGGAGGAGAAGGAGGAGGAAGATGAGGAGGAGGAGGAGAAGAGGAGGAGGAAGAAGAAGAGGAGGAGAAGAGGAGGAAGAGGAAGAAGAAGCAAAAGAAGGAGGAGGAGGAGGAGGAGAAGAAGAGAAGAAGAAGAAGAAGAAGAAGAAGAAGAAGAAGAAGAAGAAGAAGAAGAAGAAGAAGAAGAAGAAGAAGAAGAAGAAGAAGAAGAAGAAGAGAAGGAAGAAGAGCAAGAAGAGCAAGAACAGCAAGAAGAACAAGAGCAAGAAGAACAAGAAGAAGTAGTAGTTCCGTAGTGTGAACAGGTGGGTGGCATTCCATCTGATGGGCACCAGATCATTATAATCTCTACATCGCTTTTCTCCCGTCTCAGCGGCACGCAACGCTCCAACTTTTAACACACACACACACACACACACACACACACACACACGCACTCACACACGCACGTGCGCGCGCACACACACACACAGGCGTTACTTTCTGGTGGTCTACTTTAACAAAGAGAATCTTCGGGAAAAGGTAACAGACTTTTCACAATCTGAGCGGTGTTAGGGCGCGTAGTGTTGCATATGTCGACTTGTTCAGGGGCCAGCATTCTGTGGGTGGTGCCCATATCTCCCTCCTCCTTTATCTTCCATACCCTGGACAGGTACCCAATTACAGTTGGCTGGACTGATTCACGAAGCTGGTCATCTATTAGGCATCTGTGCTGGATCATACACGTATAACCCTATTTTCTGGAGACAGTGTTCTCACCACAGCGCGCTGTCGATAAACACCGTCTTAGAACATTTGGTACAGCCAACACAATAAATAATTTTAGTGTAATGCTGTTCCCTCCAAAGTAATCTACATTCACTGAGCATTACAAATATACAAGACACAGAATGCAGATTTTAGATATTAACAAATACTGATACAACACACACATATACACAAGTATATAAATGAATATTCATGGGGTCAAAAACACGTACACATACAAACAAACAGACAAAATGCACGCATGAATAATTTCACAATGCCACATGACCAGCAGTTTGAAATGACAGCACACACTGGTGAAGGTAAGGACTAATTATGTTCATCAACGGTGGAACACCTGGCTGAATAGATAACTAACTCTTTTAGATAACTAACTCTTTAACAGTGTTACCAAGAAACAATCGAGGCTGCTGGATGGGACCCAGAGCAACAATACCTCACCACAAGTGAACAAAGGCTAGCAGAACCCTAAGATCAGCTGGCAGTGAAATTCCAAACAGATGGTTCAATGAAATTGAAAAGGCGTTCTCCACAGCTGAGGTAATGTTCATCTTGGCACCGTCGTCAGCTTTTGTTTAAAGTACCACAGGGTGCGTGCTATATGACATACACACAAGCAGGGCGACACAGATCCGCCAAAACAGCGATATGCAAGGTTTGTATAAACGGTCTACATTTCAGCAGATGGCTTAACCTATGTGCAGCCGAGCTATCGTATGAATTTCACCAAACGATTTATTTCAAACACCACAACCTACCCCAAATCGTGTCCATTACAACTGACGGGTTTACTACCTTGAAGTAGAACAAAATTTGAAACTCAACCGCCCAACCAAAAACCGTGTCGATTTCAACAAATGGCAGTTTTAAAGTCAACAGTCCAACCCTGAACTTCGACTCTTCGCTATCCAAAATCCAGGTTAAATCTCAATCCTACGCTTGTCAGAATAACAACAAGAACAACAACAAGAACAAAAGAACTACAACAACAACAACAACACACACACACGCACACACGCACGTGCGCGCACACACAATATATATTATACACACACACGCACGAAACACACACACAACATACACACACACACACACACACACACACACACACACACACACACACACACACACACACACACACACACAACAGACAGACAGATAGCAATGTACATCTTTCAACAAGAAAATGCACAAATGAACAGGTGTGCACTTGAACGAGCAGACAGTTTCACTTCACCTCAAGTTGAAACACGTTTCTTCTGTCTTAATCTCAGTTCAGACACATGACATACCTCATCCCTCACCCCCCCCCCCCTCCTCACTTTTTCGTAAAAAATACGTCATAGCCTTTCTGCGTATTGCTTTCGTGTGTTTGGTATGAAGATTAGAATTTCGGGAAATAAAATCTTTTTTTTTTGGATTTAATTTCCCTTTAAAAGACTACTAGTACTATAATAATAACACACTTTTGTAATTAAACTTTTATGTATGTGAGCCTGAACAAATACTTTCCCCACCCGCGCGCGCACACACACACAACAGAGTACACACACACACCACACATAGAGTAACACACACACACACACACACACACACACACACACACACACACACACACACACACACACACAAACACAAACACATACAGTCACAATTAAATGTAAACTGCCGTGGTATTAAATTAGCTTTACTGAGGCAGCGCAACCAGTGGAGCTGCATGATGATTTATTGCAAACTACACCACCACGCGTCATTCTCAGTGTTTCTACACACATTCATACATCCGCGCACGCGCACTCACACACACCACACACACACACACACACGCAAACATACACACAATACACACATAGACAACACACACACAGACAACACAAACAAACACACACACACACACACACACTCACACACACACACACACACACAAACAACAACAACAACAACAACATACACACAACACGCACAGACAGACAGACAGACACACACACACACACACACACACACACACACAAACACGCACGCGCGCGCACGCGCACACACACACACACACAACCAACGTGAAAATTGCCTGGGTATGTCAGTAGCTGCCTCCTAAGAATATACACGATGCTGTAGCTATATAGAGTGTTGCTAAGTAGGTACCAGTATACATCAAAGTGATTTACAACCGTGTCAGCCACCTGGATTATGGCACATACTTGGCAACTGGTAAGTGGGAACTACTCGCTGTTATTGTCTGTCCTCGTAAATCTTGAAGCGTGAAAACACTCTCTGCCGGTAGTAGTTGGAGCAGTACTACATACCTGAACAAATTTCAGGTAGAACACATACTTGAACAAATTTCAGGTAGACAGAACTACCAGAACAGTATGCCTAAATGAAAAGTACGCTTCTTTTTATTTCATTTTATTTATCATTTATTATTTTGTTGTTGTTGTTGCTGTTGTTTTCTTCATTCTGATGTCTTCCTCTTTTTTCGTTCGTAGGCTGCAACTTCCACGTGCAATGAATAATCGACGAAAGGCTTTTAATTATGAATAAGGCCAGTTTTTTCCCTTCCCTTTTTGTCTGTTGTTTGTTTTTGTTTGTTTGATACCATTTTCAGTACCTCCACGAAGGTAGTCATACTTCGTTTTCGGCGCGCAGTGCATGCTGAAGTTCTCGTGTTTCCATAAGCAACCAAACACTAACGTGGCTTATTGGATCTTTAACGTGTATAGTTGATGGTCTGCGCTCGTATACATACGAAGTGCTCAGGCGCTAGCAGGTCTGCGCATATTTGGTCCGGGAGATCAAAAAAATCTCCATCCCCCTTTTTTAAAAACCACGAAGCGGTACACAAGCAGATTCGAAACCAGACCTTCCGACCGGAAGACTCGTGTCTAACCACTCAACTATCACGTCCATCATTCCCACCTCACTCCAATTCCCATAGAAGTATTTCGCGTGTTCAACTGAACTCCATCACAGCGTCCTCTGATACCAACAACGAACAATTACTACAGTCAAACACGTCACGAGGCACGCAGAACTGTAAACCTTCTGTACTTGAAATAGTGACATCATACACGACTCACAAGTGTCATGTTTTCATCTCAAACTAACTATACCCTATCAGTTTTGTTTGTTTTGTTTTTGTTTTTCTGTTGGAGTGGGGAGAGGAGAGAGAGCGAGAGAGAGAGAAGGAGGTGGAAAGAGAAAGAGAGAGACAGAAAGAGAGAGACAGAGACCAAGAGATGGAGAGAAAGAGACAGACAAAGAGAGAGAGAGAGACAGGCAGACAGACAGACAGACAAAGACAGACAGACAGAGAGTTAATTGCGAAGGCCATCGATCAATAATCCAGGAACTGGAGGAAAGGACTAACATTACAAGTTTGAAAGAGAAAGACAGACAGACAGACAGACAAAGAGAAGAACACACAGATACATTACATATATACACAAACTTACTTACAGGAGACTGGATAATAAGGCGATCAAGAAACCTTTCAAACACGCTGAATCCTCTTCGAGTACATAATGATTTACTGTTATTAACATTGAATATCGATCCCTGGACTCCACATATTACAGGTATTCATGTGAGTTAATTTCTGTTCCGCATAATTTATCATATCAACTACATCTGAACTGGTCTATCCTCTCCCAAGTGCCCTGAAGCATTTTGGCCTTGTATCTTCCCGGAATGTTGTCACATAAATAGTTTTTATAGAAATACCTTTCTAAAACATAGCTGGTAAAAAATGTATATATATAGCTATGACGAAACTTTTTTTATTTTAATGAGAGAACCTCCTTTCTCATCTTGAGCTCCGCTATAACTATGCATGTGACGGATAACTTTTCTTCTTTTTTAACATGAGAGAGAGAGAGAGAGAGAGAGAGAGAGAGGTGTGTGTGTGTGTGTGTGTGTGTGTGTGTGTGTGTGTGTGTGTGTGTGTGTGTGTGTGTGTGTGGTGTGTGTGTGGTGTGCGCGCGCAGATGTGTGTGTTTGTGTGTGTGTTCGTTCGTTATTTCATTTAACGTCTATTCATATATGTGCTTTTAGACAAGAGTGTGTGTGTGTGTGTGTGTGTGTGTGTGTGTGTGTGTGTGTGTGTGTGCGCGCGCGCGCATGCGTGTGTGAGCGTGTGCAAGCGTACGTTGGCCTGTGTGTGTGTGTGTGTGTGTGTGTGTGTATGTGTGTGTGTGTGTGTATGTGTATGCGCGCGCGCGCGCGCGCGTGTGTGTGTTATGCCTGCATGCTCACTTATTTGTAACTCGTACTTTTGAGATTTGCTTTTTAAATCATTTGAATAAAAGCAAAACAGAAAGCAGACATTCATAAACAAACGACCCAACAAGCAGACAAACAAAAAGAAAAAACCTATACATGTACATCTAATTGACAAAACAAGACACGCTCAACTTTATGGGCCAACTGGCCCGTGTCAAACGAATACAGAAGACAACAAAAGAAACGTATCCTCCAGGTTTACAACAAGAACGAAACATCGGATAACTTTCCCAATAAGCGGACTGCATCAAATACACATTCTGGTTCTGTTTTCGGTGCTTCTAACGTCTGTATGGATTTTAGACGTATTGGCTTTAATTCATAAATGTCACGTAGAGTTTAGCAATGGTACATAGGTTAATCTACTGTCACTCATTACTGTCACGTAGAGTATAGCAACAGCACATAGCGTTATTTTGTCACTCATAGTCATAAATGTCACGTAGAGTTCAGCAGTGGCACATAGCGTTATTCTACTGTCACTCATAAATGTCACGTAGAGTTCAGCAATGGCACATAGCGTTATTCTACTGTCACTCATAAATGTCACGTGGAGTTTAGCAATGGCACATAGCGTTATTCTGTACTAATCACGTAGAGTTTAGGAATGGCACATAGCATCATTCAGCAAACATCATTCATGTATTCATTCATTCATATCTCCACAACAACTATTGTTCAAAACGAACGCGGTCGATTAGGGACAAAAAATAAACAAACATACAAAGAAACAAACAAAACATAAAAAAAAAAGAAAAAAAAAAAGCTTACGCTATGCGCTTGGCTGAGATTGGTATTCAAGCTTAAAAAGTTCAATGCTAATGTCAAGGTAACATTCATATAGATGAAATTTCGAAGGCCAAGATATTGGCCATAAAATTTTGTAAAACATATCATATGCGGGCGGACACTTCCTCTTGATGGCTGTACACAGATAAATGATGACTGAATAGAAAATATTTAAGCACATGATTACACGTGATCCTGCGGGCAAGCCATCTGATGCATATTTATATGATAAATGATATGATAACAGCACAGGATTCTACTCTATAAACAATAATGTATAATATTTCATATGAGATCTCAAGTATGTAATATTTATCTTCTTTACACAAAAGATTTCGCATTGTATGTACACGAAGATTTTTTTTAAAGACAGCAGCTAAACTCCGGTAAGAAAATAATATAACATTACTTTTTACTAGGAACCAGAAAACCATGAACATGAATCAGAACATGTATTTAATACAACCAGACAAGACAGGCACAAATTTTTGGCCAAATGGCCTTTGTCAAACGTAAACGTAAGATCACCAAAGAACAAACAACAAATACAAAAAAATAGTAGAAAAAGACCAAAACTTCCCTGCTGCTTTGTCCAGCAGGAGGAAAAGACTGAAATGTTTTGGATTTTGTTTTGGATTGTTAACACATTAGGCAACGTGATGAAGTGGTCAGCGCAACGTTTCACTGAGTGGAAGGTCGTGTGTTCGAACCTCCATCAGTCAAAAATATTAGGCTATGATGTAAATGTTTCGGCCCCCTTGTTCCTACCCAGAGCTGAGCATGTTTTGGGCCTGAGGCCCGACTCGCTCGTTTCTAAACTAGACCACACAGTCGAGTCTCGTCCACAAGCGGATGCGTCATTGAGGATGTTTTTCAATTTCCGGAAAAATACCGCAAGGTCAGAATCGCTCGGGCCTGGTTGATGACAGGATATTCACGAAAGTAAGCATAACCCTGTTCAGTCTTCTCGATCGGAACAGAACTTCACAGCATCATCACTATCATCCCAGCACCTAATGTAAAGCAATTATGGAAACTGTCCAGATTCTGTGGCCCTTCAAGCCATGCTCTAATGTAACTCAGTTTCGACAGGTTTGGATGTTTGTTAGAGATCTGAAATGACCGGCTCGGAGCGGTGAACAAGATGAGGCAGGAAAACCAAACCCAACAAGAAACAAACAAAATAAATGGTACCAGAACACCCACTGCTGATTTCGCTCATGGATACAGGTAAGACTTCATATAGTACTTTCTGGCATTTAACACTAACCCTAACCCCAGCCTTACCTTTAACACTACCCTATTACATCCAGAGGGGCCCAGGGTTTGGGCTAGTGGAGGGTTAGGACTAGACCGAATACGTTGTCTTCCTTCATCAAACATGAAGAGAGACTGAGAGGAAATACAACACACACACACACACACACACACACACGCACGCACGACACAACCAACATAACCACACACATAAAGACACACACACACACATAGGTAAAACACACACAGACACACACACACACAACACCACAGCACTCACACATGTACAGACACACACACACTACACAAAGGGAAAATATACTAGACTACACACACACAACACACACCACCCACACACACACAACACAACACACAGGTAAAACCACACAGACAACACACACACAAACACGCACGCACGCACTCACACATGTATACAGACACACACACACACCACACAGAGGTAAAATATACTAGTTTGACACACACACACCAACACACACACAGCGGCCCCCCCTACTTCATGTCAGCAAGCAAGGCAAAGAGTAATGTGCGACATGCAAGGAAAACCGTGCTGCCTTTAGTACAGACTGCCGCCCCACAGACATCTTTTGTGCCATGCCACAGGTGCATCCCACAAGGCGCCTCCTTCACCATCCCCTCCCTCCCTCCTTCCTTCCCTCTAACATCATCACAACAGAATTGAAAAACACGTGAGATAGCTAGACACACAGACACAGACAGGCACAGACACACGCACACAGACACACACGCACACAGACACACACCCGAGTCTGCCACATGCACATTTATACGCGCGCGTGCGACCACACACGCGCACCTACTTCATTTTATCTCCACTAAAACTTTGTATCTCGTCCTTTTACAGCCAGTCCAGTTTGGGTTATAGTGACGAATATACCGGACACACACACACACACACACACACACTCTCTCTCTCTCTCTTATGTATATGTATGTATGTATGTATACTGTGTACATGCAGGTAGTATCATAACCATAACACGCACATACATGTATGTACACCACACACACAGACACACACACATGTACGTATGTACAATGTACGCACGTATATATGTATACATGTACACATACACAACACACACACACATCATAAAAACACACACCACCCACACACACACAATGAAAACAACTTACTGGGATTTCCATGTATAACCTGTCAAAGTGACAGCAGCTTGTTTGTTGTTGTTTATGGAGGTCGAAAACAAGTTGAATCCATTGCCCCGAGACCACTGAGACATCGTGACACCCTCTATGATAGATACTCCACTGTCCATTCAATCACTTTCACTTTGTTCTTCTCAGTTTTTCCTCCCTTTCTTCAACCACAAAATTTGGAAAACACGAACAGTTGGCTCAACTGCAACGAGTCGCAAATGCATGTATTAGATCTAGATCAAAATAATTGTTGCTGTTTTGTAAAACCCTCTCTCTGATAAATCTACCGTCCGTTCAATCACACTTTTTCTTTCCAAATCTAGTTTACTCATTCATTCTGTTACGAAATTCGGAAACTTGTTCTCAGATACAGTGACTCGCAAATGCACATTACATCAATTAGGTTATTAGTGAGTTAGCTTACGCTTACAGCTACAGCCTTATTCGAAACTGGAGGAAAAAACAGCACTGATTTCAACTGAACTTCAACTTCGAAACGTCTAAATCAAATGGTGGACACACAAATTGGAAGAAGCACACCGTACAATCATTCCTGGGTGAAATAACATGATAACAAAAACTCTTTATCTGCTGTCCAACACAAGGGCTCGGCTTAGTTTGCTTGTCCTACCATATCACACAACAACAAACACGAAAATCTGTCTCTGCCTCTTCCAGTTTCCTCAACACAACAGGGCCTCGCGCGCCCGGCAAGGGAGAGAATTGTCGTCTGCTTCTGCTTCGTAACGTTGTTTTCCGCGCACAATGAGGCCCGGGCCAATGGAAATGCCCGAAAGAAAGGCGTTGTACATCAGAGTGTCAGTGGCAGGCATTTAGCTACAAAGGGACGGAATGCGTGTCTATCATTTTATACCTTTTCTCTGCAGTGCGTGGATGGCACGGGGTGGTGCCCTTTCTTTCTTTTCTTTCTTTTAAGCAGAGGAAGAGGAAAGGGCATGCTGTTAATCCCTTTGACTCCCGCATTCTACCCACCAGCTGTAAAATTTAACCCTTTGACTCCCTCAACCTATCCATCAGCTTCCAGCAGTTTTTGGATTGCTGGCATGATTGGACAATGCAAGATGCTGGCGGACAGGGGGCGGGAGCCAAAGGGTTAACAACTATGACTCAGTCGACGTGAAAAAAAACAAACACGATTCGTTTCCTCGCACGCGCGAAAATGACACAAAGACAAACGGCAACACGTGCACGCACACGCATGCATGCTCGCTAGCGCCCGTCTACCTGCTCATCAGTATTGCTCAGCCAATGAAAAGCGCAAGAGGTAAATCAGCAAGTTAAATAGTTAGTAGTCGAATTTGTCAGAAACATGCGAAAGAAAACTAAGCTATAATCAATCGATTCATACCATTTGTTTTTAATTATCTCCCCCCCCCCCCCCACCACACACCCTCTAATTTACTTTCTGAAACTGATTTCGGGATGCTCTGTCCGGTGAGAAGCGCATCGCCGATTTGCCGTGACACTCAAATCTATCATTACATTCTCGTATTACGGATCTCTCTCTCTCTCTCTCTCTCTCCCTCTCTCTCTCTCTCCCTCTTTCACACACGCACACACACTCTGTCTCTCACTGTGTGTGTGTGTGTGCGTGCTTGCGTGCGTGCGTGTGTATCAATTTTCATTAGTATATTTCTATATGAAAATCTTGTAGTTATATCTGTACTGCTTTCTTTGTTTACGCCTGTCGTGTTGGTGGTAGAATTATCATCTATCGTTGCTGCATTATGTTGCATGGGTATATTCATGCATCTATCCGACTATGATTATACTGCGTTAAATATACTGGCATGGCAACCCTTCACGCCTCCCCCCCCCCCCCCCATTATTCTTTCTTAGGGGGAGAAGGGGAAGGGAGCACGAGTGACATGGACTGTTTCCACCATACAAATGGGATTATGATGAGATGATGATGATGCACTGATAATGATGATGATGAAGAAGATGAAGCTGATGATGATAATTACCCACCTCCACCCCCTTTGAGCATTGTTGTTTACCCAAGAAACTGGATTTGTCTGCAAAAACTTAACAGGAACACCTCCTTTGTCGCTGTGGGTTCTTTAACATAATAATAATAATAATAATCACACACACGCACGCACACACACACACACTCACACGCATGGCTATAAATGGGGAGAAAGAATAAAAGCAATAAAAGCAAGAATAAAAGCAATGGAAAATTATAGAGAGCATAGCATATACAATTATATATTATAACCATGTGATTCCCCTTCGAGCGGAGACAGGCTGCAGAGGGGGGGGGGGGGGGGGTTGAGTGAGGTTAGGATTTTATGCTGAGGAGAAAAGGTGAGTTTTGAGAGCGGACTTGAAGGAGACAAAAGACGGGTTGTGGCTGGAGCATGAGTGTCCAGAAGATGGTGGAGAGTAGTATAGAATTCATCGGCAAGGTTATGTGACTTTTCAGAAAGGAGACGGGAGGCATCAGATGAAAATGTCCGCTGACTACATGCTACACAAAGAACCCGCGCTTTACTATCCCATCCGCAAGACTAGCATCAATACCACCAACTGAAATCTAGATATCAGGAACAGGAAACTTATTCATCAATCGATGAATCCCTAAATCCCAACAGACCCACCGAAGTTATGTAACACTTCCTGAGCCGCTCTATCCCCCTCCCCCCCCCCCCCTCGAATTTTTTTAAGAGAGGGAGGGGGTGGGAGAGGGAGGAGAATTAGAACAGCCGTCTGCAGCACAACCACAGACTTGTTTCCACATGCATGCGTGTCAGTGTACACGTAAGTCCACGGTGTAATCGTCAGCTAATGCTCGTTTTGATTACAGTATTAGTGGTCACTGAGTCATCTCCCAATGGGGATTTACATCCAAATGCTCTCTCTCTCTCTCTCTCTCACTCTCTCCCCTGAAACAAAGACAACGACACACATATACACACACACACACACACACACACACACACATTACACACATACAAGCACGCACACACACTGTGACGTGTGTTACGAGATAGCAATCAACGAAAGAACGAAAGACACAACACTCACACTCATACACACGCGCGCGCACAGACGCACACACACACACGCAAATTCTCTTCCCCCCCTCCATCTCTCTCTCTCCCCCCCGCCTCTCTCTGCGTGCGTTCCTCTCTGTGTATGTGTGTGTGCGCGCGTGCGTGAGAGAGAAAGAGTGTGTGTGTGTCCGTCTGTGTGTGTGTGTGTGTGTTGTGTTGTGTGTGTTGTGTGGTGTGTATGTACGTGCGTGTGTGTGTGTGTGTGTGTGTGTGTGTGTGTGTGTGTGTGTGTGTGTATGTGCGTGCGTGTGTGTGTGTGTGTGTCTGTGTTTCTTAGCAATGATCACCTACAGCTTGCTCCACAACACGCCAACATAGTTAAATTTCATTTCATCTCTTTTATATCGTTCCGACTGTCTGGGATGCGTGTGTGCGTGCACGCTGAGTTTGCCCACACTATGCAGGCAGTGTTTTGTTTCGCAGTCTGCATACTCCGTCCTCGGTGGGCGTGCATGCCGGGTGCTGTTATGTTCCCATATGCTACTAGACACAGATAACACTGACTATCAAACGAGCATATTTGATGTTCTGCCTAAATGCACACACGAAGAAGGTTTAAAAGCATGGGAAAGTCTCTATGAATGTTTCACCTGCGAGATCGTAAATATCTCCTTCCTTTACCCACCAGGCGGGAGGTACCCAGGCAGGATCGAACCCCAGACCTTCCTAATGGCAGCCCGACGTTTACCC
>CM060314.1:13606230-13633730 GCA_030674185.1 Monoplex corrugatus | reverse complement strand
ACACACACACACACACACACACACACACACACACACACGCATGGCTATAAATGGGGAGAAAGAATAAAAGCAATAAAAGCAAGAATAAAAGCAATGAAAAATTATAGAGAGCATAGCATATACAATTATAGGTAGAAAGAAACTCTAGGGAGAGCTAGACAACAGAAGGTCTTCAGAGAAGTAACCCCCTTTAGACAAGTGTTTCGGCCCTGAATTCCTTACACTCTCGGGGGGCCGGGCCACATCCAGGTCATGACTCCTGGATGCCCTTCTGCTGTTGTCTATTTTTTTTTTTTTTTTTCCCACGCCGGGGAGCGAACCTGGGCGATTCTGCGCTTCAGAACTGCGGTACGCGGTTTTACCAATGTGCTAACGGGGCACACATCATCTGTAGGGAAGTTAATCCTTATGAAGTTCACTTTTGGTTCCTCCTTGCCCAGATCCAGCTTGAGCTCCTTTCTGCTGCCTCTGCCATCGCTTTAAGGGCTCTAGTCCTCTTCTTCCCAGAAATGGCGAGTTGTTTCATGAGATCATAAGCGGAGGTGCCCACAAACCCTCTTGCGTCGACCTCTATGGCGAAGATTTTGACCCGCAGACCTGCTTTCTTCAGGGTGCTGGCAAGACCGGCGTATTTTTCGGTCTTGTAGATATGTGCTTCTTCCATTCTGCTTTCGTATGGCACAGTGAGTTCTATCAGAATCACTTGTTTCGAGGAGTCAGAGTGGAGAGCGATGTCTGGTCTCATGCCTGTCTTGCTGATGACATCTGGGTAATTTCTCCACTCTGGGAGGTCTGCTGTACACTCCCAGTCGACTGCTCCATCCAGAAGACCCTTTGGCAATGTGCTGGTTGTCATAGTACTTTCGGGCCAGACCTGTTTCCCTCCTGCTTTGTAGAACGTTGTCATAGCAATTGGTGCGTTTGGGGTCATGGTTTTTTCGCTAACCACGTCTGTGATCACTTTCAGAACTTGGTTGTGCCTCCATGTATACCTTCCTTGGGCTAGCGCTACTTTGCAAGAGCTTAGGACATGTTCCACTGTTTGTTTCTTCTGACAGAGCGGACATGCTGGGTCGTCTGATTTCCCCCATTTCACTAAGTTTGCATTCGAGGGGAGCAGGTCATATACAGATCTGAGGAGGAAGCTTATCCTTAGAGGAGCCATGTGCCACATATCGTTCCAGCTGAGACTTCTTTGGAGTGCACTGTCCCATGTTGTCCATTGCCCCTGTTGACCTTGCTGGACTGCCTTCTGCACTCTTTTGACATCTTCTTCTTCCTTCAACTCCTGTATGATCATGTCTCTTTTTTCCTTCCCTTTGGCTTTGGACCACCACTGCATTTTTGTTGCTCCCAGTCCCTGTCTATTGGTTTGCGTGTGTCCAATTATTTCTTTGATGCTGAGGTTTCTCTTGGCATTGTTTACAGCCTCTTGGACTTTCCACTTTCTGCCAGTTCTCAGCTTTGGATGAACTGATCTCACGATATTGTCTTCCGATTCCTCCAGCATGCTCAACAGTCTTGCTTTTCCAACTTTGTATTCCTCCACTATGGATTTGAGAGGTAGCTTCAGCATTGCTTGACGACAGTAGAATGCAACATCAGTGAGACCAGGTGGGACACCGAGCCATTTTCTTGTGTATTTGTTGATTTTGGCTTCCATTGCTTCGACTGTGCTGGTGCAAATGTCATAGATTAGCAGTGGCCACAGCAGCTTTGGTATCAGCATGAACTGTAGACACCAGACTGTGAACTGTAGACACCAGACTATATATTATAACCATGTGATTCCCCTCCGAGCGGAGACAGGCTGCAGAGGGGGGGGGGGGGGGGGGTTGAGTGAGGTTAGGATTTTATGCGGAGGAGAAAAGGTGAGTTTTGAGAGCGGACTTGAAGGAGACAAAAGTAGGTTGCTGACGGACTGAGAGAGGAAGTTTGTTCCAGGAGAGTGGACCAGAAACAGAGAAGGCTCGTGGACCATAGGAATTGAGCTTAGTGCGTGAAAAGCGAAAAGTCAGAGGATCGGAGGCAGAGCGGAGGGTACGTGAGGGAAGATAGATCTCAAGTAGGCTTGACAGGTAATCGGGGGCTGCGTTATTGAGGCTTTTGTAGCACATGGTGTCTAGTTTGTACTGTATGCGCTTTGATACAGGGAGCCAGTGAAGTTGTGCCAGGAGAGGAGATATGTGGTCAGCTTTTTTCTTTTCGAGTACAAGGCGTACAGCATTGTTTTGAATGCGCTGTAGGATGTGAATGGAGGAGGCAGGAAGACCAGACAGGAGTGAATTGCAATAGTCAATGCGAGACATTATGAAGAAGAGAACGAGTTTTGCAGTTGTTTCGACAGAGAGATACTTCCTGATCAGCCTTATACGATGGAGATGATAGTAGCAAGATCTGGCAGTTTGAGAAACAAAGTTGTTCATGGAGAGGGTAGAGTCAATGCAGACACCAAGGTTTTTAGCTGAATCAGAAATTGGGACTGATGTGTTACATAATGGGAGAGAAAGAGGAGGCAGCTGAGAAAGTTTATGACGGGTGCCAATGAGGATAGCTTCTGTCTTGTCGTCATTAAGCTGAAGTTTGTTGAACGTCATCCAGTTCTTAATGTCCGAGTAACACTCAGTGGTGCGAGTCAACAGGCGCTGTATATTATCAGGTGAGTCACTGTCTTGAAGTTGGGTGTCATCAACATAGAAGTGGTGTTTTATAGAGTGGGAGTTGATGATGGTGGACAGGGGGGAGGTGTAAAGAGTGAAAAGAACAGGGCCAAGGACAGATCCTTGTGGAACACCACAGGTCAGGTATGCAGGTTGAGAGTAAGTGCCATTGATGAGAACAGTTTGTTTTCTGTTTGATAAATACGAAGTGAAAAAGGAGAGAGCAATGTCAGAGATGCCAAAAGTATGATGAAGTCTAGAAAGGAGAATACCATGGTCAATGGTATCGAAGGCTGCAGACAGATCAAGGAGTGTGAGGAGAGAGACTTTGCCAGTATCAGTTGCAAGGAGGAGATTGTTGAGAATGTGTAGTAGGGCAGTTTCAGTGCTATGGCACTGGTGGTAGGCTGACTGGAAAGGATTGAGGAGATTGTTGGCAGACAGGTGAGAGTTCAGCTGGTTGAAGACGACTTTTTCAAGGAGTTTTGACAAGAAAGAGAGATTAGAGATAGGCCGGTAATTTTTCAGTTCATTTGGGTCTAAATTGTGTTTCTTGAGGAGAGGGTGAACAATAGCAGACTTGAAAGAATCTGGGACAGTTCCAGTTTGAAGAGAAGTGTTGATGATGTCAGTGATGAATGGGAGGAGAGTAGGGAGACAGTCGGAGTAGAGAGAACCTGGAAGAGGATCCAGTTCGCAGGTTTTGAACGACATGGATCTGATTGTGTTGAAAATTTCTTCTTGTGAGACTGGGGTAAAAGTAGTAAGAGGTGTGCCAGAGAAGGAAGGGTCAGGTGGGCATGGTTGACAGGGTGTCCTGTCAAGCCTGTCACGAAGAGTTTGTATTTTGGTGGTGAAATACTTGGAGAATACAGATGGGAGTTCTTCATTTGTATGTTTTGTTGGGAGAGGTAAATCTTTTCGTGTGCCAAGGAGATGATTCATTGTTGTAAAGAGTTCTTTTGAAGAAGAGGCATTCAGGATTTTGGTTTGGAAATAGCTTGTTTTTGCTGATGCAATGAGGGTGGATACTTTTGTTTTAGAGGCTTGGAAAAGTTGCCTGTGTACAGTGAGTTTGGATTTGCGCCAACGGCGCTCTGCTCTGCGGCGGGCACGTTTTGCACAGGCAATCTCATGAGTGAGCCAGGGGGTAGGGGGGCGGTCAGGTAAAAGACGGGTTGTGGCTGGAGCATGAGTGTCCAGAAGATGGTGGAGAGTAGTATAGAATTCATCGGCAAGGTTATGTGACTTTTCAGAAAGGAGACGGGAGGCATCAGATGAAAATGTGGAGAGGTCGATAGATTTGAGATTTCGAGTTCAATCCCAACCCACAACATTAAAAACTGGCCGGTTCCCTGTCCATCTTGATGTTTTCATCATTCTGACGGTGTCAGTTTAGTGTTTCATAGATTCAACCCCCCACCCCCACCTCCCAATTTCAAGTTTCAAGACCTTGTTAGCGCACAGGATTTTGCGCAGGCTCAGGAGACCAAGACAAATGTTGGCAGATTTAGTTGGAGCGCGTATGGAAATGTCCAAGTGCAACCAATTCCTCTTGAAAGAACTCTAAACTTAACTTTTCTCTGTCTCTCTGTCTCTCATACACGTATACGCGCACACACACGCGCAAGCACGCGCACACGTACAAACACACGCACACACATACACACACACTCTCATACTCAGACACAGACACACACAACCTCTTACCCACTATCACGCACACTCCCCCTCTATCCCCAACACAACTTCCCCACCCCTACCCGACCCCTACTCTTTTCGAGTTGCAAAGGCCGGCCACTTCGCTAATTTGCACATTTCCAAACGAATGCACCCGATGAGCGAGGCCCTAAGCATTAAGGTACCCGGGTCTGTTCAACTAGTGGCATTATTGGAGGGATTAAGCCACCGTATAACCAAGACATGGGTTAAGCCACTGGCACTGCTCATGGGAAATGGAACGAATGCTGAGCTATTATTTTTTTTCTTTTTTTTTCTTCTTTTTATTTATTAATGTTAAGCGTTCCAATTTTTCTCGTAAGCATGTTGTTGTTTTGCAAACACTGTGCAGGCAGTACGCTTCAGTGCAGTCTGCATTCTCCGTCTTCGGTCGGCTTGCATGCTGTGGGTGTTTTCATTTTGCCATAAGCCACCGAACACTGACGTGACTCATAAGACCTTTAACGTGCATATTTTATGTTCTGTATGCGTATACATATGAATGGGGTTTAGGCACTGGCAGGTCTGCACACACGTTGATGGCGGAGAGGGGAAAAATCTTCAGCCCTATACCCGTCAGACGAGAGGTACTCTGGGCAGATCAGACCCCTGACAGTCTGTTAGGAAGTCCGACGTCCTCCCCCCACCCCCTTTTTTTTTTTTTTCCTCTTAAAGATCATCGCTCTCATGAGACAGTTTCATTCGTTTTAATTGTTCTACTTAGCGCGCGCGCGCGTGCGCGCACACACACACACACACACACACACACAACACCACACATATATATATATATACACACACACACCAAACAACACACACACAAACAACACACACACACAAACCAGACACACACACAAACCACACACACACACACACACACACACACATACACACACACACACCACAACAGACAGACAAAGAACCCAACAAAACTCACCGTCTCAAGTTAGGCATGCTGACAGTACTTGTTGATCAACGCTAATTCAAAACAAACCACATGGAAGTCGCAACCACTGGTAACCACAAATACTCCACCATCAAGTTTACAGGAAGCTGTTGTTCATATAATCATCACATCCACAACAATAATGTAAAAAAAAACAGCATGGATGCTCCAACTACTTCAAACCACGTAAAATCCATCTAACAGTCAAGACAGTCGTGCTTATGTAATCATAACAACAACATTACAACAAAATGTACACGAAAATCGTATATATGGACGTCGGAATCACATCAAAATCGTATACATGGATGTCGGAATCACATCAAATCGTATACATGGATGTCGGAATCACACCAAACCAAAAATGGTCCTACTGGCCAGACGATCATGTTTGTATAATTTAAATCACCATCCCCACCACAAATATAATGTGAAAGAAAATCTCATGGCTGTCCAGATCACTTCCAACCATTACCACTACTAATACTCCATCGACGACATCAGCAGACCAATTTCACATAATCATCGTAGTTTGAAAACACATTTCATCATAAACTAATAAGTCTCCCTGTTTTCCTAATTATCACAAAAAGTATATAACCTGGTTTCATCGCAATTAGTATTTCACTGTTTTCGTAAGTATCACAACAAATTTGTAAACAAGTTTCATCATAACCTCATCATAACAAACGTAATAAACCAATATTCAAGTTTCAATGCACGCAATATTTCTCTCTGTTTTCGTGATTATCACAACAAATTCATAACCAAGTTTCATCACAACTAATAATCACTGTTTTCGTTATTATCGCAACAAATTCATAATATCACAACAAATTCATAACCACGTTTCACCACAACCAATGTTCACATTTTTCGTAATAATCACAACAAAAATCATAACATCACAACACAATCATAACCAAGTTTCATCACGCCTAATTGACCTCTGTTTTCATAATGATTACTGCCAATTTACGACGGTGTTTGTATAAGTATTCCAACAGACGTTTCACACCTGTACGCTACAACGTGCAAACACGACTTGAAGGTGAGTGCAAGGAAAGTGACACGATGCATACACCAACACTGCCCCACAACAGGTAGTGAGAGTGAGTGACTGACCGCTGGTCAACATTGGCTTACTTTTCTCACCTACCAACACCTGCCCAGACGGGCTAATTATAGCTCGCTTTCTCGCCTCTATTGACCACATTATGCCCTTGAGGTGAAGGTGGGTGGGTGGTAGGGTGTGCATGCATACAGGTGAGTGGTGTGCTGTGCTGTGCATGCATTGCATACAGGTGGTTTTGATTTAACGACGTATGGTTACGTGCACACACGTAATGCATGCCTGCCTCCTGTCTGGCCCGTTCGACCGTTAAACTTTTTTTCTGAACGTTGGATGTGGAATCTTGGCCCTGATTCATAAATGTGTCTGTGTGTGTACGTGCGTGCTTGCGTACGTGCGTTGTGTGTGTGTGTTCGCGCGCATATGTGTGTGTGTGTGTGTGTGTGTGTGTGTGTGTGTGTGTGTGTGTGTGTGTGTGTGTGCGCCGTGTACTTGTGTGTGTGTTCCCGCGCGAGTGCGTATGTGTTTGTACGTGCGCGCGTGTGTGTGTGTATTCGCGCGCGCATGCATGTTTTTGAGTGTGTGTCCATGTGTATGTGTGTGTGTTCGTGAGTGTGTGTGTTCGTGAGTGTGTGAGTGTTGTGTGTGTGTGTGTTGTGTGTGTGTGTGTGCGTGCATGCTTGCGTGTGTAAGCGTGCGTGCTTGCGTGTGTAAGCGTGCGTACGTGTGCGCGCGCGTGTGTACGTGTCTGTATGTATGTTTGTACTGCGCCAATATCTTTCTCCCCTGGTATTCTGTCGTTTCAATCAAGTGCCCCTGATTAAACAAGAATGCATATATGTCGGAATCCTGCCCGCTCTCTCTCTCTCTCTCCCTCTCTCTCACGGTTAATTTAACGGGTGCGGTAGTCAAGGTCGGATTTCCAATCCAAAAGACCCTGGGTTTGATCCGCCCAGACACCTCTACCCGGTAGGTACAGGGTGGCGAGTTTTTTTGTTTCAATCTCCAAGGTCAACGTGCGTGCAGATCTGCCAGCGCCTAAATCTGCTTCGTGTGCTTACGCAAGCAGACTATCAAATATATGCAATTTAACCCTCTGATTCCTGCAACTTTATGCGCCAATTGCAAAAAACGTAACCCTCTGACTTCCTCACCCTATCCACCAGCTTCCTGCAGGAAGCTGGTGGATAGGGTGAGGGAGTCAGAGGGTTAAGTTTTTGCTTTGCTAGCATGGTTGACAATGCAGGATGCTGGTGGGCAGGGTGCGGGGGTCAAAGGGTTAAAGGTCTTGTAGGTCGTATCAGTGGCTGGCTGATGGAAACATGCAACCACCCAGCAGGCAAATAACGGCGAGTTTGAAAAATAGCTTTTGAATAATCATAATACCAAAGGAAAATAAAGTAGCCTACTATTATCATCTCTGTGTGTGTCTCTCTCTCCCGCCTCTCTCTCTCTCTCTGTTCCACACACACACACACACACACACACATACACACACACACTCTCTCTCTCTCTCTCACAGACACAGACACACCACACACACACATATTCTCTCTCTCACTCACTCAAACACACTGTCTCACAAAGGCACAACACACACACACACACACACAACATACAACACACACACTGTTTCTCTCTCTCTCTCTCTCTCTCTCTCTCTCTCACACACACACACACACACACACACACACACACACACACACACACACCACACACACACACACACACAGCATGTAAAATGTATTAATTACAAATGAAAACTAAAAGTAACTAGAATGCCTTTAAAGCTTATAAAGTATCTGATTCAGACAATAGAACTCAGACAATAAACTATAAAGGCCAGACCAGTTGGGCTACCTGTGTTTCATTTTGCGTTCTTATGGATTTGGCTGTGTAGGCGACAATCAAGGGGTCCAATGCGGTTTCTAAAAAAATATTTAGACAACGAATTATTGATTGCACGTGCAGGGCTAGCATGACCATATGCATGATTTAACCTTCGACTCCCGCATCCAATCCACCAACTGCCCCAAAACTTAACTCTTTGACTCCCTCACCCTATCCACCAGCTTCCTGCAGGAAGCTGGTGGATAGAGTGAGGGAGTCAAAGAGTTAAGTTTTTGCTTTACTAGCACGGTTAGCTATGCAGGATTCTGGTGGACAGGGTACAGGAGTCAAACAGTTAAACAGTATAGGATACTTAAAACAGGTTGTATAGCATAACCATAAACTGAAATAACATGAAGCGCTGTCAGTGGGGACATCTGGACAGCAGAAGTCCTTCGAAGAAAAGTCCCCCTCAAGCATAAATTTCGGTCCTAAACGCCGTGCACTCTATGGGGGCCGGAATGCATCCAGGTCATAACTCCTGGATGCCCTGCTGTCGCCGTTTTCCCCCACCCGAGTTCGTACATATGCCTCCAGGTTGGTCGGGCGTTTCAAGGACAAGTTACCCTTGTGACGGATGTCTTGACCACTTGATTATCGGACACTTGCTCTTATAAGGAAATTGTGAGCCTTATGAGGTTCGCTTTTTTCCCCCTCCTCAAACAAATCCAGCTGAAACTCTTTTGAGCTGTTTCTGCCTTTGCCTCTAAAAGGGTCTAGCTATCTGTCTTTGGACAAATTTTGTACATACATAGATACATGAAAAGACGTACGACCAATCAAAGATCCATGACAACGATGATGACGACGACCACCACCACCCATCACATCATCCACCACCACTACCACCATCACCCACCACCACCACAAACAAATAACAAACTGAGAACAACCACTAGTATTCCTACAAGCAATGTGTGATAACGAAATTCATTCTCTTCATGGACAATGAAAGCAAAGCACCCAGGAAGAGAAGTGGGCACCAAACCTTATAAAATTTACTAATGTTGAGTAAATCAGTTCGTACTCTCCTCTCTCTCTCTCTCTCTCTCTCTCTCTCTCTCTCTCTCTCTCTCTCTCTCTCCCTCTCTCTCCTACAAAATGATTACAGGACATCTTTCGCCCTTTTTAGTACAAAAGACAAACATCAACTTACCCATGCTTCCTCGGTACCACTGTGTTCTGCCGGATTCAGTGTGGCCATGGTGTGTTCCTGGAACCAGCAGAACGATGTATTATAACTACTAAGGTACACATACATTTTGCTGACCTAATTTCTACCAGGTGGGTATGCACAGAACAAGCTGTTCTATAATATCAACAAATAAACAAGAAAAACAAAATAATCATCAATATGTAGAGATCCTTTGTTCAATAACATTAACAAAAAATATGAAACAAAACAAAACAAAAACAAAAAAAAACCCCCAATTCTATCGGCAATAATAGATTCATTTAGGACACATGGGTGGTCAGATAGCTATGGTCACCAGCGACTTGGAAAGCCTGACAGGAGAAATGCCATGTATTCAATCTTCTCACCATAAGTCGATGTCAAAAGTCTTCTACACCATGGACAGATGTCTTCTTTGGTCTGCCTCTCTATATGTTTTGTTACATGCCCACTGAGTCAGCAAGATATGGTTGCATTCAGGTGGCGAAACGTCAAACCGCTTAATTCTTTGCTGATGAGTTTGGTGGGGAAAAAAAAGTGTTGCTCCAACCAATTTTCTGATGTTGGTGTTTGTCGTCATGTCATTTCTGGTCTTGTCGACAGCCCCCGTCTCAACAACGCATCTCACAGTGATAATTTTATGCTATAGGGAAGAACTGGTTCTTGTTTCAATAGGAATGTTAGGGTGTTTCTTGAGATGGGGAGGGCAAAGTTGATACCTGACACTCTTCCTTTCAACCTAAACAAAATCCAAAACTAATAAAAAAAAAAAAACAGATAAGGAAGAAATAACTGGAAAGAAATGATGATGATACTTTACTTTTTACAGTAGAAGTTATTAGCTAAAAAGCCATTTTTCACACCTGCCTTTAGTTTGCATTCTGGGTGTTTTCATGTTTCTATAACTATATAAACCAGCCATTCACATGACTTACAGGATCTTCAATGCGCATATTTGGTATTCTGTATGCGCAAACACACTAAGGGGGTTTAGTCACAGGCAGATTGACCTGGGCGATCGGAAAAATCTCTGCCCTTTACCTACAAAGCAAAGATGTCCAAGCAGACCGAACCCAGGACTTGCGACTGGAAGCCCGACATTTGCCCACTTGATCACAGCGCCCTTAGAGAAAACGGAGGAGAAAGTTTGACAAATTCACTGTCAGATTTTCTTTGGCAGCGAAAAAGAATGTTGTCTTATGAATTCTGACTGGGTGATTTTGAATTACTTGGTGCAAGCCACGAAAGTTGACATCATAAGCTTTAAAACGATGTACGGATTGTTGGGCTTCTGTACGAGAATGAGTTGTGGTGTTGAGATGAAAACCGCCATATGCACCTTCAGAAAATTTGAACAAACCACCGCCGAAGGGTATCACCATAACTTCATTCTTTTTTTTCTCCCTTTTTTTTTAGGTGAATTTTGCGTGAAACTAAAGTACTCTTAAAGAAAGACCAAAGAGGAAGTTACAAATAAGATTTCAACAGCTTACTCAGACAAACCCTCACCAAATTTCCAGAAAGTCTTTAGGTTCACTTTCTTATGCACCTTTGGTCAGAACTGATCAAACGGTTATTCTTAATGGGGGGAAAATGTCATACATGGCCTACCTGCACACTGCCTGTCATGTCCTGACTAGTCTTGCGAGGTGAGGACGGAGCGAAGACACTGATGTCTTCATACGTGTTGTCCGAGCACAGCGAGCTGCGGTTGGACCCACAGTTGAAGGACCCAGAGTTCCTCAGGCGGCTCCACTCCGTCTCCTTACGTGAACGGTGCACGTCCACGTAGTCGGTGCTGGAGGAACGTGAGGAGATGGATCCTGTACGACGTATACTGTCCGCCCTCTTGGCTAGCGTCTGGTTGGTCTTGGTGATGAGGTCCGTCACGTGGTCCGTGACAGAGTCTGACACAGGAGACAGCAACACACGCGGGGTGGTGGTCACTGATTCGCAAAGCGACGGTTCCGGGGAATGCAGCGATTTCCCAGTTTTTCTCTGGATGAAGTTGAGCACGGCTTGTTGCTGGATACGTTTCAGCTCCGCTCCTGTGGGGTTGTCCACGGGCAAGAAGCTGGGGCGGGGGGTCTCTGAAGGGGTAGCCACCCCGTCCACCCGACACGAGATCTCTGAACCTACACCAGAGTCTATACTGCCGTCAAAGAGGCGAGGAGGTCGGTGCGAGTTCTCGTACACTTTGGCAGCGCGGTCACGCGGGGTGAGGGTCAGTTCTGACGAAGTTCGCGAGTGAAAACGTCCGGTTCTTTTGTCCAGGTCGTCCCGCCAGCTGTCTAATGGCTGCTGGGGGTCGGAGATGTCTCCTTGCGTTTTGTGGCGAACTAGTTCCCCTGGTCGCTGGATTTTTGAGCCTGGAGAGATGATAGAATCTGCCTCCTCCTGGATCTGATGAAGGTGGGTGGTGTCTGAAGTCGTTTTACCTTTTCCAAGCTCCCCCTGAATGGACTTGGTCTCCTTCACAGGGCTGGACAGCAGCTGGTCATTCTCATCATAAATCCCGTACGCTTTTTTCATGGAGTGTTTCCTGCCTATCGTCTCCAGTGAAGCTTTTCTGGATTCCTCACGATTTGAACTGAAGTCCGTATTAGTTTTATTGACCACCCCACTGCCACCATCTCTATCTTTGTAGCTGACTGCTTGGTGGTCACTGAGAATGGAGTCGGCAGAATGAGTCCTAACGTGGCGTGAGAAAGACACGTTAGTGTAGACCTCTGCCTGACCTGACCCGGCCTGTCTCCCTCCTGCTGTGTGGGGCTGCTGACTGACGCTGTTCACATAACTGTGGGACTGACAAGGGGTGGGGGAATGACGGGGACTGCTGGAGTCACGCGCAGATCCTGAATGACCTCCCCTTGTATCCACAGACAGGCAGTCGGCACTCAGGGATTCGTGGGCGTGGGCCAAAGGTCTGCTCACGGAGGGCATGCTGGTCTCCCGCTTGTGGCTGATGGCCGAAAGGGATTTGAACTTCTTGGACTCTTGCAAAGATCTGGGAGTCATCCTGGCCATATAGTCGTCACTGGCCCGATCCCTGGCCCAGACCCCCTCAGACTGGAGCGAGAGCTGGACGCTACAGACGAGGACCAGTCCACGCGAGAGTCAGCGATACTGGACAAGGATCCTAAGTAATCTCTGCCGAACGGTGCGGAACTTTCTGACGGATGGATGACAACACTGCTGTACGACTCAGCCTGACTCATCGTGCCGCTGTACACAGACAGGTTACTGTTGTTGTCTGTAGGTTTGGGGATAGAATGATCATGCCCCCCTGACACGTGCATTTTGTCCCCTGCAGCCCCCAGTTTACTCCCCCTGTAAAACTCTTCAGACAACTGTCGCATGATGGAAGCCTGTTCTCCGGTCGCTGCGGGTAACCCACCTGAGTAGAACCACTACTCCTTACCCTTTGTTCGTCCATGCCATACTTTTTCCTGAATACTCTTCATCCCCTCAAATGGATACTGAAAATAACTTTTGTCGTCAGACAGCGACTTTCTGGGGCTGGGTGAGTCTGATTTCCTAAGTCCTGGAGGGTCTGACTTCCTGTTGTTGGACAGATCCAACCTTCTAGGTCTCGACAGGTCTGACTTTCTGAGCACAGGGGGATCCAGATCCGAGGACTGGAACTCGCGTGACATCCTGGCCTGGATAGATTTCTCCTCCATATGTCTCCTGGTCATGGACCGACCGTCCGCGTCGTTCATCTGAATCTGAACGTTACACTGTGGGGGACCTTGAGAGTCTGAGGCCTTGGGGGACGAAGCAGGCAGGTCCGTCTGCGTGCTGGTGTTGTAGTAAGGGGTGGGCCTGACGATGAAGGCTTTGCCCGACTGTCTGGTGGTCGAGGCCACGGCGCTGTCCTTGTGCACACGGTCTTTGAAAGACGGGGAGGGCAAACGCGGTGTAGGGCTGTGACCAGGACTGGCAAGAGAACCGCCGGGGCTGTGTAGAGGGCTGGTTGCCATATCAACACGTCTGACGGAGTCTTGGGCTGGCGATGGCAGAGAGAAGGAGGGAGGTGGGGGATGGCAGGGGTGGGAGTGGGACTGAGGGGTGACGGCGATGCCAGCATCGCGTCTGGGTGTGTGGGTGGGGGAGGGGGTGACGTGGCCACTCGATGTGTTGTTTATTTTCTCCGTCCTGGCTTGTGACGCCTGTTGGTGGTGGTGGTGTTGCTGAGCACTTTCGCCTCCCTGAGCCTGCAACAGTGACAGTGAAAGCTACAACTCATCACATTCACCACCATCACTATCTTTAAAGCTACAAACCATCATTTTCACTACCACTACTATCCTTTTCATTATGTATAGCCATGATCGGTTTGATGGATGGTAGTATTGACAGCATGCAGACTGCTGGTTCTGTTGATACAGACAAGCACTCTGATGTCTCGAATTCAGTCCCAGCCCAAAACATCAAAAACTGGCCTGTTCAGTACCCATCTTAATGTTCCAATCATTCTGGTAATGTCACGCCCGCTTAATGTTTCATAGATTCTGTGCCCTCACCCCCACCCCCACCCACCCTGTTATCCATTTCAAGACCTTGCCAGCGCCAGTGTTTTTGTTTGTTTGTTTGTTTGTTTTGTGCAGGCTCATGGTCTGCCATATAATGACTGGCAGGTTTGGGTGGAGTGCATATGGAGTTATCCTATAACATGAACAAACTGCAGACAAGATCGTCCAGCTTCGTTCCTGAGATGAATCAGCAGACAGTCAGACATGCTGTGCTCGGTTCATTCTTTAGCACCACACCTCCTTTTGGCAGCTCTGCAAGGGACATCTTTAAGGGTATACTAAGTATGATTTTATGGTCGTCTTCCAGGGTGGAATCCTGATGTGTGATTTTATGGTCATCTTGCAGGGTATTCTGAAGTGTGGCTTTACGGGCGTCTTCCAGTGTATACTACATGTGAAATTATGAGAGGGAGGGGAAAGACATGACAGGAGTAGGGTGTGTGACCCCTGACCCAAGCCGTCATCTCTCTCTCTCTCTCTCTGTGTGTCACACACACACACACACACACACACACACACACACACACACACACACACACACACACACACACACACACACACAAGATGCTGAGCTAGGGTGCACTCAAGCCTGTTGGACGAATGACCCTTGACTCAGTGTCATCTTCTCTGTCACACATACACAAATTCTCTGTCTGTCTGTCTGTCTCTCTTTCTGTCTCTGTCTGTCTCTCTATTTTTTAACCAAGACTTCAGAAAGGCAAGAAAGCTGATTAGGCCTCAAGGTGAGAGACCTGGGAAATGAAACTATCGATCCGATAGGAACCAGAAAATAAGAACACGAAAACTGAGTGAGAACGCATGTGTAATACAAACAGACAAGACAGGCGCAAATTTTCGAAGCAGCAGGGAAGTTTTAGTCTTTTTCTCCTTATTTTTGTATTTTCTCCTAATTTTTGTATTTGGTGTCTGTTTGTTTGTGATCTTATGTTTACGCTTGACAAAGGCCATTTGGCCGAAAATTTGCGCCTGTGTTGTCCGGTACTAAATACGTGTTCTGATTCTATTTCCATGTTTTTTTCTGGTTACTGTTTGCTTGAATGCGGGCAGTCACACTTGTTTTGGATTTCATTCAAATAGTTTTGTCCAATATTATGATTCTCATTCTGTCGCCCTTGATCTTGTTAACAACCCTTCTCAAAAATGGCATTTGAGTTAGTAATTTTGTAAAGACGTACCTGTGATGTATCTATACAAAACTAATGAAACATTTGGTACTTTTTTGGATCCACTCACCTGTGACAAGACAAGGCGGTTTATACCAGCTGCCTCTCGTTCGGGCATTGAGGGAGCACTGTTCTCCTTGTCCCCCAAATTGTGCACGTCAGAATCCATCCGGGGTGGCAGGTACCCGGGTATGGAGGTCTGGTAGAAATCCTCAAACCTAGCCTTCATGTCTTCGTGCGGCTGTTTCTGCACCAGTTTGCCGTAACGGTCGTACACAAGTGTTGGTGCGCTGTATGCAGGGTCGCTGTTCCTTAAAGCTTTTGCCGCGTCCTGACTGGTTCTGGCGTCTGGAATGGGAAAGGAAACATTACGATACAACTGTTCAGTGATGAATTTTCATTGAGGTTTTATCACGTTGTTCTATTACAATACTGTGCTCCCTTGCGCTGCTTTGAAGTGCACTATAGTTTAAGACGACAATAGAATCTTCTTAATGAATTCAGGACTGCCTCGCCCAATCCGATGAAATACGGGCTGCCTCGCCCAGTCCCCTGCCACCCTTTTCGCCACCCTTTTCTTTGTCTGTGTGCATAATTTGCATTTATATTAACACTGAATTCGTCTGCAGAACACATCATGGAAAACATTTTTATTTCCAACAGATACCAGTGGACATTACAGTGCATAGTGCCAAAGGATCTTGGTTTATCCTTTCACCCAAAGGATTTATTCTAACAGCAAAGCGTTAATGATTGTTCCATAGGCCTGAGGTCGTAAGGGAATGAGGTGGTAGAGCGTAAAAAAAAACGGACGCGATAAAGATCTCAATTTTTTTTTTGGGGGGGGGGGGGGGGGGCAGCGTTATGAGGGCGGTGCCCATCTCCTCTCCTTCACTTCTTTCACCTTTCCCTAATTCGCAAAAACATAATAAATAAATAAAAATAAAAAACTTTTAAAAATCAGGTACTATTCATAGCTGGATAGACTGGAGGACATAGGCACACACAAAGTTCCTTGGCAGTGATTCATTAAAAAAATCGGGCAGACTGATTAAAAGGCAAGTGCCACGCAAACTTAATTATAAAACGCCGTAAATCCTTGAATTTTAAAATGCATACAAGTTCACTTTAGACACACACTCACTCACTCACTCACTCACACACTCACTCTCTCTCTCACTCTCTCTCTCTCTCTCTGTGTGTCTGTCTGCTTGAACTTGTAGTTCTAAGCAGATACATGAAGTTCAGGGTTTGTTCAAGAGGGGTTCATCGCACTCAGACAATTCCAGACGTGCCTACCGAAATCTGCAAATTAGTATCTGACAGACTGTCTTTAACCCTTTGATTTCCGCACCCTATCCACCAACTGCAAAAACTTAACCCTTTGACTTCCTCACCCCGTACACCAGCTTCCTGCAGGAAGCTGGTGGACAGGGTGAGAAAGTCAAAGCATGGCTGGCAATGCAGAATGCTGGTGGACTGCGTGTGGGAGTCAAAGGGTTAAGCCTGTACAAAAGCCCGTACACTGGCAAGATCTTGCAGTGGGGAGGGGATGGGGGGTGGGTGGGTGGGTGAGAAAGAGAACCATGTAGCACACAAAAACTGACATCAGAATGTTCAGAATATTAAGACTAGCAGCCAACAGGCCAGTATTCATATTGTTGGCTGGTATTGAACTCAAGGCATCGGATCTTGAGACCGTGGCTCCATCAAAAGAACCACCCAGCCCACACTTTCACTTTCTCAAGATAACGTCTCCGCTCTCTGAACCAATTCCATGCGCGCTGACACCACAGCTGCCCAGTGATGAAGAAGATTCAAAAATGATCAAGGCACAAGCTTTCTGCCTGCACAGCACACAAACCCTGTGAGTGGCCTGCACAAGGTTTGAACCCACAATCCCTGCGTTATGAGCATGGCGCTCTAATGACTAAGCCACAGGGCCAAACAGATACACGAAGAATAACAACGGCAGTTTGGACACAACAACCTTCAGTCTACAACTTTTACCTTTGAAAAATAACGCATTACTATCACCCTCACTGTCAATGCCAACCTCTCTCACAACCTTTACCAACCTGAAGGTCGTGGACTAGACTGGTAGGTCTGTTTAGCAGGGTACTGGGTACGTGCGTCCAACTGGTCACCGCACGACTGGACACGGGTACTGATAGGTTGACTACCCGCTGTGACAGAACTCTCCTGGCTGATTGGCCAGGATGGGTACCTCTCGTGGTTCTGGTTTTCCTGAGTACAATGCCAAGTCGTCTATTTATGCAAACGTATGTCCTTTATGTACATGCGAAAAGCTGAAGGATTCTTTGTGTAGGATCATTTATGTACAAACACAAAGCTGAATGATCATTTATGTAAAACCAAAGTGAGTGATCATTTATGTACAAACACAAAGCTGATTGATCATTTACGTGCATACTCACAAAATGTTGAATCATTTATTGCATACACAAACTGAAGGGTCATTCATTTACATAAACAAAGTGAAGGGTCTTTTATGTACAAAAAGAAAGATGAAGGATCAGTAACATTTATGAACATACACAAAAATGAAGGATCACTTATGTACATACACAAAAATGAAGGATCTATATACTACATACACAAAATGAAGGATCTTATATAACTACATACACAAAAATGAAGGATCTTATATACTACATACACAAAAATGAAGGATCATTATATACTACATACACAAAAATGAAGGGTTACTTATGTACATACACACCAATGAACGATCATTTATGTACTCACACAAAAAGGTGAAAGATCATTTATGTGCATACACAAAGCTGAAGGATCATTTATATATAGGCATAAAAATGAAAGATCATTTACATATGCACAGATGCACAAAGCTGAAGGATTTATATACATACAGAAAAATGAATTACTTATATATGCACAAATACACAAAGCTGAAGGCTCATTTATGTACATACTTATACATGCACAAAGCAAGATCATAAATTTTATACACGCACAAAGCTGAAGTACGTCACAAAATAAATAATAAAGAGAACACAATAAATCCTGACATGCAGAAAGACAATAAGTATCCTGCACTTTTGTGTTTCGCTGCGTGTCACTGTGCTGTCGATCTATATGAATTATTACATTTGAATTTTAATATTTTGCCCTTGGATTAAGACCCACTAATTGAACACTGCAATTTTCATGATTCTAAGTGTAACAGCACCCGGTACATTTGTATGAAACAAACGAACGAAATAAGAGGCCAAAACAGAAAAAGGAAAGAAAACAAAATCTAAAACTCTAGATAAAAAGGTTTACACCAAAAATTATTTAGCTTAAGGATATATATCATCAGCACACACACACACGCACACACACACACGCACGTGCGCGGGCACACACACAATACACATCACAAATACACCCCCCACACACACACACACACACCGTGCACGCGCGCACCACAAATACACATATACACACAACCACAAACACACAGCACACATGCACGCATGCGTGCGTGCAAGTGCGCAGGAACACACACACACACACACACACACACAATGTACACACACAAACAAAAAAATACACATATACACAAGAACGCACACACACACACACACACACACACATACATACATACAAAAAAACACACACATACAAAAAGAAAACACACACACAGACAAACACATACATAAACACACATACACACACACATACAAACACACACACACACACACATATACAAACACACTTACACACGCATACACATATACAAACACACTCACACACATACACAAACACACACACACACACACAGACTCATCACAAATTTAACTCTTGCTATAATATAAAAACTCACAAAATATAGGAAACATTTAAAGACTCACCTTCATGTACTTGAGACTGGACAGATCTCTTTGTGGAGGGCGGGGCAGTACGAAGGATTCCTGGACTCGCTCACACCGTAAGGTCGTGGAGACACGACGGGCCCATCCCCCTGCCCAACACTATCACAGTTCTTGCTGCTGTCCTTCACAGACGGCGAAGAACCCACGGGATTCACGTTCTCATAGTTTGGCTGATAGCCTAAAACACTACGAGGGCTCACACGCGCCGCCTCTCTCACGTTCTGGTCACACTGTTGGGATTGTTGTTGGTGATAATGCTGATGTTGTTGTTGATGTTGTTGTTGTTGTCGTTGATAGTGGTGGAGGTTGTGATCGCCTGCGGTCTGCTCCCCTCTCTCCCCACGCGTCCCGCTGCCGTACAAGGCAGTCTTTGGGTCTAATAAGGAGGATGGAGAGTGGAAGGTGCCTTCTCCGGGTTTCTCACGACCCACATTATCGGGAATGTCCGAGATGGACTTGGACACGGCTTTCACTGACGACGGAGAAGACGACGGCAACGACGACAGCGTTGCAGTGGTGGCGGTGGAGGAAGAGGATGCTCCAGCCTCCGCCTCCGTCCTTATCAGATTCGGGGACGACTTGGCGGATACCATGGGACGACGTCTCTCTGGGACACTGTCTCTTTTCCAGCCTCTGTCCCGATCTCTGTCCTGATCTCTTTCCCTGTTTCTGTTCCAGTCCCTCTCTTTGTTCCTCTCTCTGTCCGCTCTCTTTCCCTCTCTCTGTTCCAGTCTCTGTCTTTGTTCCTCTCTCTGTCCGGCTCTCTTTCCCGATCTTTGTTCCTCTCTCTCTCTTTGTTCCTCTCTCTGTCCGACTCTCTTTCTCTCTCTGTGTTCCACTCTCTCTCTTTGTTCCTCTCTCTGTCCGGCTCTTTTTCCCGATCTCTGTTCCACTCTCTCTCTTTGTTCCTCTCTCTGTCCGATCTCTCTTTCTCTCTCTCTGTTCCACTCTCTCTCTTTGTTCCTCTCTCTCGCTTTTTCTCGTTCACTTCTTTCCTCTCTTACTCTCCGATCTCTGTCTCGATCTTTACTCTGTTGTTTACTGTCTTTATATCTGTTCCAGTTTCTGGCACTCTGTCTTTCCCAGTCTCTGTCTCTGGTGTAGCGATCACAGCTGGGGTGGTCAGACCTTAATCCGGGTGCTGGGTGCTGTGGGTTACCTTGGCTGCTGGGAGAGACAGCGGGGTGTGTGGTGGTGCTGGTCGTGGTGGTGTTGTGTAGAAGGGTAGAGGACGGAGGCTGCTGCTGCTGTTGCTGCTGCTGCTGCCAAGGAGGGTCTGCTGTGGCGGGGGGCCTATGGCGGTGAGACTTGCCGGCACTGCAGACATAGGAAAAGCCAGGGTGTTACTATTAAAAGTATGGCAAGTTAAGTTGACTGGTTTGCACAACCTGCTTTTTCTTGTCATCCTAGTGTAAGGTGTGTTAATAGGACTCTCTCTCTCTGTCTCTCCCCTCTCTCTCCCCTCTCTCTCCCTTCCCTTCCTCTCTCTCTCACCCCTCTCTCTCTCCTCCCTATTTTCTCTCCCCCCTCTCTCTCTCTGCCCCCTCTCTCTTCCCTCTCCCCTCCCTCACACACACACACACACACACACACACACACAACATCTCTCTCTCCTCTCTCACACACACACTCTCTCTCTCTCTCAAACACACACACCACACCACACACACACACACACACCACACACACACACACACACACACACACCTCCACAACACACACAACACACTCAACACACACAGATGCACAAACACATACATACACACACGGACACACTGCGTTAGCATCTGACAAAATATGTGTAAACCATGGTTAAAAACGGAAACGGTAATCCCTGTTACTGCAACATATGCACACCGTAGATTTCTCAAACAAAACCTTGAAGCCATGCTTACAGATTCATTGCAATCTACGAATAAACTGTGTGATGAGACGGCAAACAACAACAACAACAACAACATTTGTAACATAACAACATTCTTCCCGCATTCGACAAACTTTTGAAATCATTGTGTACTTTTAAAAAAGAAAATATCACTTGTGTAGTCTTGCAAGAAAAGCAAGCGACGGGACAGGGGCGATGATCGGCCGCCTAAGCACTGTTCCATGCACAGTCTCAGTTACCTCCCTTATACAGCGGCCTTCACGTCCTTAACACGAGAGTGGTAAAACTAATGCAACTTCCCGCCTGTTGGACTTGTATGTAAAAGTATGCGCGAAAATCTGATCCATAAGATAGGATGACTTGTCGGGTTGTCTGCCATTCAAAACCGCAGAACATGAGACAGCGAGAAGAGCGCCAGTGTAAAAACACGGCGTTCCGGACTGATGTTACAACGTAGTTTTATGTTTCAATATTATTGTGTTCCACTGCGTTGTGTGTGTTAGTTTTTGTGTTTTGTTGTATCTTGTATCGAGCTGTTTTGCAGATATATTGTGTTACGCTGAGTTGTGTGTGTGTGTGTGCTGTGTGTGCGTGTGTGCTTTGTTGTACGTGTGTTGTGCTGCATTTACTGTATTGTACTATGCTGTGTTGTGTTACGTGTGTTTGGCTGTGCTGGGCCAGCTCCCGAGTGCGTGTACGTTTGTAGAGGAGACGCGCGCAAGCGAGCACAAACTTTGCATGTGCGCTCGAGAGCGCGTGCGTGCCGGCACAACAAGCACGCACGAACTTGCATGCGTGCGTACGTGCACGCAAGTATGCGCCGCGTGCGTTTGTCTATAGGATGTACAAAATACCTGCAATCAAAATTATTCTCAGGCTAATGAGGGAAACGAAACTACGTCCATAGAGGTGTAGAAGGAAATGACACACTATTCAACTGTATGAGATATGTATATGCATCTACCACCATCTATATGCATCTGTCACCCCATCTGTATGTAATATATCACGCTCTATATGTGTCCATCACCATCTGTATGTATTTATTATCATCTATGTGCACCCATCACCGTCTAAGCTATTACCACCCACAGTTAAGTATCACCACCTATAGTTATGTATCACCATCTATAGTTAAGTATCACCACCTATAGTTATGTATCACCACCTATAGTTATGTATCACCACCTATAGTTATGTATCACCACCTATAGTTATGTATCACCACCTATAGTTATGTATCACCACCTATAGTTAAGTATCACCACCTATAGTTATGTATCACCACCTACAGTTATGTATCACAACCTATAGTTATGTATCACCACCTATAGTTATGTATCACCACCTACAGTTAAGTATCACCTATAGTTAAGTATCACCACCTATAGTTATGTATCACCACCCACAGTTATGTATCACCACCTATAGTTATGTATCACCACCTACAGTTATGTATCACCACCTATAGTTAAGTATCACCACCTATAGTTAAGTATCACCACCTATAGTTAAGTATCACCACCTATAGTTAAGTATCACCACCTATAGTTAAGTATCACCACCTATAGTTATGTATCACCACCTACAGTTATGTATCACCACCTACATTATGTATCACCACCTATGCATTAAGTATGCCACCTACAGTATGTTTTTCTATCATCCAGTGTAGTCACCTATAGTTATGTATCACCACCTATAGTTATTGTCACCCCTATATCTTTATCACCCCTACTATCTTTACCTCCACCTATATTATGTATCACCACCTCTATTTTATCCCCCCTATCAGTACTCTTTCCCCCTCCAGTATGTATCACCACCATATATTATATCACCACCTTGTTAAGTATCACCACCTATTTAGTATCACCACCTATAGTTCATGTATCACCACCATAGATATGTAACACCACCTAATACAACACACCACCAATTATCACACTCACCTCATAGTAATGATCACAACTAATTAATTATCACCACCATATGTATCACCACCTATAATTATGTGTACACCAGTTAATAAGTAACTCAATCCCATTATGTATCACCATTATGTAGTAGATTTCCCCCATATTTAATCACCTACTTAAGTTAATATCACCACCTATAGTTATACACCACCCACAAAAAGTAACAACCAACCTATTAGTTATGTAACCAATTCTTATGATCAATTTTCAACCTATTTAAGTATTCACCAAATAGTTAAGTATCACCTACCACAGTTAGTATCCACCAAGTAAAAGAATCACGGACTAGGGATTGATCACCACCCACAGTTAAGTATGCACCTCACCATTCAGTATCACCACCCCAGTTAAGTATCACCCATAGTGTAAAGTATCACACTTCCTAGTTCACACTTAGTTGTAAACTACGAATAGTTGATCCACTAAGTGAGATCTCGACCTATAGTTAAGTAACCACCTATAGTTAGATACACACCCAGTTAAGTATCAACCACGCTTCCGAAGTATGTTACCACCTATAGTTTTATCACCAACTATAGTTAGTTACCACTCTATAGTTATGTTCACTATTTATGTTTACCACCTTAGTTAGTTTATCACCACTATAGTTATGTTCACCACTACAGGTTTGTGTTGCACCTATTTTTGTACTGTTTTCATTATGTATGTATCACCACCTAGTTTGTGTTACTCTCTTTAGTTATGTACACTCACCATACAGTTATGTATACACCTATAGGTTGTGGCGACACCTACAGTTATGTATCACCACCTATAGTAAGTATCACCACCATAGTTATGTATCACCACCTAATTATGTTCACCACCTATAGTTATGTATCACCACCTATGTTATGTATCACACCATAGTTATGTATCACCACCTATGTATGTATCACCACCTATATTAGTCACCACCTACAGTAAGTATCACCCTATATATGTATCACCACTATATTATGTATCACCACTATATATGTATCACCACCATATATGTATCACCACATACATTAGTATCACCACCTATAGTTTATCACCTATAGTATGATCACCACCTATAGTTAGTATCACACTACAGTTAAGTTCACCACTAATTTTCCCACCTTGGTATGTACACACAAGTTATGTATCACACCATATTTAGTGTTGACTCACCGCACAAAGCTAATAAATTCCACCTACGATGTATCAACCCTCGTTTTATCACACCTACTGTAAATACGAAACCAAATATTTAGTATCACACCGAAAGTTAATATCACCCTATGTTATGTAAATCACCACCTATAGTTGTTACCAACTATGTATATGCATCACACCTAATGTATTGTCACCACCTATTTATGTTATGTTCCACACCTTTGTATGTATCTACCATATTTACCATCACCGTTAAGCTATACCACCTACGTTAGATCATCTTGTTTGTATAGGACTTTTTTGAGGCCATGATCTCGCTTGACAAAACCATCCACCGTCTTTACCAGTAGTACCAGGAAGACATTTTTGACCAAAATGAAACTTGGTAAACTCAATTAATATTAACAAAGACTAGAAGATAATGATAAAATAGATAAGGTAATAGATAATAATATATAGAAAAAATAATAAGTAAAAAAATAAATAAAAGTGAATAAATAAATAAAAAAAAAAATAAAAAAAATGAATCGGAAAGAACAGCCAAAACAACCGGCACACAAATGCCTTGCCATAACAAACTGAAGACAAACAATAAAGAAAAAGACAGAAACAGGGGAGAACGGGGAAAAAAAAAGACATGCACACCAGAATTAGGACAAAGACAACAGATCAGATATCTTCCCTAAGGTTTTGATACTAAATAAAACAAATATCCATAATCCGAGTGCATCTTCAATCCGTCGCTGTGCTGTATGTCAAACCTAACCGAGTACTAGCAGGCCGAGTTGTGTTGTGTGTGTGTGTGTGTGTGTGTGTGTTTGTGTGTGTGTGTGTGTGTGTATGTTTGTGTGTGTGTGTGTGTGTGTGTGTGTGTATATGTGTGTGTGTGTGTGTGTTGTGTGTGTGTGTGTGTGTGTTGTGTGTGTGTTGTGTGTGTGTTGTGTGTGTGTGTGTGTGTGTGTGTTGTGTGTGTTGTGTGTGTGTGTGTGTGTGTGTTGTGTGTGTGTACCTGTCCCCGCTGTCTCTGTCTAATGACTGAATGTATCCGTGTCCGTTTATCATCAGCTATCTGCATGCACAGGCACACACAGGTAGACAGGTGGGCTAATGGAACGCTGGCCGGGGCTCCAGGTAGTATGACTAATTGATCGGAATGAGATAGGTATGAGGTTAGGATACCACCTCCCTCCCCCTCTCTATCTTTAGGATACCACCTCTCTCTCTTCTCTCTCTCCCTCCCTCTCTCTCTTTCTGTCTGTCTGTCTCTCCCTCCATCCCTCTCTCTCTCTCTTCCTCTCCCCCCTTCTTTCTTTCTCTTCCTCCTTCCCTCCCTTCCTGTCTATTATCTATCTATCTGTCTGTCTGTCTTCTCTTTCTCGTTTCTTTATTGGTTGAGAACTGGACGAAAGAATTGTCTGATTATTCTACGACCGTTGAAATAAACATTCGTTTTCTTTCTGGTGGTGTGTGTGTGTGTGTGTGTGTGTGTGTGTGTGTGTGTGTGTGTGTGTGTGTGTGTGTGTGTGTGTGTGTGTGTGTGTGTGTGTGTGTGTGTGTGTTGTGTGTTTGGTGGGGGTGGGGGTTCTGTTTTCTCTCTGAAGCACGACATACAAGATAATCGCTGCAGGTATGCAAGGAATCAATTAGTTAAAGATGATAAGCTTGAAGTCTATTTGAAAGGGGTTCCTCGCACTTGTACAATCCCATACACGACCTAGCCAATCTGCCAACTGTTTACCGGCAGACTGTATAAACCTGTGCAAAACCATATGCGCTGGCAGGATCTTGAAATGGAAGGTTGAGAAGAAGGGGACAGGATCTATGAAACGCTAAGCTGACACCACCAGAATGGTTGAAACATGAACCCTGTCCACCAGCATCCTGCACTGTCAAGCATGCTAGCAAAGCAAAAATTTAACCCTTTGATTCTCTTACCCTGTCCACCAGCATCCTGCACTGTCAAGCATGCTAGCAAAGCAAAAACTTAACCCTTTCGATTCTCTCACCCTGCAGGAAGCTGGTGGATAGGGTGAGGGAGTCAAAGAGTTCAAGTTTTTGCAGTTGGTGCATTGGGTGTGGGAGTCATGTTCATGTTCATATTGTTTAAAGCCCAGCCGACTTCTAGAGCCATATCAGGGCTAACACCACGTCAAAAACGACAACCTGTTAAGATAAAAGACAACAGTTAAAAAACTATGCTGACCGTTAACCTTGCAAATCTAAAATGCGCTTAAAGAAAAACAGCTGTAAAATCAAATCAGGTGAAATCTATCGATCGCTTGTAAAAAACTGGAAAATTGTATCAGGAGGGACGTCTGTGTGGGTGTCAGAGGGTTAAGATGGGCAGTGAATAGGTTAGTTTTGATGTCGCGGGCTGGGACTGACTTGAGATATGATATCTTGAGTTAACGGCTCTATTACAGAAGCCAACCAACCGGTTACGATTTATTTCCAATCAAACATGAAGTGGGTCAGCTGTCTCAAATTCAGCAGCAATGATGGCAAGTGATAAGCTTAACCCTTTGACTCCCACACCCAATCCATTGAGTGTAAAACATAACCCAGGAAGCTGGTAGATAGGGTGAGGGAGTCAAAGGGTTAAGTTTTTGCTTTGTGAGCATGGTTGACAATACAGGATGCCAGTGGACACGGTGCGGGAGTCAAAGGGTTAAGTTTTTGATTTGTGAGCATGGCTGACAATACAGGACGCCGGTGGACAGGGTTGGGAGCCAAAGGGTTAACGAAAGGTTGGGAGTCTGGAGTTGTTAGTTCAAAAAGATTTATATCACTCAGGACAAGTCGTATACGTTCTCCAACCAAATCTGCCAGCAGTTATCCGGCAGACTCCTTACGTCCTGCGCAAAACCCATAAGCGATGGTAGGTGTTGAAAAGGGAAACAAAACGGGACTTGTGAAACACTAACACCATCAGAATGATGGAAACACTAGGACAAGCAACGAACAACTTGTTGCCAGGTGGGATTGAACTCGAAACGCGAGATCTTGTTGGGTCCACAGCTCTATCAAAAAAATTGAAGGGGGGGGGGGGGGAGACAAAGAAACAAAGACGGCGGGGAAAGAAAGAAACAAAGACAAAGTAAAGCGCTGACAACACCAAAACACAAAATACTTCCTTTACTTACGATGACGTGATGAGCAAAGCACAGCTCAAAATAAACTGTTTTAGGTATCTGTGGTATATCAGTCACGGAATCGAACCTTAATCTAGCAATACAACCCACCACTTCACGGTGCCATTAATGGAAATGAAAACTCCATCCACTGACAGTCGCAGAGTAACACTGTGAAATGCTAACACAAAGAAACGCGACGCTGAAAATGTTCAAAACCACATAATCCACGTAGAAACAACAGTGAGATCACAGATGATTGAACATTCGCAGAACAATG
>CM060314.1:13593730-13601230 GCA_030674185.1 Monoplex corrugatus | reverse complement strand
ATGGAGGTTCAGACACTAACCAACAGGTCTGCACACATGTTGACCCGAGAAGAGCAAAATCTCCACCCTTTACCCACCAGATGGTTCCCAAGCAGATTCGAGCACGGCATTGCAACTGGAAGGACAGTGTTCTGACCACAAATCTCAACCCCCATACCCACCAGATGGTTCCCAAACAGGTTCGAACACAGGCATTTCAAAGGCCAGTGTTCTACCACTCGACTACCATACCATCGCAAATGGCTGTAGCATCACCTGCAGCTGGGAGATAAAAAAAAACCACCAAAATATTCTGCAATAAATTGATCGAACAAGAAGAATATTAACAAGTCATAAATATTAAATCAACTCCTTCGCTGCACCCAACTATCGAACAAGACATAAAAGATTAAATCAAAATGCTCCGTGTTAAAATGAGATCAACTGCTTCACTGCACCGAGTCAACGCGATCATTTACATCAACATTCTGCATCAGCATAACCGACATGTCGCATCCAGACATGTCTCCACACCAAATTCTTGTCAGGACAGATTTTTTTTTGCTCTTTAAAGAATTTTTTTTTTTAATACTATGCGATTGGCATGCCATAATAATTACATGCACCCAAAGCATATTGTGCATGGAAATTGTTGCGCGTTTCTAAAGCACAGTGTTCTTTGATTTGTGCTCGAGCGTTATAAACATAAACACAATGGTCAAGCCATTCTAACCTATCTCCTTTCCATGTAAACGTCAATACCAAAAATACGAATTTTGTATTTTTCAGCTCACAATGATCTTGAAGAACTTCAACTGAAATAATACATCCACATTTGGCGTGTACTGGGGTTAACTGTACACTTCAAAACAATGAAAACTTACTTTAACCCTTTGACTCCTGCACTCTATCAACCATCTGCAAAAACTTAACCCTTTGACTCCCCCGCACCCTATCAACCATCTGCAAAAACTTAACCCTTTGACTCCCACGCACCCTATCAACCATCTGCAAAAACGTAACCCTCTGACTCCCGCACCCAATCAACATCTGCAAAATCTTAACCCTTTGACTCCTGCACCTATAAACCATCTGCAAAAACTTAACCTTTGACTCCCGCACCCTATCCACCAGCTTCCTGCAGGAAGCTGCTGGATAGGGTGAGGGAGTCGAAGGTGGATAGGGTGAGGGAGTTAGTTTTGCTTTGCTAAGATGGTTGACAACGCAGGATGCGGGGGGGGGGGGGGGGGGGGGCAAGGTGCGGGAGTCAAAGGGTTGAATATCGACAGAAGTTGAAGTGCAATACGGAGAACGGCAGACTGTCACAACAGTGAAAAGTAGATTTTAAGTATTGTCAGAAGTTGCTGAAAAAGAGCTATTCATGTACCTTCCTTAAAAATTGCTGGTTTTGTTTGTTGTTTGTTTGTTTGTTTGTTTTTCATTTCAGCCACTGCTTTCATCCGTCTCAGTTTGTGTCCTCAAAACCCTAAGCATTCCTGAGTTCTCACTAAGGCTACAAATTGAACCGAACTTTGCTAAAGATCCACGCAGAATCAGCTGAAAAAAATCTTGGAAACACATTCTGGTCATACAAAGACACAGACACACACACACACACACAGACAGACACACACAGACTGACAAACACACACACACACACACGCGCGCGCGCACTTGAATAAATAAATTAATAATGGGTTCAATTTGGAAACAAATAAAGACAGAGAGAAATGAATTGAATGAACCGAATAAACAAAATAAATAAATAGATAAATAAGTGAATAAATAATGGGTCATAAATCTGGGTTGAATGTGATGGCATTGATGGCATCAGCAATAAATTAATTGACAAAAGCCAGGGGCTAATCAGGAGAGAGGGGTCACAAATGGCGAATCACCGTCTCGCCCCCAAAACTGTATGGGTCATCAAACTCTAAGATATTACTGACATGTCGCCTCCACATCGTCCATCCCACCTTTCCCGTTAAACAATAAATATGAAATAAGCTGTCCAGCCATGTCAGTGAACTCCTTTATTTATCTATCTATCTATCTATCTATCTAATCTATCTACCTCATCTATCTACCTCATCTATCCATCAATCTATCCAATCTATCTATCTAATCTATGTATGTATGTATGTATCTATATCTATCTATCTAGTTAGTTGTTAGTAACCTTCTATCAATCTATCTAATCTATCTATCTAAGTATCTATCTATCTATCTATTATCTACCTATCTATCTAGTTAGTTAGTATAGTTAGTTAGTTAGTTAGTTAGTTAGTTAGTTAGTTAGTTAGTTAGTTAGTTAATTTCTCAGTAGATGTCTTGTTTAACTTTGAACCTTTTCCCTCCTGCCACATCATCTGCAAACTTCTGTGTCACTACCTAACCCCCAGGCCGCTCATTTTGGCCACAGATCTCTTACAAACAGATCAGTGATTTCGGCACTTCAACACACCTCCAAACCCACCAAAACCGAGGTCACCATGACAGTAGGATAGGAAGGGCTACAAAATCTGAGACAAGTTTTCACAACGCTAATGATGATGTTAATGATAAAGGAGATGATTGTGACGATGTCATAGGCTGATGTGCCAATCAATCCCGTTGTTGCAAACCTTCATGGCGAGGATTTTGGCTGGAAGTCGGATATCTTCATGTTTGCTGGCTGGCTAGACTGGTATAATTTTCAGACTTGCAGATATGGATTTCCTCCATTCTACTTTCATACGGCACAATGAGTTCGATCAGGACCATTTGTTTTGATGAATGGGAGTGGAGAACTGTATCATTTTAACAGACAAGAGGTCAGTGTCACATTTCTTCTCGTTTGCGGTTTGCTGTTGCGCTCTCTCTCTCTCTCTCTCTCTCTCTCTCTCTCTCTCTCTCTCTCTCTCTCCTCTCTCTCTCTCTCTATCTCCCTGTCTCTGTTTCTGTCTCTCTCTGTCTCTCTCTTTCTGACATCCCCATCATCACTTGTTTGTATAAGGGTCTGTTGCCGTTGCCGTTGCGCATTAAGCATCAAGGCTTCCCCCTCTCTCTCTCTCTGTCAAACACACACGCGCGTGAGGAGGGCCTACCCTTACATAAAACGAGCGAGATGACCTTAACACCATTTCCTATTACAACCAAAGTCATGACAGTTATTGACATGAAAGGCTAGGTACCGCCTACAGGCATAGTCAACATCCACAGACAGACAGACAGACAGAGAGAGAGAGAGAGAGAGACAGACAGACAATGATAGAAAGAGAGACATATATATATATATAGATATATATATATATATAAAGAGAGAGAGAGAAAGAGAGAGAGAGAGACAGACAGACAGACAATGAGAAAAAGAGAGACACATATATATATATATAGAGTGAGAGAGAGAGAGAGACAGAGAGAGAGAAGAGAGAGACAGAGACACAGAGAGAGTGAAAGAGACAGAGATAGACAGATACACACACACTTAGGCAGACAGAGACACAGAGAGAGACACAGAGAGAGAGAGAGAGAGAAGAGAGACAGACAGACAGACAGTGAGAGAAAGAGAGATAGAGACAGAGAGAGGCAGAGAATGAGAGAGAGAGAAAGAAAGAAAGAAAGAGAGAGAGAGAGAAGCAGACAGACAGTGAAAGGGAGACAGAGATAGAGAGACAGACACACAAACACAGACAGAGAGAGGAGAGAGAGAGAGAGAAGAGAGAGAGAGAGAGAGAGAGAGAAGAGAGAGAGAGAGAGAGAGAGAGAGAGAGAGGAGAGAGAGAGCGCACGAGCATATGCATGCGCGCGTTTTTCTTCAAAGTTTAAAATTTGCATTTGAAAGAACGAATCATGCTGTGTCGCTGTCAGGGGTGATCATCCGTCCTGTGTTTGCAAAAACTACATGCTCTCTCTCTTTCTCAGTCTCTGTCTGTCACACACACACACACACACACACACACACACACACACACACACACACACACACACACACTACTCTCCGTTATCACACACACACACACATCTCTCTCTCTCTCTCTACACACACACACACACACACACAAAACAAAACTCCCACACACCACATTCACTCACACCACACCCTGACACACAAAAAACTCACACACACACTACACACACACACACACACACACACACACACACACACACACACACACACACACACACACACACACACAACACACCACACAACACTGACGCGAATTAACATCTCAAATAAAACAGCCGATTCAGCGGAACACATGCATCGCCAGTTTTACTCCACCACATTTCAAAAGAAACCCTTGCTGACGGAAACGATTTCCGCTCGTCGGACAAAAGACAAGAAAAGAATGAAAGGAGAAAAAAAAAGATGAGTAATAAACAGATATGCAATAGATAACTCAACGTGACCGGATAACGTGCAGATCATACAGCGATACACACACAAGGACAATTAAACCATCTCACACTTTCACAAGATAAATGACAGAATGTACTTTACAACGACTTCGCTCGTCAAGGAGATAAGGCACACCATCGTTTTTGACCTGGCGGGTAGACTAATTACGATTCCTTTTTTTTTCTTTTTTTTTTCTTTCTTTCTTTTTTTTTCAGAAGTCTTATATCTAAACTTCTGCAGAATAACAAAGGTGTGATTATCAAGACTTTGCACTTATTATGCCTCAACGTAAAGAACAAACTTCAAAAACAACAACAAAGTACAGATTACTAACCATCATCATCATGTGCCCTGCTGCATGGCGTTGGCGATCATGGTCCTCCATACGAATCTTATATAATCATTGTCGTTGCAAGTATATCTCTTCCGCAGATCTGTCCAATATTTTCTCCGTGGGTCTATCTTCCCCTCCCCACCTCCCAACTTTGCTTTTGTGACTAGGTGCTCAAATTTCTATAGCCTCTTAAAATGTCCTATAAATATAGACTACTGCTTGTTCCATCGATAACTAGTAAATACGCGTTTTCATTCTGTTTTCGTGTTTCACGTTTCTAGACTACTGACCAGAAACATGAGAACAAAACGAAAACGTGTGTTTATTCATATATCGACAAACAGAAGCAAAATGTGGACCAACTTCAACGTTGTTAATTCAAGAGGGATTCATCGCATTCGGGCAGTTCTATATGCGCTCCATCCAAATATGCCGGCAACTGTGTGGCAAAACCCCAAACTCTGTCTCACGCACAAACAAATGGAAAGGGAGGGAAGACGGAAATGACCCATGCAACACTAAGCTGACACCACCAGAATGATCAAAAGCATTAAGATGGGCAGTGAACAGACCAGTTTTTATATTTGCAGACTGGGATTGAACTCAAGACATGGGATTATGAGTCCACAGCTCTTGTCAGTCAATCGTAAACAAAAGGCAACAAACAAATAAAGTAGTGAATAAATGAGTAAATAAAAATAAAATAACAATAAATACATACATACATAAATAAAAATACATAAAATAAACAAACAAACAAATAAATGAATGAATAAATAGATAAATAAATAAGTAAATAAATAAACACACAAACAAATAAATGAATAAATAAATAAATAAATAAATTAATAAATAAATTAATTAATAAATCAGCTGTAAAATGTGACACCGGCACGTCTACCAGTGTAGAAAGACGTGTCTGTCCAAGGTGAAGGAGCTAATGGACAGGAACACATTCATACGCCCCGGGCCACAGTAGTAGGAGCATGCCATAGTTTACGCATGACTCTTTTCAGCACCAACACCGGTCAGGTTAATATTAGAACACGGACACACACACACACACACACACACACACACATACACACACACACACACACACACACACACACACACACAAACTGACACTAAACAGCAGCCTATAAAACGAAGCACAAAGACACCAAAATACGCCGCACTGTGATAAGGGACTGATAATGTGTTCGGATTTTGGATTTTGTAACCTTTTAATCTTTTGACTCCCACATCATATCCACCTGCGGCAAAAACTTAACCCTTTGACTCCCTCATTCTATTCACCAGCTTCCTGCAGGAAATCTTAAAAGGGAAAGATGAGGCAAATGTCGCAGATCAAAGGGAAGATCATTCCACAGAAAAAAGGTCCAAAATGGACAAAAGGTAAGTCAGTATGAGTCTTGCGTCTCTCGGGTTCAATCACAGCCTGTGACACACACACACACACACACACACACACACACACACTCACACACACACACACACACACACACGCACGCGCACACACACACACACACACACACACACACACACACACACACACACGCACGCGCACATACACACACACACACACACACACACACACACACACACACACGCACGCACGCACGCACGCACGCACTCTCACACACACACGCACACACACACATTCACTCATTCCACACACACACACACGCACACACACTCACTCATTCACACACACACACACACACACACACACACACACACACACACACACACGCACACAAACTCACACACTTACACACACACACACACACACACTCTCTCTCTCTCTCTCTCTCTCTCTCTCACACACACACACACACACACGCCTGTTCGCTGCCCATCGTAATGCTCCGATCACAGAGTCTGTAGTTCCGTGGTGCCATTCCCCTTCCCCCACCTCCCACATTTCAAGACTTGCTAACGCATAGGGGATTTTGCGCAGGCTTGAGGGGAAATGTCATGACAATAACTGGCAGATTAATTTGGAGCGCATATGGAGCTGTCTGAGTGCAATGACCCTCTCTTCAACAAACTCCAAACTTTCAAACTGCGACACATTTACTGAATAATCAGCGACGCCATAATGATAGCAATTTTTCGAATCATGCAAAAGTAACTGTAGTCGCCTATTCTGATGAGAGAGAGAGGGAGAAATGGGGGAGAGAGAGAGAGAGAGAGAGGAGAGAGAGAGAGAGAGAGAGGAGAGAGATGAGAGTGGAGAGAGAGAGAGAGAGAGAGAGAGAGGTGGAGTGGTGAAGAGAGATTTTGAGGATTTACTCATAAAGAGAGAGAAAGAGAGCGTTTTCTCTGAAGTAATATGCAAATTGTATAATGCGCAGTAAGTGAATGAGTGGATGAGTGAGTAAGTAAGTAAGTGAATGAATGAATGAGCGAGTAAGTAAGTGAATGAATGAATGAGCGAGTAAGTAAGTGAATGAATGAGTGAGTGAGCGAGCGAGCGAGCAAGCGAGCAAGGAAGCAAGCAAGCAAGCAGGCAAGTAAGTAAGTAAGTAAGCAAACAAACAAGCAAGTAAGTAAGTATATTTGATGGAAGGGCGGTCATCTTATCATCCTCTTATCAGCCTACTTTCGTTTTCAATGCAACAACAGGATGGGTCAGGGAAAGAGAAGGTGAAGAAAGCAAGATATTACTATGATAATGCAGCTAGTATCAGATCAGACGACACAAGTGATAACATCCCTGGAAAGCCCGGTGACACAAAACGACACGAGACACGTGTTACGGAACACACCCCACATAATTTGCCGTGTCTTTGCGTCTTGT
>CM060314.1:13578730-13591230 GCA_030674185.1 Monoplex corrugatus | reverse complement strand
TCACCTGCACGGATTCAATGCGTAGTTTTGATTCCTTTGCGAGAGGTTGTTTTAAAATTTGTTCGGTTCGTGGCCTCGGTGTAAAGATGTTTTTCCTTCCCACGCTCTGTATCGCTGTACACTTTGACCCCCACCGCTCGCTTCAATCTCCTTCAATAAGTTGACTTGTCAAGCTGATGCATTACTATCCTACACCTCAATACGATTGGCTTGTATTTCGGTGCTTGACTCAGCTTATTAATTATGTCACGCACGCCTACAGACCGCAGTTTTAACCCTTTGGCTCCCGCACCCTATCCACCAACTGCAAAAACTTTACCCTTTGACTCTCTCACCCTATCCACTGGCTTCCTGGGGAAATCAAAGGGTTAAGTTTTCGCTTGTGAACAGGGTGAAGGAGTCAGAAGATTAAGCTTTTGCTTTACTAGCATGGTTAGCAATGCAGGATGCTGGTGGACAGGGTGCGGGAGTCAAAGGGTTAAACTGCTTCAACAACTGACTCCATCAGTTTCATTCAATTCATTACCGCACCCATTACAACTGTTTCTGTTTCAAGCAGGTGACTCAGCTCATTAATTATAACAGGACACAACCATGGACTGCACTGACCATCTCGTGTCTCGAGTTTAATCCCAACTTACAACACAAAAACTACCTCTTCGTTGCTCAACCTGACTTAACCCTTTGACTCTCGCACCCTCTCCACCACCTGTAAAAGTCAACCCTTTGACTCCCTCATCCTCTACATCAGCTTCATGCAGGATGCTGGTGGATAGAGTGAGAGAGTCAAAGGGTTATGTTTTTGCTTAGCTAGCATGGTTGACAATGTAGGATGCTGATGGACAGGGTGCGGCACTCAAAGGATTAATGGTCCAATCCTGCTGGTGGTGTCAAGTGTTTTCATAGGGTCCCGTTTCGTCCTCATTTCAAACCTTGCCAACGATAACGGTTTTGTACAGGCTCAATGAGTGTTGTCAAATAACTGCTGGCAAATCTAGACGAAACGCGTACGGTACTGCCCGAGTGCATGGATCCATCTTGAACAAAAGCCATGAACTCCTCTCGCAAAATCCAGGCTTCACGTACATCCTAACACAGTAGCTTGCATCTCCGAGAATTGTTCATGGTAGGTTTGAATATTGGTATCGATTTATTTTCAGTCTCCTTTCAGTTCAACTTTGGTACACCTCGTTACAGCTGGTTTGTCTTCTTCAACAACTGACCATCAACTGACTATCCTGTACTTTAACCCTCTGACTCCCTCACCCTGTCCACCAGCATCTTGCACTGTCAGCCATGCTAAGTAAAGCAAAAACTTAACCCTCTGACTCCCTCACCCTGTCCACCAGCATCTTGCACTGTCATCCATGTAGTAAAGCAAAAACTTAACCCTCTGACTCCCTCACCCTGTCCACCAGCATCTTGCACTGTCATCCATGTTAGTAAAGCAAAAACTTAACCCTCTGACTCCCTCACCCTGTCCACCAGCATCTTGCACTGTCAGCCATGCTAGTAAAGCAAAAACTTAACCCTCTGACTCCCTCACCCTATTCACAAGCTTCCTGCAGGAAACTGGTGGATAGGGTGAGGGAGTCAAATCGTTAAGTTTTTGGAAAGCTGGTGGATAGGGTGCGAGAATAAAAGGGTTAAGCATTTGTTTTGGTCGCTGAGAGAGAAGATCTGGCCGACATTCTTGAGCCTGTGGGAGAAGCTGTACGGGCCTGTGGATGTACTATGTTTCATCTTCGAGACTACACTGCGAGTGTGGCGGCCAACGAAAACCTGCATTCACCTGATTTCCACGTCAGGTCAACGTACTTTCTTAAACCAACACAACGTGGTATCCATCTTCCTGCATTGTTTGTTATCTGACAGTTCACCATACCACACCCCTACACAACCATTGTCATGTTTATCTAATCTAAGATCCTTTCAAAATACAGCAACAGTCAAGACAGACCTTTGTTAACATTTCACAACTCTGTGCATTACTTAAGTAGGTACATACATACATACATACAGACATACATACATGCATACATACATACATACATACATACATACATACATACATACATACATGCATGCATACACGCATACATATTATATACATGTTTCTTTAAAGGACTCAATCTATAATATGGCTGAATGATCAATGTTCTATCGTATGTTTATCCTTTCTAATATAAATTATATTCTTAAGTGTCAGTATTTCTATTTTCAAGAAAATTATCTTAGTATTAAAGACATAAATAACGATAGTAATACAGTGGTTATAGATTCTCCACGTTTTTACGTTAATTCCTTTCTCCCCTCTCTCTCTCTCTCTCTCTCTCTCTCTCTCTCTCTCTCTCTCTTTTCTCACTGACATTCCAGTTCTGTAATATTTGATGTTTTTTGCCATTATAGTTCTTGTTCTTTGGTAATAACGCTTCACTAGCAACCATTGGCGCCACTATATTGCAAACATTCCTATCATTTCAAAACACCTTTCTCACAGTAAATCATTCATTGGCTTTCTACCTCCTTCGACTGTTGACCGTCACCTCACCGTACAAAACTTCAAAACAAGTCACTTCCATCTTCTTCAGTATCGTACAAGTTTGTGCCTCTTTCAGCTAAACACAGTGTGAAAACTTCCAATACCACGCATACTTACTTAAGTCTTCTTCCCCGTGGCTTGAGTGATACAACCCCCTACGGACACTGACAACAGCGTACTAAGCTGAGGGTGCCGCCAGTGTCGTTGACCACTTCGTGTGTGTGTGTGTGTGTGTGTGTGTGTGTGTGTGTGTGTGTGTGTGTGTGTGTGTGTGTGTGTGTGTGTGTGGTGTGTGTGTTTGGGTGCGCAAGACTGCGTGGTGTGTGTGTGTGTGTGTGTGTGTGTGTGTGTGTGTGTGTGTGTGTGTGTGTGTGGTGTGTATGTGTGTGTGTGTGTGTTTATGTGTGTGTGTGTGTGTTTGTGTGTGTGTGTGTGTGTGTTTGGTGTTTGTGTGTGTGTTGTTTGTGTGTGTGTGTGTGTGTGTGTGTGTGTGTGTGTGTGTGTGTATGTGTGTGTGTGTGTGGTGTGTGTGTGTATGTGTGTGTGTGTGTGTGTGTTGTGTGTGTATGTGTGTGTGTGTGTGTGTGTGTGTGTGGTGTGTGTGTTTTGTTGTGTGTGTTTGTGTGTGTATGTGTGTGTGTGTCTGTGTGTGTTTACATGTGTGTGTGTGTGTGTGTGTATATTTACGTGTGTGTATGCATGTGTGTGCGTGTGTGTGGTGTGTGTGTTGTGTGTATGTGTGTGTGTGTGTGTGTGTGTGTGTGTGTGTGTGTGTGTGTGTTGTGTGTGTGTGTCTGTCTGTCTGTCTCTGTGTGTGAGTCACCAAGGGACTTAGCTTCCCGTGGGTGCATTCCTTCAGGTCTGTTAACTAGTTGCTTTATTATCTCCAGGTGTGCTATCTGCTCCACAGGTCTTTTACCTGACAACAGATCTTTTACCTGTTGTTGATTACCTGGCAACCTGCTTGGCCTACAGGTACAGTCGCCGCCTTCCAATCGGACGGGAAAAAACAAGCATGTGGCCTGACCGAGTCCGTTCAGCTGTTCAGGGTTGAGGAAGGTAATGCAGCGAGGGAAAGAAGATGGGCACCATTTCATAATTCTAGTTCTAAGAAATGTTGGTCAATCTATCTTTGTTAATTACCGTTAACTATTTGGGCTGGCTTTAACGTAGCGAGGCAGATGGGATGGACACTATTCCATAATTTTGATCCTGAGGGCACCATATCATAATTCTGGTACTGAGGGCACCATTTCATAATTCTGGTCCTGAGAAACGTTGGTCTTTCTGTCTCTGTTCAGTATTCAGCGGGTTAAGCTGGCTCCGTTAATACAGCCTGCCATGAACTTGAAATTAGACATGTATAGTTAAGTCTCAGCTCGCAACATTAAGAATTGATAAAACATTCGCCGTTAAATGTTATTCCGCTGCATACAAATTGATACAGTACTCGACATTCTTTACGTCCACAGTTCAATCTCATCCCACGACAGAAAACTTGATAGCAGCACTCGTGGTTGATACGTATATTTCAATCTTAGCCCGCTACATAAAAAAACTGATACAGTCTTCTACTCGAAGACGTGTACAGTTTGATCACACCGCCTTATGAAAATTGATACAGAACGCGACATTTGATAAATGCAGTTCAATCTCAGCCCGCCACATTGAAAGAGAGACAGAGACAGAGACAGAGACAGAGAGAGACAGACAGACAGACATAGAGAGAGAGACAGAGAGATTCATTCATTCATTCATTCATTCATGCATTCATTCATTCATTCATTCATTCATTCATTCATTCATTCATTCATTCATTCATTCAGTTCATTCATATATTCTCTTTGTAGTGATATGATCAGCGTATCTGATGTTTATTGTCTTGTCTTTACCGTTTGAAAATCAAGATTCATTCATTCAATCAGGTATTCTCTTTTTCTACAACGTCTTTTTGTAATCTGTCTATCTGTGTGCCTGCCTACCTAACAAAACAACTGATCGATCAACTGATCGATAATGTGTATATATATCCTGGCTACCAGCCGTGCACAGACCAATGTCACCGTGTTATGACGAGTTAATGGAGATCAGGGCACTTAAGTTTTACGACGACAAGAACGTGACACAAACTGATGAACCACTATGTCACTGTCACATGCAGACGGCATTTTAATGTTTGGGATCGCCCACTGGCGCCCCTGATTCACATCGCCTTCTTGATACGGTCACTCGTCAAACGTTTGCAAACTGCGAGTTCGAGCCTGGGGTACGCTAAACTAAACGGTCTTTTTTAACTACCATTTTTATCATAACGGTGTCGTATCGTCGAGTTAGATAAGCCCTGTTTCCATAATTCCATGCGATGATTATCACCGTGCTAACTCCCCTGGGATGATTATCGCCGCCCTCATAACTTACATGGGATAATTATCACCGTGCTTTCATTCCAAACTTCCCAGGGATAATTATCACCGCGCCCTCTGTCCAAAGTCCCGTGGGATAGTTATCACTGTCGGTACCATCATGTAAACACTGAATCAAAGTCAATCAAGTCGTGAAAGTGAAGGGGAAAATCTCACGACCGTGTTTGATGGTTATTGCTACGACTGCTAATCAATGCTATAACCACCATAACTACTACTACTAATCAATGCTATAACCACCATAATTATTACTACTAATCAAGTGTTCATAACCATGCATATTATTCACTGCTAATCACTGGTTTTATCCACCCTCATAACTTACTATATAATCATATGCTTATAAACTCCCATAATTATCACCGTACTTAAATGCAGGATAGTTAATCACTATCGTACTCAATCATGTAAACACTGAATACAATAATCAATGCTATAAGCAAAATTCTACACTATCAATGGTATAACACTACGTACTTTGCTAATCAATGCTATAACCACCATAATTATACTACTAATCAATGCTATAACCACCAATAATTACTCTGCTAATCAATGCTATAACCACCATAATTACTACTACTAATCAATGCTATAACCACCATAATTATTACTACTAATCAATGCTATAACCACCAATAATTACTACTACTAATCAATGCTATAACCACCATAATTACTACTACTAATCAATGCTATAACCACCATAATTACTACTACTAATCAATGCTATAACCACCATAATTACTACTACTAATCAATGCTATAACCACCATAATTACTACTACTAATCAATGCTATAACCACCATAATTACTACTACTAATCAATGCTATAACCACCATAATTACTACTACTAATCAATGCTATAACCACCATAATTACTACTACTAATCAATGCTATAACCACCATAATTACTACTACTAATCAATGCTATAACCACCATAATTACTACTACTAATCAATGCTATAACCACCATAATTATACTACTAATCAATGCTATAACCACTAATTTACTACATCAATGCTATAACACATATACTACTCTAATCAATGCTATAACCACCATAATTACTACTACTAATCAATGCTATAACCACCATAATTACTACTACTAATCAATGCTATAACCACCATAATTACTACTACTAATCAATGCTATAACCACCATAATTACTACTACTAATCAATGCTATAACCACCATAACTACGACTACTAATCAATGCTATAACCACCATAATTACTACTACTAATCAATGCTATAACCAACCGTTGGGATGAAACGATTAACCGAAGTTCATGTGTGGCACATACTCTAGCACGCACACAAAATTCTACTGCGAGAGGGGGTGGGGGGTGGGGGGGGGGGAGAATGGACGGTTTAACCTAGTAAAATTCTGTAGAAAAATCCCGGACAAGCCCTTACTCAGGACCTGACCAGCTCATGGATTATTGTAGTAAGCTTGTGCCATGATCACCACTGCATGGCACCTGTGACGTTAGTGTATATGGAAATTCAGTCCGAGCGCGGAGACTCATTTTCGAGAAACTGAAATGGACACTGTAGAAAAATTCCAACGTTTACAAGTAAACACAACCACACACAAGCAGAAAATAAGGTCACAGTCACTGTAGTGGCGACATACCGTGCCAATCTCACACTGCAGTTTGGAGTTTGTTTGATTTAAAGGGATTCATAGCATCTGGACACTTTCCATATGCGCTCCATCCAAATCGGCCAGCAAGTATTGAAAACACATCGCAACTAGCTATACTTGTATAACAAAGGAACAACTACAAACAGTCGCTTTACTCCAACTGTTAAATTACGGTTACACCTTATTTCAAAATTCATAATGACGAACATGAAAAATACATTAAAACGAATTTTGACAATTCATTTAGAAAACGGGATTGGTTGTGTGTGGAGGAGCGGGAGGGAGGGAGGGAGAGAGAGAGAGAGAGAGAGAGAGAGAGAAGAGAGACAGACAGACAGACAGACAGACGGACGGACGAGAGACAACAGAAGGAAACAGACAGACAGACGGACGGACGGACAGAGACAACAGAAGGAGAGAAGGAGAGAGATAGAGAGACAGAGACAGACGGACGGACGGACGGACAGACAGACAGAAGGGGAGAGACAGACAGAGAGAGAGAGAGAGAGAGAGAGAGAGACAGACAGACAGACAGACACAGGAGAGACAGAGAGGAGGAGAGGTAGGGAGAAGCAAAGATTCGTGTCGATCAGAATAAAAGTTCCTTCGCTCCCCCATTTCTGACAAAGGTGAGCATTGACAAAAACATTCTTTCACACAGAACAGAACAATCTCTTTAAAACTCTCACAACTATTTAAGCGTCGTTTCCCACGATGGTGTTGTTAATTTAAGAGGCGGCTGGCGCGTGAAAAAAACATCTCAACCATCACAGAAGTGCCTGAACTTGTCTGGCCCATGCACATTTTCAAGTCCCTCTCTCAAAGCCGTTGATTGGTTGAAATAGGGCGTCTCTGACGCCTGAATCAATTACGTGCGATGCAGATCTGAACAAATTTCGCTGTCAATTTGTTTTCAGAGCTGTCTAGACAGAGGTCTAGAATCAGAATCTGCGATATCTCTTTTTTTTTTAAAGAAATTTCTCAAGTTCAATCTAAGCAATTAACATACAAACCGGCTTGTTGTTTTCTGTTTATTCCATTTAAGTTGCCAATATTTAAAAAAAATTTTTTTTTTTTTTTTGGGGGGGGGGGGGTATGGTTTTGTTTTGTTACACTTTTGGTTTTGGTTTTTATAAGAAAGCTTCAGCAATTCGAACAATTCCATGTGCGACCCACACAAATATGCCGACAATTATCTGGCCGAGTCCATGAGCCTGTGCGAAGCCCTATGTGCTGGCCAGGTCTTGAAATGGGGAGGGAGAGGGGTGGAGAAGGACCTATGAAACACTAAACTAACGCCATTAGAATAATGGAAACGTTTAAAGTGGGCAACAAACACCCCAGTTTTTAATGTTGTGGACTGGGATTGAACTCGAGATATCATGTCCTGAGTCCACGACTCCATCAAAAGAACGAGTCAGCCTGCCATTCTGGTAGTGTTCAGCTTAGTGAACTGAGTGGGGTCGGGATTGTCCATTGGAGCTCCCGATTGCCCACTGGAGCTCCCGACTAACATTGCCTTAGAATAGTCGATAGAAAACAAAAGTTTCTGGTAGTGTCAGGTTAGTAATAAAAGGTTATGCCTTCCATCTTTCTACACCAGCAGTGGTGCTGTCAACAGATTTCGGCACTCACCTCAGAACAGTTCATTTCATTCAGCTCCTGGATGACTGACAGTACTCCTCCTCCTCCTACGGTGACCGAGCATTGAAACCCGTTTGTCACACATTGCAAGGCCTCCTCACTTACACAAAACGTTTTGCACAGACACAAAAATCCTTAAAGAGATCAACTGGGGTCAGGATTGCCCAATGGAGCTCACGACTAACACTGCCTTAAAAAGGTCGATAGATAATGAAGTTCCTGGTAGTGTCAGCTTAGTTATCAAAGGTTATGCCTACCATCTTTCTAGGCCAGCAGCGTCAACAGATTCCGGCACTCTCCAGACTCACCTCACAATAGTTCATCCCATTCAGCCCCTGGATAAGTAACGGTGCATCTCATCAACTACGGCAACCGATCAACGAGACCCGTCTGTCACACATTTCAAGGCCTCCTCACTCGCACAAAGCGCTTTGCACAGGCACAAAAAATTGTTAAAGAGATCAACTGGGGTCGGGATTACCCATTGGAGCTCCCAACTAACACTGCCTTAGGAAAAAAAAAAAGTCGATAGATATCAATCAGTACAGGCAAAAAAGGACAGGATCAAGAAGAACACCGTGCTATCAGACAGGAGCGCCTAAACAGTTGTCCAACAACACCCAACTACCCTCCAACTCTTGAACAAAATCCAAAAAATTCCGATTGCCTTCGATAGCCAGCCGCGCAGGGTCGTTGATCGCCTTGTACTTGTCTTTTTAATCTGTCGGCTTTAGTGCTGTCAGGCTTTGTAAGCTGTCAATTCAGACAGTCCTGGCCCTGCTTGGCTGCCCATGGTTTGTGTCTAAGGCTATGCGATTTTACAGCGGCTGGCCTCCAGATATGTGCGGAACGTGTGAGGGCTCCACGACGGCCTTTACAATCCTTCACTTTATCGTTTGTGAATAGTTTATTTAACTGCTTTTTAGAACGGCTGTTCTTCCCACACGTCCGGAAGAAAGAGAACTGGGAGAGGGTGGGGGTGGGGAGAAGGGATGGATGTGGAAGGAGATGGAAATGTCGTTTTCGTGATGGTATGTGTGTGTGTTTGTGTGTTGTGTGTTGTTGTTGTGGGGGTGTTGTGTGTGTGTGTGTGTGTGTGTGTGTGTGTGTGTGTGTGTGTGTGTTGTGTGTTGTGTGTGTGTTGGTGTGTGTGTGTGTGTGTGTGTGTGTTGTGTGTGTTGTGTTGTGTTGTGTTGTGTTGTGTTGTGTTGTGTTGTGTTGTGTGTGTGTGTGTGTGTGTGAGAGAGAGAGAGAGAGAGAGAGGAGAAGAGAGAAAAATATGTGCGTCTGTGTATGTGTGTTTGTGAGTGTATGTGTGTCTTGTTTAAGAGTGTGTGTATATGTGCGTATGTGTGTGCGTTTGTGAGTGAGTGTGTGTGTGGGAGGGGGAGGAAGGGTACCAATGCTTCTGTATGTATTACACTCTATCTGTTGTAAATATGTAACGGACAAATGATCCTGTAGAACAGCTCTGAACAAGAAAGATGTATTACTGTTATTACTGCTATATCATCATCATCATATCATCATCATCATCGTTATTATTACAATTTCTATTACCGTTACCATTACTATCATATCATTATCATTACTGTCGTCATTATCACCACCGTTGTTACCAAGCAACCATTCCCGAAAGTCAAAATTTACACCACCATCTTCCTTTTGCAGCCGACACACGGCAGTCAATTCAAGATATCAGAGCCATTTAGGAAAGAAACAGAATAATATTATTAACTTGACGTTCGTCTTACAAATAAGGAAAGAAAAACGACACCCCCAGAACCGTTTGATCAACCATAGGTAATGCATCTACCAGAGCCTGGATATAGAGTATCTATGACCTGAGTGAATAACGAACAACACCCACCCCACTGGCTAAGTCAGGCAGTTCTGTTCAGTTTATGTTGTTTATAGCCCAGCCGACCAATTACTCCTTATATCAGGGCTAAAACCAAGTTAAAAACAACTCGGAGTCTATTTATAAAGCCCACGGTTATAAACCAAGCACACGGTTAGTCTATCCAACCTAACAATGCATTTAAAATTTCTGGCGTACGCTGATCTATTGTTAACAGAAATTATATCTGGAAGAACATCTATGAAAAGTTTCTTCAAAGAGTCAGCTGTATGGTAGCTGGAGAGAGATAAACATACAAACATGCAGACAGAGAGAGACAGAGAGAGAGAGAGAGACAGAGAGACAGAGACAGACAGAGAAAGAAAGACACAGAGAGAGAGAGAGAGAGAGAGAGAGGACTGAGAAACACAGAAAGAAGCGAGAGAAACAAAGAGACAAGAAAGAGAGACAGACATATGAGAGCGACAGGGAGAGAAAGAGAGAGAGAGAGAGAGAGAGAGAGAGGAGACAGACAGACAGACAGACAGACAGACACAGAGAGAAAGACAGAGAGACATACAGACAGATAGAGAGAGAGCCAGAGAGAGAGAGAGAGAAGAGAGACGGAGACAGAGAGACGCAGAGAACGATCAAACCGTTTAAACAATCTGCATTTTCATACAAAAATTACTTCAGAAAATCGTCACTTCTGCATCTTTGAAGGCCTTTGAAAATACATCAAATAAAACAGAACTTCACGTCAAGAGAGTAAATTGGCAGACTGTCACAACAGCGAGAACGGAACGTAGATATTTTCATATTTTCAAAAGTTCCCGAGAAAGCGCAGTTCGCACACCTTCCTATAAAAATACAGTTTTTCAGGTGCACTTTTGTCCATGTGACCTTGATTCTGAAACCTTGTCCTCAAAAGGTATGCATTCCCGAGTCCTGAGTAATCCAAATCCGAATTTGGCAAAGATCCATCCAGAAAGAGCTAAGAATTTTTTTTTTCATATTTCAAAGACACTTATTTCAGACTCACGCACGCGTGCACACACAAACACGGACACAGACACACACACACACTGACACACTCATTCACTCACTCTCTCTCTCTCTCTCTCACACACACACACACACACACACACACACACACACACACACACACACACACACACAAACACACACACACACACAAAGAATCTAAGTCTCAGAGTCCGGGTCACACACGGGCACACACTTCTCTCCGGTTTCTATAAAACAATTTCCATTTAACAAGGAAAAAAACAAAACAGAACAAAAAACGTTTGGGAAAAGTTTGCCCACAGGAATTAACAGCCGTAAGAGGAGACGCCGTTTTACAACGGCCGGGGGGATTAAAGACCCCGAATCCCTGTGACGCAAGGCGACACTCAAATAAAAGCTGTGGATTGTTGCCAGGCGATTTTCACAGAGAAACCCCACACGAGCCTTTTCCCTGGGTCATAAAGTCCCCGACAACCAGACGACGGCCAACAGCCACAGAAGCATTCCCAGCCGTTATATGAAGGAGGAAGTTCGTGAGACACTACCCATCCTAATGTTAAAATCATTCTGATGGTTTGTCTGCGTCGTGTTTCGTGGGTTACCACCACCACCCTACCCTCCCTCAATCTCCCCATTTCCATTTCCAGTAAAAAGCTTTGTGCAGGCTCAAGGATTCTGTCAAAATCATCACCGGATGGAGCGTATATGAAACGCCCGACCGCCATGTATCCCTCCTGAACTCTAGTTTAATGGAAGAACCAAACATAGACGTAATAAAGGAATGCACACAAACCACAACAATCCACACAAAACCAACTTAACAAACAGATCATCAAGCCATATCAACAATATACCTTTTCTGGCTGCCATCTTTCCACGATTACAGAATAGTGAAACGACGTTTAATATACAATTCAAAAACCAGATTAAGTCAATACAGATTCGTCGTCTACGGACAGTTCCACATGCGCTTCACCCAAATCAGCCAGTGATGATCTGGCAGACTTCCAGAGACTGGCAAGAAATTAATGCAACAGGCGAAGAAGATGGGGGAAGGGGGAGGGGGGCATATGACGTTAAGCTGACACCACGAGGACTGACGCATTACGACAAGCAGAAAGCAGGATGCTACACGACTGGCCTTAATTAATTCGTGGTGCACCGTCAGTTGATAGAGCCGTGTACTCGAGTTCAATTCCAGTCCGAAACAAAAACAAATCGGACCGTTTGTTCGGTGCACCACGACTCGCCTACTGTCGTTTTGCCTACTGTCGTTTTGCCTAAACTTTCAAGACCTCACTCACTGCATTGGTTCGTTTCAGTTCAGGTTCATATTGCTTATAGCCCAGCCGACTACTACAGACA
>CM060314.1:13561230-13566230 GCA_030674185.1 Monoplex corrugatus | reverse complement strand
TTAGATTACCTAAAATTCTTTCCGCATATCTCATATCCCTAGAGTCAAAAATATACTTAACACATGTACTCAATAATCAATCTTAACAGAAAGTACGTAAGACTTTATCGAACACGTACAGGTGAATGGACCAGCAATGCAGAAAATGATCAGAAAGAAATGACAGAAAATAGGAAATTTCTGACACAGAATTTCCAGAAGGTGGGAATACTATTCATACTGAAAGAGCCCCCAGCATCCCCACTGGGGAGATAACCCATCTGAGGATTGAACATAAGCCCCCGGCTTTACCAGCATGGCCAGCTAACCAACTGAGCTAACACAGCCCAACTACATGGCCCGCTCCAGATTTGAACTCACAACCCCTCCGTTATGAGCAAACGCTGCAAACAACGGATCTAACGGGCCATCTAGAGGTTTGAGAAAATAAAGAGTAACAAGCGTGAGAGGGCGGAGAAACGACCTCAATCACCCCACATTAAAACCCCGCTACCCGGTAGTTTGTGGTTACAAGTCGCTTGACTTACTGCCCGGGTACATTCCGCTCGTGTATAAGAGCATCTAGTACAGACCTATTTCTGTGTGCGTTGTACGTATACACACACATTACTGCAGTCAATGTCTAAGTGGTCTGAACTAACCAGCATCTGTGGCCCCCAAATCCGCCTGTGTTTGTAGTGTAGCGTTAGCTGGTGGGGTGGTTTGGGTGTAATCCCTTCTGTAGTCGGCCGTGCGTGACTTGGGGGGTGGGGGTGGGGGGCAGGGGGGTCTGTCAGCTGTGGCCGCCAACCTCCTCTTTAACCCATTGACTCCTGCACCCTATCCACCAACTGTCAAAACTTAACCCTTTGACTCTCTCACCCTAGCCTTCAGCTTCCTGCAGGAAGCTGGTGGATAGGGTGAGAGTCAAAGGGTTAAGTTTTTGTTTTGCTGGCATGGTTGACAATGCAGGATGCTGGTGGACAGGGTGCGGGAGTCAAAGGGTTAACTTCACACAAACACACACACATACACAAACGCGCGCGCACACACACACACGCACACACACACACACACACACACACACACACACACACACACACACACACACACACACACACACACCTGTTACATTCCCCTCTCTCTCTCCTCCATTCTGCTCTCAGTCTGTTCAAGAGGGATTCAGAGCATTCGGGCGATTCCATAAGCGCTACACTGAAATGTGCCAAAGCAGTTATCTGGCGGACTTCTGGATCCACCAGAAACCCTCGTCACCGGCAAGGTCATGAAATGTGCAGTGGAACGGGAGGCATGAAACACGGACACCAACAGAATGATCGGAGCATTACGGTATGCAGCCAACAGGCCAGGTATTGTATGCAGACTGGAATAAACTCGATAAATAAGCTTGAACTGTCGGGGGTGAAATGGTTAACATTGTCCCATAGCCCTGAGGTGGTAAACGTGTTCCTGTAATCCTGAGGTGGTCAATGCCCCATAACCTTAGAGTAGTAAATGTTCCATAACCCTGTGATGGTAAATGTCCCATAACACTAAGGTGGTAAATGTCCCGTAACCCTAAAGTAGTCTCTCCCATAACCTGAGGTGGTAAATGTCCCAAAACCTTGAGGTGGTAAATGTCCCATAGCCCTGAGATGGTAATGTCCTATAAGTTAACCTGAATGTAAATCCTGTAACCTGAATGTAAATGTCTGTAACCAGACGATATATGTTGTCCCTTAGCGTACAAGCCTATAGCAAATGTTCTACACTTCAACATTCTATCATAATAATCACAAAAATTTCACAAATACCAGCTCACACATGACAATCATACATTCACCCTTTCACTGCTCACCTGACAACCACACCGGTAACCTTCTCATCCTATCCAACAGCTTTCTGCAGGTTGACAGAGTGAGTAGTGAATAGGTACAACACACTATAACAATAATAATAATAATAATTACAATATTTATGTAGCGCAAAATCTTGATAAAATCAAATCTAAGCGCTGAAACAGACACACACGCACGCACGCACGCACGTAGGCACGCACACACACGCACGCACGCACGTAGGGACGCACACACACACACACACACACGCATGGCTATAAAAGGGGAGAAAGAATAAAAGCAATAAAAGCAAGAATAAAAGCAATGGAAAATTATAGAGAGCATATCAACACTATGGAACATGTCCTAAGCTCTTGCAAAGTAGCGCTAGCCCAAGGAAGGTATACATGGAGGCACAACCAAGTTCTGAAAGTGATCACAGACGTGGTTAGCGAAAAAACCATGACCCCAAACGCACCAATTGCTATGACAACGTTCTACAAAGCAGGAGGGAAACAGGTCTGGCCCGAAAGTGCTATGACAACCAGCACATTGCCAAAGGGTCTTCTGGATGGAGCAGTCGACTGGGAGTGTACAGCAGACCTCCCAGAGTGGAGAAATTACCCAGATGTCATCAGCAAGACAGGCATGAGACCAGACATCGCTCTCCACTCTGACTCCTCGAAACAAGTGATTCTGATAGAACTCACTGTGCCATACGAAAGCAGAATGGAAGAAGCACATATCTACAAGACCGAAAAATACGCCGGTCTTGCCAGCACCCTGAAGAAAGCAGGTCTGCGGGTCAAAATCTTCGCCATAGAGGTCGGGGCAAGAGGGTTTGTGGGCACCTCCGCTTATGATCTCATGAAACAACTCGCCATTTCTGGGAAGAAGAGGACTAGAGCCCTTAAAGCGATGGCAGAGGCAGCAGAAAGGAGCTCAAGCTGGATCTGAGCAAGGAGGAACCAAAAAAGTGAACTTCATAAGGATTAAATTCCCTACAGATGATGTGTGCCCCGTTAGCACATTGGTAAAACCGCGTACCGCAGTTCTGAAGCGCAGAATCGCCCAGGTTCGCTCCCCGGCGTGGGGGAAAAAAAAAAATAGACAACAGCAGAAGGGCATCCAGGAGTCATGACCTGGATGTGGCCCGGCCCCCCGAGAGTGTAAGGAGTTCAGGGCCGAAACACTTGTCTAAAGGGGGTTACTTCTCTAAAGACCTTCTGTTGTCTAGCTCTCCCTAGAGTTTCTTTCTACCTATACGCTGCAGGCGGTAGATCTAATCAACATACCACCACGAACCGACACAAAATCAAAATCAAGGCCATAATGGTGTCAAAATTTTTCAATTAAAGGAAGCTGGTGAGTACGGTGACGTAATAGAAGGGCTGAAAGTGGGTGTAAAAAAAATATATACCTGGCAGGTGTTAATTAACGTGCAACTGCGACACGAAAACAAGACAGTCAAGGCGTAGCACTTTTACTTGTAAATAGTACTCTCTGACCACGTGCACTGTTAATTAAAGGGCTGTTCGGAGACGGAAAGTACACTGGTGACAACACTGCCTGTTTTGTTCGTTCGTTCGTTCGTTTGGTTGGTTGTTTTTTTGTTTGTTTGTTTTTGTTTTTTGTTTTTGTTGTTGTTTTTTTTTTCATGACTGACTCAGGAGAAAGGTGAATTGTCTCCCTTATAATGGTCTAGCCAGACAGACAAAAACAAGCACACAATCAGTTTCAATTTCTCAAGATTACGTCCCCTCGCTCGGAATACCATTCTAATGCATTCATACCAAAGATGTCACGCGACGGACAAGATATAAAAACATGATCATGGCATTAAGTCCAACCTGCTGAATGGGACATTCGGAAAATTCCATATGAGCTCCATCCAAATCTGCCAGAAATTATCTTACAAACTCATTCAGCCGCAAAAAATCCCATGAACAGGCAAGGTCTTGAAATAGGTATGGCGGATTCGACTGGAGGTGGGGGAGGGGGGAGAGGGAGATGGAACCCATAAAGCAATGAGCAGACGCCACCGAAATCGTTAAGATATATAGGTGGGCAGCTAACAGACCAGTTTTTATTATTGCGGGCTGGGACTGAACTCGAGACAACAGATCTCGAATCTATGGTTCTATCGAAGACCAAAGAACAAGCTAATCTGTGTTTAAGAAAGTCACTGATTATGTACTGAACTATTACCTTCCTGTTCCTTTTTCTTACAGATTCTGTACGAGGCAGAATTTTTATTTATATAATATATATATATATATATATATATAATATAATATATATATATATATAATATATATTATATATATATGTATATATATAATATGTAAAATCTATATATATATGTAAATATTTGCGCGCACGCGCACGTGTGTTTGCGTGCACGTGTGCGTATGTGTATGTGTGGAAAGAGAGAGGGGGGGGGAGAGATAGAATTGTGTGTGTGTGTGAAGAGACAGAGATAGGGAAGAGAGAGGGGGAGGGAGAGACAGAGGGAGGGTGAGGAAGGGGGGGGGGGAGAGAAAGAGAGAAAGAGAGAGAGAGAGAGAACACTAAAGTGTATTTACGAAAGAAACCAATACCTACCCTTACATCCAACCATAAGCATAGAAGGTCTATACTGACAGAAATAGAACTTACAAAGACCAAACAGTTTTCCCGGGTCACTGAGGTAAATACACAGCCATTCGAACACGATCCATCTGTCATATAATGGCGGTGTCTGAAAACCTGGTCTCACCAAAAACACAACTATTCAGATACTATTCAGTGTTTGTTATTATATGGAAAACCTGGTCACTCACCAAAAACACAACTATTCAACTGTCATGTTATTATATGGAAAACCTGGTCACTCACCAAAAACACAACTATTCAGCTGTCACGTTATATGGAAAACCTGGTCACTCACCAAAAACACAACTATTCAGATACTATTCAGCTGTTGTGTTATTATATGGAAAACCTGGTCACTCACCAAAAACACAACTACTCAGATACTATTCAGCTGTCATGTTTTATATGGAAAACCTGGTCACTCACCAAAAACACAACTACTCAGATACTATTCAGCTGTCACGTTATTATATGGAAAACCTGGTCACTCACCAAAAACACAACTATTCAGATACTATTCAGCTTCAATGTTATTATATGGAAAACCTG
>CM060314.1:13553730-13556230 GCA_030674185.1 Monoplex corrugatus | reverse complement strand
AAACAAAGCAAAACAAAAAACAAACCGAAAAGAAACGAAACAAAACAATAAACGAAACGAAACAGAACTAAACCAAACAAAACCAACCGAAACTAAAAACCAAACCAAACCAAACCAAACAAAACAAAGGTTGGTGGGCAAACAGCAAGAGACAGTCTCCGTTTTGTTTTTCTGTTGTTGTTTTGTTGTTGTTGTTGTTGCTGTTGTTGTTGTTGTTGTTTTGTTGTTGTTGTTGTTGTTGTTGTTGTTTTGTTGTGTTGTTGTTTTGTTGTTGTTGTGTTGTTGTTGTTGTTGTTGTTTTGTTTTGTTGTTGTTGTTTTGTTGTTGTTGTTTTGTTGTTGTTGTGTTTTTGTTGTTGTTGTTGTTTTGTTGTTGTTGTTGTTTCTCTGCGTCATGTTTCCAGAATGCAGACTCTTCCTCATTTTCTTTAAAATCAAATAATGTTAACAAATATGCATTATCAAATGCAGAAGATCCATACGTAATCGCAAATCCCCCGCGCGCGCGCGCACTCACGCACGCACGCACACACACACACACATACACACACACACACATACACAAGCGTGCTCGCGCTCGAGGACATAGTGTGCACTTGTGATAATCAAAACATTATTCATACACAGATATAGTTACACCCCCTTTTATACGATAACAAAAAGATTTACACACCGACCTGACTACATCCCCTTTTCCCGCATACACTAACGATATAGTTATACCCACATGTCAACTTTGATGGCCACACATACACCACACAGCCAAATCATTAAATGCCTGCATGTATCAGTAGACACATGCACGAAAGTACATTCAAACTAGCGTTCTCAGCCATACCTTCTTTTCCGTTGACACAAGTGCAACAGAATCCTATGTAAATTTGAACGTAAGCCTAAAAAAACATTAATTACGGACTGGTTGGTCCTTCCGATAGAGCCGTGGACTGGAAATCGGATATCTCGAGTTCAATCCCAACCCGCAATGTCAAACACTGTTCTGGGGGTGTCACCTCACTGTTTTATGTCCCTTCATTCCATTGGGGGGGGGGGGGGGCAGCTTAGTTCTTCATATGTCCCTTCTCACTCATCCCTATTCCAAGACCTTGTCAGCCCAGAAGTGTTTGCGCAGGCTCAAGGTGTCTGCCAGATAATTACCGGTAGATTTGGATGAAGTTTACGGAATTATCCGTTTGTGACGAATCTCTCTTGACCAAATCCAAACTTTATTAACAAAATTTCGAAGCAGGAATGAAATAAATATATAAATACATAAAAAAGCATATACCAGCATCATGTTTTATCTGGACCAGTCCCTCGTTATTGTAGATAGCGTGTGCCCTTTAAATCTTGTTTCTCAGAAACATTTCAGATAACAGATAGCGTTTGAGCAAGAGAGCTTATCTTTTTTCCAGAAAAACGAAGCCACTTAACACACATACGCATCAACGCTTGCATGCATGCAATGCACACAAAACCGCAGGAGCGCTCGCTCGCATGCGTACACACAGGCTCTCTCTCGATGTTCAGCTATCTGTCTCTGTGTTTGTCTGTCTGTCTGTCTGTCTCTCTCTCTCTGTTTATCTGTCTCTCTCTCTCTCTCTCTCTGTCTGTGCCTGCATGCGTACACACAGGTTCTCTATGTCCGACTATCTGTCTCTCTGTCTGTCTCTCTCTCTGTTTATCTGTCTCTGTCTCTCTCTCACACACACACAACACACACACAGACACACACACACACACCACACACACACACACACACACACACACACACAACACACACACACACACACACACACACACACACACAAACACCACACACACACACAACACACACACACACACACACACACACACACACACACGAAGTACGCACTGAAACAAAATGCCTCACTTCCACAAGAAATCATATCTCTACGTCAGTACTTGAAAGAAATGAAGCCATTTATGAAGCACGCATGTAAACTCATTCCTTCCCTTCCTCCCTCCCCCCTAAACACACACACACACACACACACCACACACACACACACACACACACACACACACACCACGCAAGCACGCGGGTGCGCGCATGCAGAGAGTATACAAGCGATAAGAGATAATTACACAGATGAAAATAGCAACCAGACACATTCATCACGTTGAAAATGCTGATAAAACGAATGCTAACTGACAAGAACTTCGCCAAGATTAAGGTGGAAAATATGTGGCGCTCAGCACTGGCGACAAGCTCTAAGCCGTACGACAAAATCCCATAATGTAGACGAACAACAACAACAACAACAACAAAATAGCGTTTGCTGTGCCAAGACGTAATTTGTTTATACTTAGTGACTAGTTGTGTTTTGATTCTTTTCCCTTATTATTTCTTTTTTCTTTCTTTCTTTCTTTCCTATCTTTCTTTCCTTCCTCCTTCCTTCCTTCCTTTCTTTCCTCTCTTTCTTTCCTTCCTTCTTTCTTTCTTTCTTTCTTTTTCTTTTCTTTCTTTCACTCTTTCTTTC
>CM060314.1:13543730-13548730 GCA_030674185.1 Monoplex corrugatus | reverse complement strand
CTTTTATTTAACCAGACTAACGGTTCAGAAGCACTAAGAAGGATGCTGAAAAAGCAAGAATATAATCGAAACACGAAAAGACTTAATACAACTTTTCTCCTCCACCGCTAATGCCCCTCCCCCCACCCCCATCGTGAAAATAGACAGCTACACGAATGAGGCACATACATACCTGGGCAGCAGTCTGCAGTAATACGATATGTAGTAGCGGAACGGACAGGGCCAGGGTTCCATTCTTCTCGCTGAATGACGACTAACGACACTCACAAACAACAAACTTCTATGATGATCACAAAACGCATAAATCACTCTCGTGGATCACTTTTCCTCTTCCTGTCGTCTGTCCACTTGAACCATTACGGGTGTCGCAGCAAGAAAAAGTTGATGGTCAGCAGTCATCTGAAAGGCATGGAGTGAGAAAGCTTTGTCGTCTTTGGTCTGCCTCTCGCGCTTTGAGAGTGAGTCAAGACCGTTCCAAATCTTCACCAAGCACAAGCATAACCTTACAGTTTTGACAGATCAATGGATACTGGCAGATCACATGGTTCTCCAGACACAAACACCACATGCGATACGAGTGTGCTTCTTGTGTTAATGTCTTTGGTTGGTCATGACAGCCTTAACAATACCCGAACTTCATCAGTCATGTAACTTTATCACACTACAGTGATCAACCACAGGACAGAATCATCAATCAACAGGTGGCGGCCACTAAGCGAATACTGACATACCACACGGTCCTATCCATACCGTACTCTCTGAAAGAGCCAGTCACTATACAATTCAATAATCATTCTTTGTCAGATTGATAATGTTGTATTAAACCCGCCACAAACATCTTCAAAGTTCAGAGCCAATTACGTGGTTGTGTTTATCGTCCTAAGGAGAACCAGTCACAAACATTCTAAAGTGTTAGAGCCAGTGACATGATTCTGTCTGAAACATCGAAGAGAGCAGTCACAAACATTCTATTCTTCTTAGAGCCAGTTCAGTGGTTGTGTATTTATTCTTGAACATGGGAAGCAGTCACAAACATCTTTATTTTTAGAAATATTTGGTTGTATCTATAATCACACAAGTATTCTAAACGTTTACAGCAATCACGTAACGCAATATTAACCAGTGTTATCAGCGAATGACCCTTCATTAACTTTTTGACTCCCGCATCCTTCCACCAGAATCCTGCATTGTCAACCATGCCAGCAAAGCAAAAACTTAACCCCTTGACTTCTTCACCCTATCCACCAGTTTCCTGCAGGAAGCTGGTGGACAGGGTGAGGAAGTCAAAGGGTTAAGTGTTTGCAGCTGGAGGATAGGGTGCGGGAGTCAAAGGGTTAAACATTTATCTGACCGACTCACGGACTTTTTTTCCCTAGCAACTTCTAATAATCAATACTTAATGATGTATCCATTGAACAAATTGCATTCTGCTCACAATATTTTTTATTTTCCTGCTCTCTGAACTAAACAATAAAGCATTTTGTATCTTGTAACTTTTATTTTGTATTCTAGTCACCAATACTTCATTAATTTGCATCCTCAAATCAGTTCTTCGGGAACGGCAAGGATCTCCATGAACACATACACACACTCTTTAAAAAAAAAAAAGCGCAGAAATGTACTCCAACTCTGTTACAGAATGAGCCTTAACCCTTTGAATTTCATACCCTATCCATCAACTGGAAAAACTTAACCCTTTGACTCCCATACCCTATCCACCAACTGGAAAAACTTAACCCTTTGACTCCCACACCCTATCCACCAACTGGAAAAACTTAACCCTTTGGCTCCCACACCCTATCCACCAACTGGAAAAACTTAACCCTTTGACTCCCACACCCTATCCACCAACTGGAAAAACTTAACCCTTTGACTCCCACACCCTATCCACCAACTGGAAAAACTTAACCCTTGACTCCACACCCTATCCACCAACTGGAAAAACTTAACCTTTGACTCCCACACCTATCCACCAACTGGAAAAAACTTAACCCTTGACTCCACACCTATCCACCAACTGGAAAAAATTAACCTTTGACTCTCACACCTATTCACCAGCTTCCTGCAGGAAGCAGGTGGATGGGGTGAGGGAGTCAAACGGTCAAGTTTTTGCTTTATTAGAATGGTTGACAAAGCAGGATGCTGGTGGACACGGTAAGGGAGTCAAAGGGTTAAACGTAGTTACATCGGAGTCCAAAGACTAGAAGCACAAACGCAATCAAAAGAACTGATCCACAAAACAAGAACATTTATATTTTCAGATGTGAGAACGGTTGTCTGTGTATACGCACTTTCTCCAGGAATAACGAAACAACACCGAGTTACTCAATGTCATGGAATGAACTATTCAACATCGTTACATCAGGACTCAAAGTGTAGCCTAAGAACTGATCAACAAATTATTTTTTCTAGATGAGAGGACCGTCTAGACTCTATATGGCCACAAACGTATGCTCTTCAGCAATGACGAGACGCCACCAAAGTACTCCAACATTAAATCAGACTTTGAATCAATCGCTGAACACTGTTACACCATGAATCAGTGCGAAATCCACAAACAAAGTTTTCCAAGTTAAAATTCCGGAAACCCAAGTCTTCCCACTAAAAAAAAAAAAAAAAAAATCCCAAAGCAAGTCTTCAAATTAAAGAAATCCACAAACCAAGTCTTCCGAGTAAAAAATTAACAGAGCAAGCCATCCAAGAAATCCACATAGCACGTGTTCCAAGTAGGAAATAACAAAGTCTTTCATGTACAAAAGCATCCACAAAGAACGTCTTCCAAGTAATAAATCCAAAAAGCAGGTCTTCAAAGAAAAAAATATCCACAAAACAGAACTTAAAACACACTTACTAGCACACAAAAATAGGGCCACAGACACAGAATCGGTGTTTATAAGTTGACGCAAAATTAATAATTTCAAGAGATATAATTTCACATTTCACGTTATCGATCGTCAGCATCACTAGCAACGCAAATGTACGAATAATTAGGAATCTTCCATGTTTTCTGCTGTTCCGAGTGGAAAGATTCTCTTTGTACACATACACACACTTTCTTGTCTCTTAATATGACGGAGCAACGCCGAAGTGCTCCACCACAGACTGAATGAGCCCTTCAACATCACCACGCCATGAAGACTTCACGAGTGGCGATGCCACAGAATTCAATCTACGCCCCCACCTCCATTCACAGGGGCAGGCTAGGCCTACTGCCTGCAGTTGCCGGCCCCCAACATAACACGATACACCGCCACTTGGCAAGCCATCTCCTTCTATTAGCGTCATGCCCTCCGTCCGTTAAGTTGTAACCTGCCCTCGGGGCGCCCACCGACAAGTATAAAGCATCTTTCACTTATCTTTTTCCACGCGCGTAAAATTGCACGTGCGGGCAAGGCGATCGTATTCTGGGTAGGCTTCTTTTCCTCCCTAAAACCTCCCGAAGTAAAAAATCGGGTGAGGTCTGCACAGTGTCTGCAATAGAGAGGCTTTAGTGTCTGGCTGCATGGAGAGTTCGAGGAGAGGTTGTGTCAGCGAGATCTAATGTATTCTTCCCCCTCGTTTACCCTCAGCTGTTTTAGAGTTCTTTGATGTGTGAAATAATGTAGACTGCTGCTTCTCTGAGCTTAGTGTAGGCGTCTATCACCTTGGTTTCTTTTTCTTTTCTTTTTTCTCTGTCTCACTGGTATCTCAACTCTTTTCTCTATCGTTTTCTTTTTCTTTCTCTTTGTTCATAAGTATCCTCTCACTCTGTTCTTTCCTTTCTCTTTTCATCGGTATCTCATTATCTCTTTTATTTTTTTATTTTTTGTTTTTCATTTTCTTCTGTCTTTCGTTCTTCCTGCTATCAGGTATTTCTCAGGCCATTTTCTTTCTCCCCGTCCCCCTTCCTTTTGTGATGATGTGTCACTATTTCTGGTTTTCTGCCCTCTCTGCTGATCATTACTTCAGCCCTTAGTGTGGGGATAAAAACACGCTTGGCCCACAGCACAATTAACACACACAGTAAAAAAAATTTTAAAAAAACCCGGAGGAAGTGGGAAGGAGAGAGTAAAGCTTGAGATGGAAAGGTACATAAACGAAATGAACGGTAAAAACATTCACAACACAAAAAAGGAGAATGTGTGTGAGAAAGAGAGAGAGAGAGGAGAGAGAGAGGAAGGGGAGGGAGGAGAGGGAGAGAGAGAGAGACACAGAGAGATAGGGAGGGAGGGAGAGGGACAGAGAGAGAGGATATATGGGTGAGATAGGGATCGGAGCAAGAGAAACAGGGGGTGGGGAGGGAGAGAGGGAGGGAGAGAGACAGACAGACAGAAAGAGAGAACAGAGGCAGACAGATAGACAGACAGCAACAGACAGACAGACAGACAGACAGACAAAGAAGCAGGGCAACGCACGTGCATATCGAAGCGCTTTTCCTAAATCCTTATCGACCTTGGGAAAAAAAAAACATAGTACAACTTAAAATGTGAAAACCTGCAAACTCCTAGACTCTATCAAAACGTAACAACCCTCTTCTTTTTTACCTCTCCCCCCAACCACTTTTACTCCTTTTAAAGGAAAATTTCATACTGACCAGAATCTGTGCGTGTGTATGTGTGTGTGTTTGTCAGAACAATGTATGAGCAGGATTTTCTCACCTGATTATCATTATGGGTGGATCGTTACTAAATTTTAGTCAAAGGTGTAAACTGCTGAGGACTCACGGATTTGTTTGGAGGGCAAGGAACCAAGGTCATGACCAACCGACCTCTATCCCCCCCCCCCCCCCCGAAAAAGCCTAAAATAAACATTTTTCAAACACTTTTCAGAAACTTTTGACAATACCTAAAATATGTTTTCACTGTAGTGACAATCTACCACTGTACTCGATGTACATCAGGTTTTATATTCAGCTCAAGCTTCTTCGATAATCATTATTATTGTTGTTTAAAGTCCAGCCGACTGCGTAGAGCCATATCAGGGCTATAACCAGTTCAAAACATACGCAATACTTCAACAGG
>CM060314.1:13531230-13536230 GCA_030674185.1 Monoplex corrugatus | reverse complement strand
AGAACTCCCAGACCTCTTCCAGCCTTAAACACTCCCAGACCTCTTCCAGCCTTAAACACTCCCAGACCTCTTCCAGCCTTAAGCACTCCCAGACCTCTTCCAGTCTTAAACACTTTCAGACATCTTCCAGTCTTAAACACTCTCAGACATCTTCCAGTCTTAAACACTCTCAGACATCTTCCAGTCTTAAACACTCCCAGACCTCTTCCAGTCTTAAACACTCTCAGACCTCTTCCAGCCTTAAACACTCCCAGACCTCTTCCAGCCCTAAACACTCCCAGACCTCTTCCAGCCTTAAGCACTCCAGACCTCTTCCAGTCTTAAACACTTTCAGACATCTTCCAGTCTTAAACACTCTCAGACATCTTCCAGTCTTAAACACTCTCAGACATCTTCCAGTCTTAAACACTCCCAGACCTCTTCCAGTCTTAAACACTCTCAGACCTCTTCCAGCCTTAAACACTCCCAGACCTCTTCCAGCCCTAAACACTCCCAGACCTCTTCCAGCCCTAAGCACTCCCAGACCTCTTCCAGCCCTAAGCACTCCCAGACCTCTTCCAGCCTTAAACACTCCCAGACCTCTTCCAGCCCTAAACACTCCCAGACCTCTTCCAGCCCTAGCACTCCCAGACCTCTTCCAGCCTTAAGCACTCCCAGACCTCTTCCAACCATAAGAACTCCCAGACCTCTTCCAGCCTTAAACACTCCAGACCTCTTCCAGCCTTAAACACTCCCAGACCTCTTCCAGCCTTAAACACTCCCAGACTCTTCCAGCCTTAAACACTCCCAGACCTCTTCCAGCCTTAAACACTCCCAGACCTCTTCCAACCTTAAACACTCCCAGACCTCTCCAGCCTAAGCACTCCTAGACCTCTTCCAGTCCTAAGCACTCCCAGACCTCTTCCAACCATAAGAACTCCCAGACCTCTTCCAGCCTTAAACACTCCCAGACCTCTTCCAGCCTTAAACACTCCCAGACCTCTTCCAGCCTTAAACACTCCCAGACCTCTTCCAACCTTAAGCACTCCCAGACCTCTTCCAGCCTTAAACACTCCCAGACCTCTTCCATCCCTAAGCACTCCCAGACCTCTTCCAGCCCTAAGCACTCCCAGACCTCTTCCAGCCCTAAGCACTCCCAGACCTCTTCCAGCCCTAAGCACTCCCAGACCTCTTCCAGCCCTAAGCACTCCCAGACCTCTTCCAGCCCTAAGCACTCCCAGACCTCTTCCAACCCTAAGCACTCCCAGACCTCTTCCAGCCCTAAGCACTCCCAGACCTCTTCCAACCTTAAGCACTCCCAGACCTCTTCCAGCCTTAAACACTCCCAGACCTCTTCCATCCCTAAGCACTCCCAGACCTCTTCCAGCCCTAAGCACTCCTAGACCTCTTCCAGCCCTAAGCACTCCCAGACCTCTTCCAGCCCTAAGCACTCCCAGACATCTTCCAACCCTAAGCACTCCCAGACCTCTTCCAGCCCTAAGCACTCCCAGACCTCTTCCAGCCCTAAGCACTCCCAGTTGGTTACTGTTAATGTTATTTAAACTCCAGTCGACAGCACAGAGCAACACCAGGGATACAACCATCTCAAAATGTACACCATGTATCACTGGGGGAAAAAAAAAGAGAAAAAAAAAGAACAGCTGGTAAAGAAAATGAAGTACACGTATCAATGCATTCGCGTACATAATCTAAGGCGATGCCCTGGCGTTGATCATTCCGTCCAATTTATCACAAGGGGATTTAAAAAAAAAAACATATCTGAATACAAATATAATTGTTACTAAGGGCACTAAAAAATGTTATAAAAACGAGCCTGACTGACCTAAAACTGCTTCTGCACATCATGTACATGTACCCAACTTTCATTTCTAAAAGAAAGTGTATGAGGCGTTATGGAACACATACAGGTGAATGGACCAGCAAGACAGAAAATGAAAGGGAGAAATGACAGAATGCAAAGAAGCAATACAGAAACAAATAGAGTGACACAAAAGAGGAAATTTCCAACACAGAATTTCCAGAAGGTGGAGATACTATTTATACTGAAAGAGCCTCCAGCGTGCCCACGGGGGGCAAATGCCAAATCTAACGAACGCATACCCTCTTTTCCTATCATTATCATTACTGTTTAAAGACTATCCGACTACGCAGAGCAATATCAGAGCTATACGACCATTCAAAAACATAGGCAACACACCACACACACACACACACACACACACACACACACACACACACACACACACACACACACACACACACACACACACACACACACACACACACGAGAGAGAGAGAGAGAGAGAGAGAATGAATTAAGTACACAAATATCAGCCAATGCATTCGTGCACATAAACGCACTATCTATGCTAATAAGAAACCATAAAATCATGAAATAACTGCAAATACTCTTTATTACCATGCATCAGGAAGGGGGAGGAGGTGGTGAAGGGGCGACTGACAGATCAGAGATCAAAGAAAGCACGTGCATTAAAAACATTATCACTCCGACTCCTCTAAAGCCGACACGGAGAGAATGGGTTCAGATCGTGACTATGCAATAACAGAAAAGGACAGAAGAGTGCTGAAGAAGTGAAACCAGCCATTCGCGCGCTCGCACACACACAGACACACACACAGACATATACAGATACACACACACACACACACACACACACCGTGCATCGTCTAAAAGCACATATGTGAATAGACATTAAAAGAAAAAAAAAAACGAACACACCGCGCACGCGAAGACTGATTTACTGTCAAAAACTGCGCTTTCCTATTTACCGGAAAAAAACTCGTCACACAGATGCGTATTTTGTTTTGCTATGTAGCGATGTATTTGTAAGTGCTATGTGTACAAAGATTTTGTATCAAAAATATTTTTAATTGTAATGTGTATAAGGTTTTGTTTGTATCAATGTTTTTGTAATTGGTACAAAATTTTGTATCAACGTATTAGTATTTGGTATGTATATAATAATTTTTTTTTTTAATTTTAAATAAATAATCTTCAATCCAAGGGCGTGGGGAAGCCTCAATGGTGTGACTAATTACCTCCCTACTCCCTTCCTCTTTTGTTTGAATTTAATTTCATCTGTCAAACCTTTATGTCTCTTTTCTCTGTCTCTGGTTTTTCCCTTTTCCTTTTCTCTCCTTTGCTCTCTGTCTGTCTCTGTCTGTCTGTCTGTCTATCTGTCGATCTCTCTCGCTCTCTCTGTCTCTCTCTTCTCTATCTCTCTATCTTCTTTCTTTTCCTTTTGCTTAATATCACTTATAGTGACAAGACGTTAAAAAAGAGAAGAGATAGAGAGAGAGGGAGAGAAAGAAAGAAAGAAAGAGAGAGAGAGAGAGAGAGAGAGAGAGAGAGAGAGAGAGAGAACGAATGAACAAGCGCACGCACGCATGCAGGCGTACGCAGACATACAAACACAGGCACACATCACACCTGAAACCTTGTCACAAAGTTCGGAAAGCCGTCACGTCAATTTTCACACACTGAGGTTGTCAACAGAAACAATGATCTGCAAGGCAGGGGCAGGGGCAGGGGGGCAGGTGGGGGGGAGGCTTTTCACAGGGGACAAGGCAAGGATTGTTGAGAGGTGGGGGGAGGGAAATGACTTAGGGGGAGGGGGCAACACTGGGATAAAAAAAACAAACAAACAAAAAATCCAGTGGTAGTGCACGTCTGAACTTCTCCACTACCCCCGCCCATCACCCACAGAGGTCAAGGTCAAGGTCGAGTGACCGCCATGAAGACAAAGACCGAGAGGTTAGTGAGGTCGTTTGACAGCTGTGCCAAAAACGGGAGGAGGAGGGGGGGAGATGACTGGGGGTGTCAATAACCTAGTGGATATACCCCATCCACAAGGATTAGAGAAATCCGAGTTCCGATTCTCAGTCGAAGGGGGGGGGGGGGGGGGGGGGGCGGAGGAGGGAGGGAGGGAGGGAGAGAGAGAGAGAGAGAGCGAGAGAGAGAGAGAGAGAGACAGATAGACAGACAGACTGACAGACAGACAGACAGAGAAACTCTGGACCTCAGAATTTTAATGAATTTAGGCCAACAGCCCAAATACACAGACATTCAGAGAGAGACACAGAGAGAGAGACAGAGACACAGAGAGAGACAGAGACAGAGAGAGAGAAAGAGAGACAGAGGCAGAGACAGAGAGAGAGACAGAGACAGACAGACAGAGAGAGCCAGAGACAGAGAGAGAAAGACAGAGAGAGAGAGAGAGAGAGAGAGAGAGAGAAATACAGAGAGACAGACAGACAGATAGACAGACAGAGAGACAGAGAGAGATATGCCCCTCCCCTTCCCCGACACACGAACTCTTTCCACAGTAAACAAATATTTCAATTCCTCGTCGTGACACATAATTATGTATAAATACACCTTCGAGCACACCAAACAAGTACAACAACAAACAACAAAAAAACCGAATCACAACAAAACAACCGCCACCACACACCAAGAAAAACAACAACAAACAAACAAAAGAAAGAAAAGGGGAAAAAAACGACTAACAACAATAATCCATAAAAGAAAAGAAAAAGACCAAAGACAAAAGCTGCACTATAAGTGTGGCACTCATCACACTTAATAACTAAAACACTTGTCAAATAAAAACACACACATATCACACACACACGTACAGAGACAGACAGACAGACAGGCAGACAGACAGACAGAAACAGGCAGACGGACAGACAGACGCAGACAGAGAGAAAGAGAGACAGAAACAGAGACAGACAGAAAGACAAACAGAAAGAGAGAGACAGAGAGAGAGGGAGAGAGACAGAGACAGAGAGAGAACCTGACAGACATACAGACCAAACAGACACACACACACAGAGCGAGAGCGAGAGTGAGTGAGTGAGAGAAAGAAAGAGAGGCAGACAGACAGACACACAGACAGACGGACACACAGACAGAAACTGATAAACTGAAAGAAACAGAGACAGACAGACAGACAGATAGAAACAGACAGACGGAC
>CM060314.1:13518730-13523730 GCA_030674185.1 Monoplex corrugatus | reverse complement strand
GGCATGAACCATGAGACTGCACAAACACCATCGCCGTATCCACTGGAAGTTTGTGGGTTCGAATCCACATCAGTCCTTTCAAAATCGCTGTGGTATTTTTTTGGCTAGATCGGTTTCTACACAGAGCATGGTATGGGACTAACTGGGAAGACAGGGACCACACAGTCAAGTCTCATCCACTTCACGGATGCGTCACTGAGACCGTTGCTCAAACTTTCTAACCAACACTGTAGGTGTCTGTAAACACCGGGACTTGTTGACGACAGGATATATAATGGTAATAAGCGCAAAGAACAGTCCTGTCACACAGTCTCAGTCCTAGATAGAACTCCACAGCATCATGATTATTGTCATCATCACCATCGTATTATAAAAACTGTTCCAGCATCAGCGGCCAAAATGATGGCGTAGAAAATGGGATAAAAAAAAAAAAAAAAAAAATAAAGTGGTGAGTACAAAGGAAACCACTTAACTGCGATGATCCTAGAAAGAAGAAGAATAAGAAAAAAAAAAAAAAAAAAAGAAAAACAAACACAAACTACAATACCAGTATCATATACACATAAGTTTACTGTGAACCCGAAATGCACAGCAATACACGCACACCATTCGCAAGTGGGGAAAAAAAAGAGACTAGCAACCGTTTACATAAACATAATGAAAACACAACATTACAATCTCCACTAACCCTGAGGCAGTTTCTGACACACCTATTTTATAATAAGCTTACCGTTCAGTTTGTCACTAATGCAATTATCATTCTTCACGAGCACTGCATACAAAATGACGTCAATAAAACGGTGACGAAGAACGATGACAGACGACGATGGTTATGCAATCGGGCCATCTTTCAACCCGATGCAATTTATTGCAAGTCGAGCTCTTATTCCCCCCGGCCTCTTCTCGCATATTTGCTTTGACTGGAATGAACTACATGTGCACGAGGAGCGCGAGGAGAATGAGAGACAGAGACCGACAGACAAAGAGACAGACAGATAAAGAGACAGACACAAAGAGACAGACAGAGACAGAGAGAGATAGACAGACAAAGAGCAAGACAGTCAGACAGAGGAAGAGACAGATACAGAGAGACCAAGAGAGAGAGAGAGAGAGGGTGTGTGTTTGTTTGACGTGACTATGTGTGTGCGTGCATCTCTCTCTCTCTCTCTCTCTCTTCTCTCTCTCTCTCTCTCTCTCTCTCGCTCTGTGTGTGTGTGTGTGTGTGTGTGTGTGTGTGTGTGTGTGTGTGTGTGTGTGTGTGTGTGTGTGTGTGTGTGTGTGTGTGTGTGTGTGTGTGTGTGTGTGTGTTGCAATCACGCGGTGCATTAGCGCGCGCTAATAGTATTGTCTAATGTTGACTGAACAGTATTTCCACATTCTTTAGATGCAGAATCTAGGTCTAGGCGCCATAAAGAGAAGCATACTCAGGCCTTGTCTCGCAGCACACGGCATGGATGCATACAATAACAAAAAGGTGACAAATCGGTCGACTATTACAAAGTCAGATATTCCGTCTAGTTTCCACTGGTACAACAGTCAGACAACCTAATTCTGGTTAATACAACAGACATAATCTGTCCAATTTCAGCTGATATAAACAATGTCAGATTGTCCAATTTGGGCTAACTATGTCCAATCTGGGCGAATACAAGGTCACACAATTAATTTCGGTTAATGAAATAAGGTCACACTGTCTAATTTCGGCTAGTGCAACAAAGTCAGACAATCCTATTCTGGCTAATACGATAACGTCAGACTGTCCTATTTCGCTCGTAAAACAAAGTCAAATTGTCCAATTTTGGATAATAAGTCTCATAATCGTCTAATTTCGGCCAATACAGCAAAGTCAAATAATCATGCATTTTCAGCTAATACAACAAAGACAATCTGTCCAATTTCGACTCAATTTCAGATAATATCCAATTTTGGCTAACAGAACAAAGTCAGATATCTGTGCAATGTCAGCTAATACAACAATGATAATCTGCCAAATTTCAGCTAATACAACCAAGATAATCTTTCTAACTCATTCCGAAACCATGTCCGCTTATAACAAGTGTGAACATACATAGCAAATCCACCGGTTTAACAAGGAAATCTGTATTGTGTGTCCAGCGACACAAATGAATGGTACGGTAACATGCAGGTGTGATTTAGAATGAGGGCAGAGGTGTAACGAACAGCTGTCACAGTAACAGTCGGGTGTGATCTTTTAGAGATGGAGCAGCGACACCCGAAAGCGGCATCGAACGAAACAAGCCCCTGACGACACACAGGGGAAACGGGAGGCAATAGCAGCATTTCTTAAAGAGGACGTCCCAAATTTTGCAAGATGCCTTGACATTTGCATTGTCCTCTCCTGATGGCGGACGTTTTCCTCTTCGTCCCTTGTCTGAGTCAACAAACCGCCCACCCTGTTGGCCGGTGAGAAGGGCAGAGCACTCTCTTCACCTGTCTGACAGTCACACGCAGAGTTATGTCCCATCTGTGCACTCCACCACTGCTGAGAAACGGCCCTGGGTCGTCGTGACATTAAAACCCTTTTGACTCCCACGCCCTATCCACAAACTGTAAAAACTTAACCCTTTGATTCCCTCACCCTATCCATCAGCTTCCTGCCTCCTGGGTGAGGGAGCCAAAGGGTTAAGTTTTTGCTTCGCTAGCATGGTTGACAATGCAGGATGCTGGTGGACAGGGTGTGAGAGTCAAAGGGTCAAAAACTCGGCAAGACATCCTATCCCGGGGGATGCGCAAAGTTCCGGCCAAAAATTCGAATCTTCTTCTCTTTACACAAGGGAGATGACACATGACACAGTTAAAAATGCAGTCAAGCCATATCAATAATGAATCTTCTTTGTCGGAAACCAAACAAAATACAACAAAAACTGCGACACGAGTGATCGGACTGAAAGCTGCATACCCGTATCCTTGGTACGTCACACATACGTTTTCCAAAACTGCTAAATCAGTTATAAGCCAATACAATTTCGGGTTTGGATATTGTCCCAAGAGGGATTCATTGTGCTTGGATAATTCCATGTGTGCTCCACCCTAAATCAGCCTGTAATTAACGGCAGACTTTGTAACCGTGCGCAAAACCCTATCCACCTGCAAGGTCTTGAAATGGGGGAGCTCAACAGACCTATGAAACACTAAGCTGGCACCAACAGAATGATGGAAACATTAAAATGGGCAGCGAACAGACCAGTGTCTACTGTTGCGGGATGGGATGGAAATCGACTTATCAAACCTGGGTCCACGGCTCTATCAAACAGACCAGCAGGCCAAAAATTTAGGAAGAACCTCAACATCTTTCCAGCTGGTAGGGTTCATGTAACCCAGTATGGCTGAAGCCACGATCATTTTCGTTCTGTTTCTATCACATGGCATTTGCACCGTGGGTGCGTGTGGAATTTTTTTTTTTTTTTTTTTGAGACCCGAAACACTGTCCTTCCTGAGAAAACTGTAGTTATATAATTATATCTGAAGTGGAGAGAGAGAGAGAGAGGAGAGAGAAAGCGAGACAGACAGGCAGAGAGACAGACAGGCAGAGAGACAAACAGAGACACACAGAGAGACAGAGACCGACAGAGGGAGATACAAACAGACAAGACAGCCAGAGAGAGAGACAGAGAGACAGACAGACAGACAGACAGACAGACCGACAGACAGACAGACAGACAGACAAGAGAGACAAACCGACAGACAGACAGAATGAAAAATGCTGACGGAGTCACGCGCACCTCACTGTGTCTGTGTGTGATACAGTGTGGAAATATGACGCCACACTTGTGAGGACTGACACAACAAACACAAAACACAACGCCATGTGAAACCATGCAGCTGACAGACGATCACGTGAAACTGGATGCTTTTCACACCCACTCGCTATGCAGCTGTTTGCATAGCCACATAACTCAATAAAAAATGATACCAACACAATCGAAAAGGAAAAAAAGAAGGAAAAAAGATGATGAAGCCGCATTAGATTCATCCCCCCCCCCCCCCAAAAAAAAAGCAGAAAAAAACATTGACTAGGCAGACGGACAGAGAATTATGTCTCTTGTAGAGAATCCATCCCTACCGTCAACGTGGCCAAGTTATTGTTACATTAAACACATAAACATACAGGATAACTTCAAAACAGAAAAAAAAAAAAAAAAAAAAGAAAGAAAATTAAGTACCCCATATCAATGCATCCGCGCACATATCTAAGGACATGCCCATGGCGGTTGACCACTCTGTTCAATTTATCGCACAGGGGATTTAAAAAAACACATGATAAAAATTTCAGCATACCTAAGGCACCAAAACATATATAAAAACGGGCATAAATTACCTGAAACTGCTTCAGCATATCTCACCTCCTTAGAGCCAAAAATGTATTTAATACATGTACCCAATTATCAATCCTAAGAAGAAGTACGTAAGACTTTATCGAACGCATACAGGTACCGTGAACGAACCAGCAAGGTAGAAAATGACAGGAAGAAACGACAGAAAGCGAAGGAGGAAGATAGAAACAGATTGACAGAAAAGAGGGCATTTCTAGCACACAGTTTCCAAAAGGTAGGGATATTATTTATACTGAAAGAGCCCCCGGTATCCCCACGGGGGAAAGTCTCGACATGGCAGTACGCAAAACACCAAGAAAACGTAGTAGCCTACATGCCGACACAAAGGATTTAGTTGAGAAACAATTAGGGCAGCTCTGGATGAAACACGTGGTGAACTGTACGCGCGCGGTTAATCCCTCTTACGGAGACTGCAAGCCCCAATCTCCTTAACACGCTGAACATGAAGCCCAACATCAGTAACAGTCTGTTGAAAAACTGACAAGAAATATCCGTTTACTGATGTGAACAATCTAGGTCACAGCGGCTCAATAACCTGTGTCATGCCCTACAACCTGTGTCATGCCCTACAACCTGTGTCATGCCCAGTGACCACAAACTTAGTGAAATTCCATCCATAAATACTTGTTGACACATTCCTTTTAC
>CM060314.1:13506230-13516230 GCA_030674185.1 Monoplex corrugatus | reverse complement strand
TTTTCTTTTCAGTTTGATCTGTTCAATTTGTCTCTCACTGTTGTTGATGATGATATTGACGTTACTTTCTCTTTACTATTTTCTTCTTTTCTCTAAATCGGGGAAAATTCTACCTTTCTTGCTTACGCGTAATGCGAAATGTCTTCTTCAATGTGAACGTCGTGATGACAAGCGTTCAAAACCTGCCTGGCAAAGACAGGAGCAAAAGGATCAGTCAGTCAAACAGTCAAACACACACATGTACAGTATGACTGACTGATCCTTTAAAACACAGAATCAATGGAACCATACACACACACACACACACACACACACACACACACACACACACACACACACACACTTTCATTTTGCACATTACATTATATTTTTCTGTTATATAGGATTGTGAGCTTGAACGATGCCAGTCACTTTGACTCAAAGAACCAGTAGCATGTAAAATTTACAAGTGTTAAAATCAGCCTTCGGCCATCACGTCATGCAAAAACAGTTTTTGACAAGGAATACACTAAAATATCGATTTGGGTGTATGACAAAACTGAAAATAAATAAATGAAAAAAAGAATGCATTAGTTTCAGCTTCTCAAGATGGTGTTTCCACGCTCGGAATGAAGTCCATGTGCCCTGATGCCACAAACGACATGTTGATGGAGTAAACTCATCTTATTTGACCGCCATGACCTTTTTCACCTGTTGAAGTATTGTGTGTGGTTTGAAACGGTTATAGCCCCAATATTGCTCTATGCAGTCGACAGGGCTTTAAACAAAAATAACAATAACAGTAACAGACCGCCATGAAGATAATGCAAGGCCTGTCGGTTCGATTCTCACGCAGGTCACAATACTGTAGCCTGTTAGCTTAACTAACAATGGATATAATCAAAGGACACAACTCTTGAGAATTATCTCCCATGTTGTATAGAACTTCTCAAATCTAACACAGCTTACGCTACCCATTCAGCTAGCATAGAAGCAGATACAAAGTACAAAAACAGCAAGCTCAGAACACTCCTCTGATGGATGTTAAATAAACGGATAAACAAATGGATATATGAAGTAAATGAATAAATGAACAAAGGGATATTCATCATTATCATCACCATGTACCCTGCTGCATAGCGTTGGCGATCATGACTCTCCATACGAATCTATCTTTTGTCGCTGCAAGTGCATCTCCGCCCTTTCTGTCTTCATCCACTCCGCAAGTCCGTCCATTATTTTCTCCCTGGGCCTACTTTGGTAAATTTTTTCATTCACGCTTTCCTGTTGTGACTAGGTGCTCTAATTTCTCTTGCCTCATAAAATGTCCTATAAATATTGTTTGTCTGTTCCTGATCTTGTTCATTAATGATCTTATCGTGTTTGCGTCTTTCATGACTGTCTCGTTTGTTTTCTTTGCTGTCCATGGAACTCTTTAACATTCTTCTCAGAAAACACATTTCAATAGCTTCAGTCTTGTTCTGACTTTTGCAAAAGAAGATATTACAGAAGGTAGTAAATTAATGAATACATCAATAGATCAATCAGTCAGTCAGTCAATAATTGAATAATAAACAAATATATAAAACTATAAAATAAACGTACATTACAAAATGTCGCTGGTAAAACTGACATGAGGCCATTTTTGTGCCTACACTCCACATACTAGTGGTGACATCAAGCAGATTAACACGGTGTTATCAGAGTGTGCTCCACACCTCAAAATATGTTGAGTTGATAAATATGCACACACACACACCTCACTGATAACCCTGACCCACACATCTAACCAGCACGCTTGCTTTTCCTCACCTTGATTGCATTACTAGGGAGGTTGTGCGTGCGTGCGTGCGTGCGTGCGTGCGTGCGTGGTGTGTGTGTGTGTGTGTGTGAAGAATTCATACGCGTGTGTGTGTGTGTGTGCAATTTATACGTGTGTGTGTGTGTGTGTGTGTGTGTGTGTGTGTGTGCGTGGTGTGTGTGTGTGTGTGTGTGTGTGTGTGTGTGTGTGTGTGTGTGTGTGTGTGTGTGCAATTTATACGTGTGTGTGTGTGTGTGTGTGTGTGTGTGTGTGTGTGTGTGTTGTATGTGTGTGCGCACGCATTAGCCCGTGTATTCGCGCGCGAGCGAATGCGTGTTGTGTATGAGCGCACTAATGCCTCTATGTGCGCGCGCAGGTATGTGTACAGGTGTGTGTGTGTGTGTGTGTGTGTGTGTGTGTGTGTGTGTGTGTGTGTGTGTGTGTGTGTGTGTGTGTGTGTGTGTGTGTGTGTTGTGTGTGTGTGTTTGTGTGTGTAGTTTCTGGTCTACACCGCCTTGCAGAATGTATCCTAAGCGTCTTCACCTCTTTGGTGGTAGCTTTGTTGGGGGAAGCAGACTCATGAAATCCAGTCAAAACGGGGGATTCTCTCACTCTCTATCTGTCTGTCTGTCTCTGTCTCTCTCTCTCTCTCTCTCACACACACACACACATACATATATACACACACGCACATACATACACACAAACATACAAACACACACACAAACAAACAAACATGCAAACACACAGATACAAACATACACACAAACACAAACAACACACCACACCAAACAATATCGTGGATGCGTAGGTTAAGCAAATCCGTGCATTTGTGTAAACAACGATTATGAAAAAAACTTGTATCAACCTCTTTTTCTACGGTTCAAGAAGCACAAACAAAACTTTTCCTCCTTGCCGGTCTCCCTCCCTCAACCCTCCCCCTTTCTCATTTCTCTGACAATTCTCTGTCGAGAATAATGCCAGCAAACCGCCCTAAAATTATACACATTCGTGACCATGCAAGTTGTCAAAACAGGCAATGAGATACAACGGACATAAAAACCGCCCTGGGGTCGAACTCAAACCCACCAGGAACTCACAGGGCTGATTCAATAAAAGCCACAACCTGAAACATGGAGTTTCAAACAGGTAATAAGCTCTGTCGCATTCTGTTATATGATCATAGACTGAAACAAGGAGACAGGCAACTGGCTCTGTCGCCCTCTGATATATAACCAGAGACATGGATAAGGAGACAGGCAACTGGCTCTGTCGCTCTCTGATATATAACCAGAGACATGGATAAGGAGACAGGCAACTGGCTCTGTCGCCCTCTGATATATACCCAGAGACATGGATAAGGAGACAGGCAACTGGCTCTGTCGCCCTCTGATATATAACCAGAGACATGGATAAGGAGACAGGCAACTGGCTCTGTCGCCCTCTGATATATAACCAGAGACATGGATAAGGAGACAGGCAACTGGCTCTGTCGCTCTCTGATATATAACCAGAGACATGGATAAGGAGACAGGCAACTGGCTCTGTCGCCCTCTGATATATAACCAGAGACATGGATAAGGAGACAGGCAACTGGCTCTGTCGCCCTCTGATATATAACCAGAGACATGGATAAGGAGACAGGCAACTGGCTCTGTCGCCCTCTGTAATATGAATGGGATGTGGACAGTGAGACTGGCAATGGCTCTGTCACACTGTGTGATACAATTAGAGACATGGATAAGGAGACAGGCAAATGGCTCTGTCGCCCTCTGTAATATGAATGGGATGTGGACAGTGAGACTGGCAATAGCTCTGTCACACTGTGTGATACAATTAGAGACATGGATAAGGAGACAGGCAAATGGCTCTGTCACACTCTGTGATATAATCAGAGACACAGACAGGAAGACAGCAACTAATTCTGTCGTACACTTTGATATGAATTCCACAGTATACCGCGAGGCTGGCGAGCCGACCGACCTAATAGTCACCTAGCGTTGCTGTGTCTCTTAACTAGCTTCAGTTCAATTTTGTGGCAAATTTCTCTCAGAAAAAAAGAGATAATGACAAGCAATCAATACACGGCAATTACAAGACAACTCATTGTAGGCGGAGAAGTAAACGATAAAATAAAAACCTAAAATGGACACAGAAAACGAAACAGACTTGGAAAAAAGCTCCTGTCTTTATCAATAAGGAGCGAACAATCACGACATATAATATTATTTACCAAAAAACAATTCTGTTTGTCGTCACGTATTTCGAGGTCTCGTTACTTATTCGAAAACTTCTCTTTTCTTCTTCTTCTCCTTAATCTTCTTATTTATTCGAATTCTTCTTTTTCTTCTCTTCTTCTTCCTTAAGTCCGTGAAGAATCACTGGTGTGCCGCACTAAAGAACTGTTCACCAAATTCTTCCACTCAGTTCCAGCTCCGTGGGTTGTGTGCCAAAGCTAGGTCTCTGCAAATGGTTTCTCTGTCCATCCCAAAATGTTATTAGTCCATCTTTTTTTTATCTCCCCCTCCCTCCCCCCCACCCCCGTCTCATTCCCTGAACAGACTCCTGAAGGACTGATTTACCAAGGACACCGGATATTGTTGTATGGCCATGCCAGCATGGTTTTCTTTTCTTCACTGAAATCAGCAGATATGCATATGGTCCTACGCGCTGCTTAAATGGTTTGGCGCACTTGTACATTGGTGATATGATTAGTATATTCGATGCTTAATATTTTGTGATAACATCTCATTTTCAATTTCGAAATATAAAGGCGATAATACGACAAAACAAATACGAGTCCATATAGTACGACTCCCATAGGCCTCAGCTCGCCGAGTTGCTGATCTATGTTACCATATGTAGCTATGGCCCCCCCGACCCACCTCGAAGACTGTCTAAAATGCCAGGGTTCAAACCTGGTAATACTCTATGTAACATTCATAGTCAACCCCCTTTCCTTTGCCCGTCAAACGTGACTGTGCATAATGCACGGTACAGTGAGATTGTAATGTCGTCTCACCTGTCTCACCTGTCGGCGTCACCGGGAACAGTGTTGGCCGCTGCACATGATGTCCTCACAAGTTGCCTCCAGCACTCTCGATCTTGGCTAAGTCTGACCACCTCCTGGAGTTTCTTGCCACTGATGTTTGTGATGTTTCTAGCAAGTGATGCAGGTGGCCGTCCTCTGTTTCTCTTTCCTTCCACTTTACCTTGGAGGACAGTGGACATCAAGTCTGTTCTCTCATTACGGATTGCGTGTCCAACATATTTCAGTTTCCTCCGTTGTATGAGTACTAGAAGCTTGCGTGTAGTACCCAACTCATTCAGTATGCTTTCATTTGAGCGCCTATCCGTCCATTTGACCCTCAGCAGTCTTCGGTAAAACCACAGCTTAATATTCGAAAACTTGTGTGAGTGAGTGAGTGTGTGTGTGTGTGTGTGTGTGTGTGTGTGTGTGTGTGTGTGTGTGTGTTTGTGTTTGTGTTTGTGTGTTTGTGTTTGTGTGTGTGTGTGTGTTTGTGTGTGTGTGTTTTGTGTTTGTGTGTGTGTGTGTGTGTGTGTGTGTTTGTGTTTGTGTGTATGTGTGTGTGTTTGTGTTTGTGTGTGTGTGTGTGTGTGTTTGTGTCGTGCGTGCGTGCGTGGTGTGTGTGTGTGTGTGTGTGTGTGCACGCGCATGCGTGCGTGCGTACGTACATGCGTGTGTGTGTGTGTGTGTGTGTGTATGTCTGTCTGTCTGTGCTGTAGCTCAATGGCCACAACAGTCCCGATCCCCCACTGTACCCGATCAGCTGTGGGACCTTTACGGTACAGTTCGCATAGAATTCAGAATGTCGTAAGGGTTTTATAATACAGGGCAAAATACGTCAGGGAAGATACTAGGTTCTAAACGCTCACAGCAAAGTAGAAACCCGCTAGAAATCGTTCGTTCAGACTGACTTTTATTGTTTTTGTTATTGTTGCTTAAAGCCCTGCCGACTGCGTAGTGTCAAACCTGGGCTATAACCATTTCAACACAGACAACACTTCAACTGGGGGGGGGGGGGGGGGGGGGGGGGGCAATTAAATTAAGTACGTATATCAATGCATTCCCGCACGTAATCTAAGGACATGCTCCTGGCGTTGATCACTCCGTTCACTTTATTTTTTTTTTTAGTGTGAGTGAATGTGTGAGTGAGTGTGTGTTGTGTGTGTGTTGTTGTGTGTGTGTGTGTGTGTGTGTGTGTGTGTGTGTGTGTGTGTGTGGTGAGTGTGATGTGTGTGTGTGTGTGTGGTGTGTGAGTGAGTGAGTGAGTGAGTGTGTGTGTGTGTGTGTGTGTGTGTGTGTGTTGTGTTTGTGTTTGTGTTTGTGTGTTTGTGTTTGTGTGTGTGTGTGTGTTGTGTGTGTGTGTTTGTGTTTGTGTGTGTGTGGTGTGTGTGTGTGTGTGTGTGTGTGTGTTGTGTTTGTGTGTATGTGTGTGTGTTTGTGTTTGTGTGTGTGTGTGTGTGTTTGTGTGCGTGCGTGCGTGCGTGTGTGTGTGTGTGTGTGTGTGCACGCGCATGCGTGCGTGCGTACGTACATGCGTGTGTGTGTGTGTGTGTGTGTGTGTGTGTATGTCTGTCTGTCTGTGCTGTAGCTCAATGGCCACAACAGTCCCGATCCCCCACTGTACCCGATCAGCTGTGGGACCTTTACGGTACAGTTCGCATAGAATTCAGAATTGCAGACAGGAAGAAGGCAGAGATCCAGACAAACTACATGACGTTCCTGATTAATGCAAAAATCGTCCATCTGATGGCAGATCCCGGGTTTACAACTGGGACTTAAGGACTTCATAACGTTGTCCTGATTTCATCTGAGGTCAGCGCGTATCTAGGCGTGCATCATCATCATCGTCATCATCTCACTGATGGCCGGCCGTTAAAGGCCGTTACAGACGCTATTACGTGTCCGTCGCCTTCTGTTTGCCCCGGGCCTGTCTGGTTTCTGTCCGTGTCTAAGTGTGTGAAGACTTCATGGTATGGGATGAACACAGGGATTTTGTGCACTATGTGCATAAAACATGAAGTACTGTTTCTTTTATTTTCATGTAGTAGGCGCTATATGTGAATTATCTGTTTCTCTAAACATCAGAGAAATTGTCTGATATGCTCCCGGCGTTGACCATTCCGCCAAATCTATCAAAAAACAGCACAAAAACAAACCAGAATACCAATGTACTAACACAACCAAGTACACTAAAAAAAAATATTTATAACCACTTGTCTGCAATTACCTAAACGGCTTCGGCACATCAGAATACAAATGTATTAACACAACCAAGTACACACAAAAAAATTATTCATAACTACCTGTCCGCATTACCTAAACGGCTTCGGCACATCAGATTCCTTTAGAACCAAAAAAATGCTGTTTATGTGCTCAATCATCAGTCTTAAGGGAAAGTGTTGAAGGTTTTTATGGAAAACACACAGAAGAATGGAACAGCAAGGTAGGAGATTACAGGAAGAGATGACAAAGCAGAAGAGCAAGGCAGAAACAAGACAGTGACAGACAGGAAATGTTTAGCAAAGAATACCAAAAGATAGAGATGGTATTCATACTAAAAGAGCCCCTGGCATCCCAACGGGGGAGTCGGTCGTTATCTTTGGAAATTGAAACTGAAATATTAGTTTAAAAAAAAAGACTCTCAGGAACAACACTGGCAAGCAGAGTAAACGCAGGTAGTCTACGTTGTTACAGCTCCCGAGAGAGGGACAGTAGATTTGACTCCATCGCGCTGGTAAAAACAAACAGAAAAACAAACAAAAAAAACAAGCAAACAAACAATTTTGTCCTTCAGGCCAGACCATTATTCTGTCCAATAAATGGTCTATCCTGTTTGCTTGTGTCTGTCTTTATGTTTCTTTTCACCATTGCAAGGGAAACCATTCCACTCTACCTCTCTTGGATCTGTCACAACGTACCCGCATTTACTGTACTATAGTAGAATAATCACGTGAACAATAGGCACTGGCAACAGAACAAACAGATGAGACGGACACTGCCTTCATAGTGCTGCCCCCCATCCCCACCCCCCGAGAAAAAGCCGAGGTTTCTACCACCTCGCTCCCCTATGACTTCAAGATCAAAGGACAACCTTTACCTGTGACTGGGCAAATCAGGTGCATAACAGGCACAGGTGACTGGATGATTCAGGTAAGCAATAAACACTTGTTACAGGTGTGACTCCCACAAAGGTTTCTGTTTCGTTTTTGATGTTTCATGACCAGGCAGTTTATTGTGTAGCGTAAAGTGTCTGATTTTTTGTTTGTTTTGTTTTGTTTTTGTTTTGTGTCTTTGGTTTATTTTCTGTTTTGTTCTTACACCTGCAAAGCAGATACAAAGGATTATTCTGTGGCGTAAAGTGTCTGATTTTTTGTTTTGTTTTGTTTTTGTCTTGTATTTTTGGATTATTTTGTTTCTGTTTTGATTTTAAACTTGCAAGGTAGATACAAGGGAGGCAACCATACACAAGGGAGACAAGTACACTTTCCGTCCCTTGGGCCTGAAGAAACGTACCGATATTTACTCTTCTTGTTACAAGGGAAAGTCAGGTGAACCGCAAACCATGATTACAGTAAAAATTAGGTTAACAATAAACACATGTTACCAATAAACACATGTCAACAATAAACACCAGAAGAACGGCAGACGTACTAGTGTCTGGGAGAATGGCGTGAACAACAGGACAGTGGTTACGGGGGTATGGGTGGGAAGAATGTAGCGGAAAATTAACACACTCTACTTACTGGGTGAAGTCGGTGAACGACCACCACTGGTCATAACAGACTGTGGACATCGGGCAAGGTGAACAAGACACTAGCTATAAGTCAAATCAGACGAAACGCACTGGCTACCAGGCAAATCAGATGAATCTGGCAAAGTGTGGCTGAAGCAAATCAGATGAAGCAGGCACTGGTGGCGGGGCAAGCCAGACGAACGACAGATCCTGCTTACTGGATGAATCAGATGAACAGCAAGACTGTGGTTTCTCTGTACAAGTCCAAAGAACAGCAGGCATCTATTACAGGGTAATTCAGTTGAAAAGTTGAAACTGGACGGTAGGTCAGTCAATGACCATCAGAACATGCTGGTTACTAGGCAAATCAGATGACCCACGTGTCATTTACACGTAACCAAGATTGTTCCAGCGACAGACACATACTAGTTTTAAAAAATGTAGGCTAGGTAAAACATAACCCAGGTAGGACCTCAGGACCTGGCCAGCTCATGGGTTTATGTGCAGGCTTAAGACTTGTGCCATGATCACCATCACATGACACCTATGACGTTAGTGCACATGGAATTCATTCCGAGCGCGGAGCCGTCAACCGGAGAAACTGACACTGAAACTGAAATCAGATGAGCCAGGCACTGATTACTGAACAAATCAGATGAACAACAAGACGCTGGCTTCTGTGCAAGTCATACGAATGGCAGACACCCTGTTAGGGGATACCTCAGGTAAAAATTCGACACCAGATAGCAAACATATCAGATGAGTGAGTGACTAACAGAACAAGCACAGACAGGTGTCAGGTAGGTATTTCAACCGGAAGATAAACGTACATACCACACAGCTGATAACAGATGTTAACAACCATAATGGCGACGGTTCGAGCAGACCAACAGTAAGATCGATATCGGGTACCGCAAGGGAAAACGGTGGTTGCACAGATTGGCGGGTGGTTTGAGCAGATCAATGTGGCCGATATCAGGTATCATAAGACCCTCAGGTCGTGACGGTACTGACCGTGAACGATACATACACGTTACACAGGTGTGCTGCTGCTGATTATCAAGGTGTTTCGATTGATGGCACTGATCACGATCAACAATTAGCTTGCATAACTTGTCCTACTCGTTTAGATTAAAGCAAACCAGTCACAACCTGCTTCTGAGGAACTGTCTGGAGTCTGTTCATGAGGGATTCAACGCGCTGGGACAATTCCATACACGCGCGCCCACACAAATCTGCCAGCCATCATGTTAGATTTCATGAGCATACGCGGGTTCCTCCCTCACCTTGAGGGTCCATAGGTATGTAGTCATGCCCTGTTTGCTCACCTGGTCACCTCCCTCACCTTGAGGGTCCATAGGTATGTAGTCATGCCCTGTTTGTTCACCTGGTCACCTCCCTCACCTTGAGGATCCATAGGTATGTAGTCATGCCCTGTTTGTTCACCTGGTTAGAGTAC
>CM060314.1:13493730-13501230 GCA_030674185.1 Monoplex corrugatus | reverse complement strand
GAGAAAGAGACAGACTGAAAGAAACAGAGAATGAGAGAAAGAGAAAGAAAGAGACAGACAGACAGACAGAGGCACAGAGAAAGAAGAGAGTAAGACAGACAGACAGACAGACAGAGGCACAGAGAAAGAAGAGAGTACGACAGACAGACAGACAGAGAGAAAAGAGAGAGAGAGAGAGAGAGAGAGAGAGAGAGAGAGAGAGAGAGAGAGAGAGAGAGAGAGAGAGAGAGAGAGAGAATGAAAACTCAACAAGTTCAATTAAGACCCTTATTGTGCTTCCTGCAGATAAAACAAAACAAAACACAACAAACAAACAAAAACAACAAAAACCAATCTTCTTAGTAAGCTTGCTACAGAAGGAAAAAAAAAAAACATAACGCAGAAGAAGAAGAAAAGGACACCTAAATCAATCGGTCAATCCAATTACTCCACTTCCGATGTTTCCTGCAGACAAACCCCTCAGAGAGTATGGCTTTTCAACAAATCGAAACAGAAATCGAATCGTGCTGCTAATAACCCAGCCGATCTCTAAGGTCACGCACTACGGCGCTCACACCACGTTAAAAACAGCTCCAAGTCTTTGTCTTTTCAACCGATACCCCAAGACAGAGAGATTGACAGTTGGTTGTCATGGCGACGCTATCAAAGCCATTTGTCTTGCAGTTTGTTTCCTGGGACTTCCCGATGATAAGGGTGGTGGTGGAAATGGTCATGATGGTGGTGTAATGGATGTGGCGTTGGTGGCTGTGGCCTTAGTGGTGGTGGTTGGAGTTGGTGGTGGCGGTGGTGATGGTGGTGGTGGTGGCGGTTGCCGTTTAAAACTCGTTTGCTTTGTACTTAAACTTCAAGTAAATAGGACCAACAAAGAATGACATGGAGAGAAAGAGACAGCGACAGAGTCAGAGAGACAGGCTAACACACCACACACACACACACACACACACACACACACACACACACACACACACACACACACACTCACAGAGAGAGGGGGGGGAAGAGAGAGAGAGAGAGTGTGTGTGTGTCTGTGTGTGTGTGTGTGTCTGTGTGTGTGTGACAGAGAGAGAGGGAGAGACAGACAGACAGACAGACAGACAGACAGACAGTCAGTCAGTCAGTCAGACAGACAGAATGACAGAGAAAACTTCACAGTAAGGTGATAATACTTTGTTAAGTTCCCGTTTGAAAATGAAACGGAATAAATAACGAAATGAACACATCCAACATACACATTCAAAATAAAATAGAAACGCATTAAAAGAATCAATACGAGCGTACATCCAAACACACACACACACACACACACACACACACACACACACCACACACACACACACACACACACATACACACACACAACACACCCAACACACACCCGACACACACACGCTCGCACGCGCACGCACACGCACACTCACATTCTAAGAAGAGAACAACAACAAAATTCCGCACGCCCGCATACACACGCATGCACACACACGCATACACACACGCATACACACACTCGAAATTCAAGATGGCGGAGACACCTAACTAACAAATTTTCAGCTGTCGGAGAAAACGTGTAAAAGGCCCAATATGACAAGAACGAGAAGAGGCCGCCTTGCCCAAAAGAAACAAGAAGACGCATCAGAGGGCAAGGCTGATGGAGAGAAGATATCGTCCAGTGCAGCGGGAGCAGAGACTGAAAAGGACCCGAAATCGACAGTCGCCGAGTCTGACGCTAGGCCTAACGCTACATCTGGTGCACCGACCACGACTCCACTGACACGCAGAGTGGGACAACCTGCACAGCGCCTCTTCCCAGCTCGGCGGACTGCGTGAGTACGGCAGAGCTAAAAAACATCATACTGGCTCTGCGGGACCAAGTCAATTCTCTGGAAAAGACGGTCCTTACTCTACTCACTAACCAGCAAAAAAAGAACATCACCATGACAACCCGTAACTGTCACACACAGACGGATCTACATGACACACATCCCACCTACGCTGAGGCACTGAAACAAAACCACACAAGCAAGCAGGACGACAAACAGACCCGAAACCTCATGGCACCAAAACCCAGCAGCAAAATTAAACAGCAAGCAACAAAAGTGCCTGAAAATAAAATAAAAAACAAGAAAGAACAACGTCATGACGTCATACCAACTAAAGACGTCATTTCGCTTCCCAAACATAGGCCTACACCATCCCGTTCTGAAAATATTTCAAAACAACATAAAAAGACCCACGATCTTCCGTACGTTCTCACTGTCCACGACTCTGTGTTGAAAGGTGTCAACTCAAGAAGACTGGGACGATCTTACGGTTTTGAAGGAGACTCGTGCCCTGTGAACGACCCTCATAACATTAAAAGCTCATTAGATATGGCCTTTTCCAAATTTGATGATTCAGCAGACTGTATTGTTTTTCACTGTGGTGTGCATGAATTGAACAGCAAAGATCTCCCTGCAACAACTAAACATCTCGCTTCAGGCATAAAACAAATAGCACAAGAACATCCAAAATCTAAACTAGTCGTTAGTAAGGTTGCCCCTGTACGGCAGGCCCGAATGGAGGTTCAACGAAATCTGTTCAACGCTTTTCTATCTGCTGAACTTGTTGATATGAAAAATATTTCTTTTGTATCACATGAGAACCTTCGTACCACTCAACAATTTCTAAAAGACGACATTCACCCCACCACCAGAGGAAGTAGCATCATTGCAGGAAATCTTGGAAGACACATTCGAGACCTATTTTGGGAGACTCCAAGGAGAACATCAAGATCAAGATCATCACAGCTACACCCTTCCAGATTCTCCAGAGGACAGTACCACCCTTTTGACAACTACACACCATGGTGGCCGTATAATTTGTTTTGAAATAACAGTATTACATATACAATACTTAATGTTCATGTCACAGGACTTTTTCCTCGTCATCTCTGACATGTCTTCTGCTGAAAATAAACAATAACTAGGTTTTAGTCCGACTATCAAGACTCGGTCAGACTATACACTTTGTACATTTGAAGACGTGAATGCCATTATTTTGATTTTTGGTTATTTGTTATCCCTTGTAATCTATTATCACCTTTATAAGTTATTCGTACGTTGGACTATGTAATTTTCTTTTTATTGATTTTGCTACAATTTTGTTTTCTTTACTTCGTAGTCTAAGTAATTACGTAATTTTCTTTCTGTCCAGTTCTCCTGGACACAGAAAATCAAAGTATTCATTATTATCGACCATAAATAACAGTTAATAGAAAGTTGGAGATTAACCAATATCAGCAATGCGAAAACAATCCCAAGTCAAGTTTTTGCAATGGAATTGTAGATCCCTTTCCACCAATTCGGCTTACTTGGAGCATTTCCTAGCATCAAATAGGTGTGAAATTTTGATTCTACAGTCGATGAATGTTGTCGCTACCAAGCTTCCCAATTTCCCCAATTATTATTATCCTCCAGTCTATGAATGTGGGAATCACGGGAAGAAGGTATCCACCGCGATTTATATACTCAAAGAGTTACAATACTGCTTACTTACTTCCCCAGTTTTGAAATCAAGCGAAGATTTGCATGCTTGTGCTGCCACTGTCCAATTAAGCAATTCTCTAAACATTAACGTTTTGTCAGTCTACCTACCAACAGGTCCAAATGACCACAACACAGAATGGCTGCGCACTATCCAAGATCAGCAGCGTGGTAAATGGCTAATAGGTGGAGACTTTAATTCCCACTCCCCATTTTGGGAAAAGAACTGTTCTACTGTTACGAGCAATCGTTTGGTAGAAAATATCGTTGATAGTTCGCTTTACCTTCTAAATGATGGTAGTGTCACTAGGATCCCTGATGTTTCCAAACACAGGGCGACAGCCATCGATTTGTCTCTAATCTCACCAGAATTAGCACCATCCTGTACCTGGGAAACTCACAGAGACACTTTGGGAAGCGATCACCTACCTATCATCATAACCATAACTGACAAAAACATCAGGATGAAAGACAGCTCTCCTGAAATTATTCCAAAATATAATTACAAGCGTTCTGACTGGTCCTTATTTCGAACTGCTCTAGCTAATCAAGATTACAGACATTATGAAAGTGAAAATGTAGACATTATGTTTTCTAAATTCCAAGAGTCAATTTTAGCCGCTGCAGACCTATCGATTCCGAAACTCAAATCTTCTAGATCAAATAATCGATTGGGTAATGTTTGGTGGACAGAGGCATGTGAGAAAGCAGTTCAATATAAAAGGGAGAAATTCAAAATCTACATCAAAAGCCGGAAACCTGAGGATCATGTCGAAATGAAAAAAGCTAACATCCAATGTAACAAAATCATTGCTGAAGCAAAGAAAGATTATTGGGCATCATTCTGCACAAAAGAAATTTCAGATTTCAAAGATTTCCATAAAGTCTGGACGAAAATGAAACAAATGAAGGATGGAACCAACTTACCTAGGTGTCCGATAATGATTGAAACATGTAACACATTTCCTTCAGACATGGACAAAGCAGAAACTTTTGTGGATCTGTTCGCCAAAAACAGTAAAGTTGAAGGTTTATCTCCTGACTGCAAACATCACAGAGAAATGGAAGATTACAACCCAATCTACACTGATCCAGTACCACAGAATGATCTCTGGTTTAATTCTCCAATCACCTTAGAAGAGCTAAAAAACACAGTACTGTCTCTACACAACAAAAAGAGTTCGGTAGGTGTTGATGCAGTTTCGACTGAAATGATTAAACATCTCCCTGAAAACTACCTTATTTTCCTACACAAAATTTTGCAGAAATGCTGGGTTACTGGAACTGTGCCACAAATCTGGCAAAAGTCTATAGTTATACCAATCTTAAAAACAGGAAAATCGAAAACCGATAAAAACAGTTACAGACCTATTGCTTTAACGTCCCACACAAGCAAACTAATGGAAAGATTGGTCTTAAACAGACTTTTACACTACTGTGATAAAAATAACGTTATTCCGGTAAACCAGGCAGGTTTTAGAAAAGGAAGATCCGCAGTTGAGCACCTAGTTAAACTTACAACTCAGATCAAACAACAGTTTGCCCGCAGAAAAAGTGTTTTAGCTACTTTCTTTGATGTGAAAAAAGCTTACGATCAAGTTTGGCATAAACGTTTATTGTTCAAGCTAAAATCTGTTGGTTTATCGGGCAATATGTTCAATTACATTAAATCTTTTTTAGCTAATAGAACAATTCAGGCAAGAGTGGGAGCTAGTTATTCTTCTTCACGATGCCTCGACATGGGGATTCCACAAGGTTCAGTGATAGCACCTATTTTATTTAATATCCTTATACAGGATCTTCCTAAAGCTCTTTCAAATCGTGTTGTTTTAGTACAGTACGCTGATGATATATGCACTTGGATGAATATCACTTTAAAAAAGACAACTCCACAGAGAACGCGAAATTACATCAGGAAGTTGTATCAAATTGATCTTGATAATCTTGGAAACTATATGTTAGAAAATGGGCTGTCGTTGTCAGCAGAAAAAACTAACATGATGCTGTTTGATCCTGGTGGTAACTCAAATAACTTGCCTATTTTCAAATTGCTTGGTGAAGTGTTAAATTACAAACAGGTCGTAAAATTCCTGGGAGTTTACATCACGTCCAAATTAAGCTGGAATGTCCATTTTGATTATATTTTAACAAAAGCGCGAAAAACCTTAAATTTTCTAAAGATAATAAGCAAATTACCCTGGGGAATGGATACAAATGTACTGATTCATCTGTCAACAGCGCTGGTCAGGTCTAAATTATCCTACGCGCAAGAAGTTTTCTTCAATGCACCCAAATATTTACTAAAAAAGATTCAGAGCTTGGACTGCAAAAGTCTTAAAATTGCACTAGGTGTACCAACTCATGCTTCTACTCTGGAAACGTACAAAGTTGCTGGAATTCTACCTTTAAACAACCATCGTGAGTTAGCTACAGCAAAGTTTGCAATTAGAACTACTTCACAAGTGGATAATTTTGTGAGCAAAGAAATTAAGATAAGGTCTGATACTGACTTTCCAAAACGAGCAAAAAACATTTCATCACAAATTACAGCCGCAACTTACATATCTGGCCTGATCAAACAGTCCAACATAACAATGGATGAAATTGCTGAGAAACCAACGATAACGCCTATCCCTACATGGGAAATGCTAAATGCCACATTTGATCTCGATTATGCAAAAGTTAAAAAAGATGATAATGTCAACATTACGCTATCCACAGCTTGTGAACACATCGATGAAAAGTACAGTACCCACCTCCACATTTTTACCGATGGGTCAGTCTTAGCAAACCAGAGCGCTGGAGCAGCCTTTTATGTTCCAAAATTTAACATTAAAAAGTATTTTTTCATTGGGGCAAATGTATCTATATATACAGCAGAATTGGTCGCTGTTGTTCAAGCGTTGCATTATTTAATAAGCCTTCGGCCTGTGTCATTCAAAGTAGTTCTCTTTGTTGATTCAAAATCTGTATTATATGCCTTACAGTCTTTTGATACAGACACAAGACCTGACTTAATTATTGAGGCAAATCATCTAATACATTGTTTAAAGATAAATGGTTCGGAAATCAATTTATGCTGGGTGCCTTCTCATGTTGGTCTTCATGGCAACAACGTAGTTGACAGAGCAGCTAAATCCGGTGCCCTCCATTCTGAAAATTCCATAGAATTACATGTTAACACCTCGGTAAAAGAAGCTTACAACTCGCTAGAATTAGCATCATGGATTCGATTTCATGAACATTTAAATGAAACATTTGTGTCTCAAAAAAGAATCAAACTTTCAGTTCAAAATATCTGTAAAAATTTGCAGTATTCCTCGTTATATCATTTGAGATTAATTGTTATGACATATTTTCGCATTCAACTGAACGCTTTGAAAACAAAATATTGTAACAACGTTTTATGTATTTGTGGCGAACAATTCACATTGTATCACTGTTTGTTTTACTGCAGAAAGCTTCGTTCCTTTTTACCAAAGACGTTTACACAAGGAAACTATCTTGAAACGCATTTTAAAGAAGTTGTATCGGATCAAGTTTTGTTAGTTAAAATTTCAGAATCATTGGTTCACAGTCCTGTTAATGCGTTACTTTAAGATTATTATTATAATTATGATTATTTTTGTTTTGTTTTGTTTTGTTTTTATGACGATTTTTCTTTACATTATTGATGTTAGCGTTGTTCTTGTTTCATTTCTCTGTTCATCCATATCCTTTTTCTTAAGACCTTGCCGCTTCCTTTTAATTTTTTTTACGTCCCTTACTCTGTTCCCCTCTCCCCTCCACCCCCCCCCCCCTATTTCATCCTCCATGCCATTTTTTCCCCGTCTAATATCACTTATAGTGAAAAGACGTTAAATCAAGCAACGAACGAACACACGCGTACTTACACACACGCACGCACACACACACACAAAACACACACACAAATACACGCATGCACGCACACATGTACACACGCGCGCGCACACACACACAC
>CM060314.1:13478730-13488730 GCA_030674185.1 Monoplex corrugatus | reverse complement strand
ACCTGGCTGCCTCGATTCATCATCATTCATCGTAGGCGTCTTCCCCAAGGAGCGGTCACTGAACCCAACGGTACATGTACTTTATTGCACTTGTAAAATGAATGATCTTCCGTCACACTCGCTGACTTCTGTATACATGTATAGTCTGAGATCGCTGATGTTGTTGCAGTGGTACGACGTATTCTTCTCTGAAGTTCTCATCTATCTCGTGACTTGTTTAGGGATGCGCGAGTTGGAATGTGTTCATGGAGATGCAATGAATGGTATTCCTTTGAATTGTGACGGATTTTTTTGCGTTCTCTCTCTCTCTCTCTCTTGTGTCTCTGTGTCTCTGTCTGTGTGAGCGCGCGTGTATGTGTTATGTGCGCGCGCGCGCCCGTGTGTGTATGTGTGTCTTATGTGCGCGCACGGGCGCGTGTATGTGTGTGTGTGTGTGTAATTTTCTTTTGTTCTCCTCTCTCTCTCTCCTCTCTCTCTCTCTCTCTCTCTCTCTCTCGCGTGCGCTCTTTCTTTGTCTCTGTCTCTGTGTCTCTGTCTCTGTCTCTCTCTCTCTGTCTCTCTCGTTCTCTCTCTCTCTCTTTCTCTCTCTCTCTCTCTGTCTCTCTCGCTCTCTCTCTCGCTCTCGCTTTCATTATTGTTTCATATATACGCTCGTGTGATTTTTTGGTTGTTGCTAAATATTAATTTATACGTAACCTCTGTACATGCTATATTTCAACAGATGCACATATTACAATGAATGCCTCTTTGTCACATGTTTGTTCCATCTGTTGATTATGATTTACATACATTTCAAAATGTTTGTAAATGTTATGTACTTGAAAATGAATAAAAACAAACTAAACAAATAAGGAAAGAATTCGAACTCAACAACCAAAATAAATTCAAAACAACTAAACCGATCACACTGTCGATAGTATGAACTGAACTCATTCACCATAATAACAAATTATTCAACTGTGTGTACTCTGCAAAAAGATCCACAACAGTCTGAAGTCATTTCACTTAAAGAAAAAAAATTATGCTGACACAATTACTAGACATAACAACTTCAGACAGACAGAGAGACTGAGCGAGAAAAGAGATAGAAGGAGACAGAGAGACACAGACAGATAGACAGATAAACAGACTGAGATAATTGACAGACATACACACAGAGGACAGAGCAAGACAGAGAGAGAGACAGAGAGATAGACGGACAGAGACAGACAAACAGAGAGAAAGAGACACTGACAAAGAGCGAGTGGGAAAGAGAGAGCGAAGGAGCGAGAAAAGAGAGAGACAGACGGACAGACAGAAAGAGAGAGAGGGAGAGAGAGAGAGAAAAAAAACAGACAGACAGAGTGAACGAAACACACACACACACACACACACACACACACACACACACACACACACACACCCACACACACCACACACACACACACACACACACACACACACACACACACACACACACACACACACACACACACACACACACAGTAACAAGGAAACGAACACTCATCAGGAGGCCAATCATTTTCACATTATACACACACGATGGACATGTACCAGTCGACAGACGGACACATAGAGAAAGAACTGGACTAGCGCGCGCGAACAACACACACAACACACACACACACACAAGACCACACACACACACACACACACCACACACTCACAAACACACACCCCACACACTCACACACACACACTTACTCACTTATACACACACACTCACACACTCACACACACACACACACACCACACACACACTCACTCACATACACACACACACACCACACACACACACACACTCTTACTTATACACACGCACACATACACACACACACCACACACACACACTCACTCACTCACACACACACACACACACACTCACATACACACACACATACACATACGTACACACACACAGAAGGGGGAGAGAGAGAGAGAGAGAGACAGACAGACAGACAGACAGAAATAGGGGGAAGAGAGAGAGAGAGAGAGCGGGAGGGAGGGAGAGAGATGCACAGTATAAAAACTGAAAGAATCGAACTCACGGCAAAGAAGCGTCCATGAGGAGCTGTACCATGACGCCATCAGCCCGCCTGACAAAGGACCACTGGGTTCCACCCCACTGACCCACCTTCACACAATCTGTGCCCCCATCTTGCCCACCACCACGGTCCTTCCACATGACTGCAGCTACCGGGCTCAATGTTCAATGATGTTTGCAGTTAGTTCTTTAGTCAATGACACAAAACACATCCGTCTGTCGTAGGCTATACACTGGCTGGTCACACACTGAGACATTTCTATTTTCGTCACATCCTGACAGTTTATTTTCATAGTTGTTTTCAACACACGCCCTCAGACAGATCACTTTCATAGTCAGTGTCGTACATCATTTTTATAGTCAGTGTCAACGCCTGTTATAGGTATTATACAGTTTTATGTATGCAATACATAGAGACGTTTGATGAAACGCAGAAATAGTCACTGTTTATAACTGTAGATGCACTGCTTGCCTGTTAACAATGTACAAAGTGTATTGAGAAAGTTTCTATATTTACATCAGCATCAATGTCCTTCCACACAAGCACATGACTGTATTCAAATACGTCAATAGCGTTTTCTTAGAAAAGGAAATGTTAACAGAGAAATGGGAACCAGAAGTCAGAAAGAGCAAATGTTTGCTCCATTCCTGAAACACCCCAGTATTCCTACTGAAACAAAAGCTAAACTCATCACTTCTATTTCCATGCCCATCTTAACCATACCAGTGTCAGACCTGAACCTTGACCAAGTCCCTGGAACACAAAATGACCACCTGTGACATGTTGTGTTGTGTTGTTTGACAGGCGCTGTCAACAAGACCAGACCCGATATGGTCAGAAACACGAAGCCCAGAGAAATAATGGGAACAATACCAATCCACCACCATAGTCACCAGCACAGAATTAATGGTGTGGCCATCTGACCTTGATACAACCCCGACATCCGGCTCAACAAGCATTTAACGAAAATGTTGTCCGACTTAAAGCGAGAGGCAAACCAAGGAAGACGTGGATCGACAGCACGAAATAGACCTTGACATCACACAGTCATTTTCCTCTTCAGGCCTGCCAGCTCGCTGCTGACCGCCAGTTCTTTCTCCACGAGACATCCAGGATCGTATGAGCGGACTGATAGAAGAATAAGAATAAGAAGAAGAAGAAGAAGAACAACAACAACAAAACAACAAGAAAAGAAGAAGAAGAAGAAGAAAAGAAGAAGAAGAAGAAGAAGAAGAAGGAGGAGGAGGAGGAGGAGGAGGAGAAGGAAGGAGGAGGAGGAGGAGAAGAAGAAGAAAGAGGAGGAGGAGAAATCGAAGAATAAGACGAGGAGGAGGAGGAAGAAGAAGAAGAGGAAGAGGAGGTGGAGGAAGAAAAAAGAACAAGGAGGAGGAGGAGGAGAAGGAGAGAAAAGTTCATTTTTATCCACCGTCTATAACATACGATGTTTATGGTCACACCCTGTAGGAGTATACACTTATAGTTACACAAGAACATTTCGTCGCCTACAATTATACATAGAGTTTGTTCACACAACGACCGACAGACTTTTTATTTAATCAACTATAATAATAATAATAGTAATAGTAATAGTACAGTATTTGTTCACACACCCAGGCAGCTTCACTGTTAGACATTTCTCATAATCGCTCTCTATTCCTTTCGTGAAGATAAAAATGTTACGTGTCATTGGCCACAACTGAGACAAGTTAGTTTTCAACATCATATATTGTGCTCTGGTTACCAATTCATGAAGAGATCAATACTTGGTCTGTCTTATTGCTGACTCTTGAAATCAGAAAGTTCAAAAAAATCAGAATGCGTAATTAATGTAACAAAACAGGACAAGCACAAATTTTCGGCAATGTTGAAAATCTGCGCCGATCTTGGTTTGTTATATTAAATGAGCGTTCTGATTGTGTGTGTGTGTGTGTGTGTGTGCTGTGTGTGTGTGTGTGTGTGTGTGTGTGTGGTGTTGTGCGTGCGTGCGTGCGTGTGTGTGTGTGTGTGTGTGTGTGTTGTGTGTGTGTGGTTTGTGTGTGTGTGTGTTTGTGTGTGTGTGTTTGTGTGTGTGTGTGTGTGTTCTATTCGTGTGTGTGTGTGTGTGGTGTGTGTGTGTGTGTGTGTGTGTGTGTGTGTGTGTGTTGTGCGTGCGTGCGTGCGTGTGTGTGTGTGCGTGCATGTGTGTGTTTGTGTGTGTGTGTCCGTGTGTGTGTCCGTGTGTGTGTGTGTGTGTGTGTGTGTGTGTGTGTGTGTGTGATTGTGTGTGTGTGTGTGTGTGTGTGTGTGTGTGTGTGTGTGTGTGTGTGTGTGTGTGTGTGTGTGTGTTTCTTTTTTCTGGTTCCTGCTTACTTGAATGCTGGAGGTCACTTTCATGCTGACTGTTGGAACTAAATCTTCAAGGTACGCCTGTCCGGCTTCTGTCCACTCCACTGCTTAAACCCTGCAACCTTCCCCTCTCAATGACTGTCCACCCATTCACAAACCACTGAGCCAAAGTACCAGTCCATGTGGCAAAGCGATTAGCACATCGCACTACGGATTAGTAGTTCGTGGGTTCAAAACTCATCATTTCTATTTTTTAAAAAAAGAAATAAAAAAAGAAGAAAAAAAGAGAAAAATATACATATAAAGAAAAAAAACCATACATATGCATACACACACACACGCGCGCTCGCACGCACACACGCACGCACGCACGCACGCACGCACATACACATCGTCTGATATCACTCACAGTGAAAAAAACCCATTGAACCAAAGAACGGACAAACACACATAAATAAGAACGAAGAACGCGTATATGCTGTGTTGAGGGCTGGAATTGAATTCAAGCTAACAAATCCTTAATTCAAGGATCAATCAACTGGACAAGGCCAATCAATTTCAGTTTCAGTTTCTCAAGATGACGTATCCACGCTAGAAATGAATTCCATACGCCAATAAATTAGTACATGAAGATCAAACCCCATCATCCAAAAAATACATATATTTGCTATGTTGAAAGTTGGAACTGAATTCCAGGAATCAGATTTCTGAGTTTAAAGAAAAATCAACTTGAACCAGTCCCATCAGTTAATTAATACACGGAGATCAACCTGGGGAACTCTAGTTCAAACTTAACGAAGATATCCACTAACAACGAAATCCTTTCTGACAAGGCCAAGGTAAGGAAGGAAAAGACATCAAAGGCCGATCTGTGTACCTGAGCCACCCCCACCTCACTACACCTCATTCCATGCCCACCCCGCCCACACACAGTTTTTGAGACAGTAAAAACATAGCTACGCCCACGACGAGGAATGACCCACACACGAGGAAACAGCTTAAGCTGAAAATCACAGTTCATTCACTAACACTTGCACACATGACCACGGCACTGCTGGTGGGGATGACCACCTCTTTGAACAGTTAAACCCCCTGAAGAAGGGAAAAGCCCAAGTTGTCAGCCCCTGTAATTATCTCCCTTCCAACTTATGAATCGACCCCCAAGTCCTCTCTCTTCCTCAAGCAGAGTTTGGAATTTGGGGTTTGTTCAAGGTGGATTCTTCGCCCTCGGACAATTTCTTATGCGCTCCACCCAAATCTGCCAGCAATAATCTGGCAGACACCCTCATCCTGCGCAAAACCTATGCGCTGGCAAGGTCTTGAAATTAGCAGGGAGGGGGTGAAGGGACCCACAGAACATTAAACTGAATCACCAGAATGATGTAAACATTAAGACGGGCGGCGAGCAGAACAGCTTTTAATGTTACTGTTTATTGTTATTACTTTTAAAGCCCAGTCGACTGCGTAGAGCCATATCAGGGCTATAACCGTTTCAAAACATACAAAACTTCAACAGGAAAAAAAAGTAAATACACAGACAATGCATTCGCGCACATAATCTAAGGACAGCCCCCGGCGTTGACCACTCCGCCCAATCCATCGCACAGGGAATTTAAAAAAACAAACCTGATTACAAATATATGCATACCTAAGGACACCAAAACGTATCTAAAAACAAGGCATAAATTACCCAAAACTGCTTCTCGCAAATCTCACCTCCCTGGGGCCAAAAATGTACGTAATACATGTACCCAATTATCAATCCAAGGAAAAAGTACGTAAGACTTAATCGAACATATACAGGTGAACGGACCAGCAAGGCAGAAAATGACAGGAAGAAATGACAGAAAGGAAAGGAACAAGGCAGAAACAAAGAGAGTGACAGAAGAGAGGAGATTTCTAGCACAGAATTTCCAGAAGGTGAGGGTACTGTTTGTACTGAAAGGGTTCCCGGCATCCCCAACGGGGGGGGGGGGGGGGGGGGCTGAGACAGACTTAACAAAAGCAAAGCTGGTACTTTCACGGAGTGATTGAATACTGCACAATCTTACGGCTGTCTTGCTTTTTCAGACTAAACAATCAGACAAAGCTGTTCTTTGTCGTCAATCAACGTAGCCAAGTGGTTACAACAACGAAATACTGACCTGGGCAGGTCGTGAGTTTGAATCCCTATCAGTCCAAATAATTAGTGTGGGGTTTTTAATTATTTGTATTTCTATTTCTTATTATTCACTCATCATTCATCATCCATCCATCTATCTATCTACGTCTATTTACTTATTTATTCACTTATTCATTATTCATATTTTTTACTATTTATTTATTTAGCTATCTACTTATTTATTATTCATTATCTATTTATGATCTGTTTATTTATTTATACAACTATTCTCTTTTTTTACTTATTTATTTGCCTCGATCCGGCTCTACCCGAGTTGAGCGTACTGTAGACTTGCTGGGAAGAACGGGACCACAACAGTCAAGTCTCATCCAAGTTACCGATGCGTCAACGAGGGTGTTGCATCTGTCCTGTCTGGCTAACAACATATCTTTATGAAAGTAAGCAAAGACTCAGCCCCGAGGTCGTCCGAAATGGAACTCCTCAATATCATCGCTTTCAACCATTCTCACATTCTCATATCCATCATCATCATCATTATCATCATCAGGTGCCTTGCCGCATGGCATTGGCGATTGTGGACTTCCATCTGTCTCCATCTCTTGTTGCCTCAAGCATCTCTTCCACCCTCCTTGTCACCAGCCACTCTGCAAGTCCGTCTAGTATCTTCTCCCTGGATCTACCCGTTTCTCTCCTTCCCTCCAGCTTTCCCGTTGTGACAGGTGCTCCAATTGCCCTTTCCTCATAAAATGGCCTATAACTGTTGCCTGTCTTTTCCTAATCTTTCTTATGAATGTTCTACTTGTAGACCTCCATCAAGACGGTCTCTTTGTTTTCTTTGCTGTCCATGGAACTTTCACCATCATAGCACGGTGAAAACTTGTCCTCTGACTGTGTGGCTCTTCATGCTCTGCTCTCATAGTGATCTCAGTTTCAGTGGGTTTAAGTGTGTTGGAGAGCCAAGATGAGTGGTGTGGGGGTTGGTGACACATGGGCGTTGCAGAATGTTGGGCAGGTAAGGGCAAAAAATAATAAAAATCAAAAACAAGGCGGGTCTCTCCTTTTTTTCACAATGGTGGCTGAACGCTGCACAACTCTCATACCTGTCCTGTTTGCCTAGACAAGATGGACATAGGGATGGCCCCTCCCTCCTTCCCCCTCTCTTTCCTCCTCCTCTCTCTCTCTCTTCTCTCTCGTTCTGTCTCTAGCTTTGTCTCTGTCTCTGTCTGTCTCTCTTTCTGTTTGTCTGCCTGCCTGCCTGTCTGTCTGTCTCTGTCTCTCTCTCTCCCCCTCCCTCCACCTCTCTCTCTCTCACATACACAAAAGCACGCGCGCACGCACTATCTGGCAGAGTGCCTAAGATGTACAAACTATGAACTGGAATTGATGTCCATTCAAGAAACAATGAGTTATTGCACTCAGAGACTTCAAACTATGCTCCATTAAAATCTGTCAGCCGTTATTCAGCAGACACACCTCGGGTCTGAACCCAATAACCAACCCATCAAAAAACAAAACCAAAACAAAAAATAGAAGAGATATCTCCAAAAATAAATAGATGATTAATTAACTAAATACACGAAATAAAAAAAACAGAACAGATATCTCTAAAAATAGATAATTATCTAAATACATAAAATAAAAAAAATATGCTGGCGAGATTTTGAGGCAGAACGGAAAGTTGAAACCAAAAATTGTATGATTATGAAAGAACTGAGATGCTGTTGCTGAACGAACGGAGCATTAACCATAGGTATAAGGACTTTTTGTAGTTTGTTCAAGAGTGATTCGTTACAAGGGACAATTAAGTCCTTTATGCTCTCCACCCAAATCTGCAAACAACTGTCCGGTAGACTCGAAAAGCCTGTGCAAATGTACACGCTGGCAGGGCCTTGAAGTGGGGAAGAAGGAATGAGAACGGAATTATGAAACTCTGACACCATCAAACTTATGGAAACATCAAGCTGGGAAGTGAAAAAGCCAGTTTGTGTGTGTGTGTGTGTGTGTGTGTGTGTGTGTGTGTGTGTGTGTGTGTGTGTGTGTGTGTGTGTGTGTGTGTGTGTGTGTGTGTGTTTCTTTTTTTCCTTCTTTTTTTTTTTTGTTAATTATTAATTTCAGAGACTGGGATTGAACCTGAGATATCAAATCTTCAGTCCACAGCCCTAAAAAAAAAAAAAACACAAATAAACAAAATAATAACTAGATAAATAAGTAAACAAATAAATACACAATAAATAAATCAATAAATAAAAATATAAATGAAACAAAGCAAAACTAACAAGCTCTCAAAAAAACGGAACATCAAGATGGACAGAAAACAAGCCAGTTATCACGATTGTGGGTTCGAATCCCGGTTGCGCTACGTTAAAACTGGCCTTCTCACTGCCCCATCTAACATCACTTGTTTTTGGTGTTGCCGGTATAGGATTCATAAGTCCCCCCCCCCCTTCCCCCACTTTCCCGGGGATGGTTATCCCCGTCGGCCATATCAACTGACGTTGGGCGCTGACGTAAAAACTGAACCAAATCAACCAACCAACCAATCGAGCCAGTTAACACCCTGCAGCGAGGGACTGAACTCAAGACTATCAGACTTTGAATTCCCTGATTCAACAACTCAGCCAGAAGCCAGCCAGCCAGCCAACCAGCCAGCCACTCCCGCCAACGAAAACTACACAGCATACGCTGAGGGGCCGCAAGGAAAGTTTTGTCATAGTTCAACGAACGAACGTGACAGTGAGTGTATGCACACAAGTCTGCCCTCGGGTCGACGTCTGTGCGCAGGTCACATAGCCGTCCGTGCAGCTATGCAATGGCAGCATTTCCTCCTTCATCGTCCAACACACGATCGTGACAGAAGCAATACTCGGCGTTTGCCAAGGACGGCGAAACATGACAAGAGACCATCATATGAAGGCTCCTTCTGTCCTGGCCCCCGACGGAAATCATATTAATAGAATGCTCAAACAAAAACAAAGACAAACACAAAAAAAAAAAGATTTCCGATTTTCTGACAGACACAAGTTTATCAAGCTAGCAACAGATTCGCTGATCGAAGCCTAGCAATAGACGCAATTATTTCTTCTCAAACTGGAGTTCAGTTGGCGAAAATTTGATAGTAAACATTGTGAAGTTGGTGTCCAATGTAGGTGTCCAATGTAGGTGCTGCTGCATGCTGCACTGAAGTGAAACGACTTCCCTGGAGACAGCAGCCCGAATTTCATAAACTTAAATCCGTTGTCGAAAAGAGAGACGAGAGAGACAGAGAGACACAGAGAGAGAGAGAGAGAGAGAGAGAAGAGAGAGAGAGAGAGAGAGAGAGAGAGAGAATATACATAATACAATTCTACTGCAAAAAGCATTCCTTTGTGATATTATGAATCACTGTCCACAGTATAACATTCCACTTAGTTCCCTCTACAGGAAGAACTTCAAAGCGCTACTGTAAGAACACATCATGCCAAATCCATTACGTTGAAAGATTTTACACTTGAGGAATATACACGTCAAC
>CM060314.1:13461230-13463730 GCA_030674185.1 Monoplex corrugatus | reverse complement strand
GGAAAAGTCAAACAGAGCAAAGCAGCACTGGATGCCACTCGACTGCACTGAATTGTTTTTCTCTGCTTGTTCGTTTTTGTTTTGGCCAAAACGGAATTTTCCCGTGTGTAATTCAGGCAGGTATCTCTGTGGAAAGCATACAGCCACAGTATGGCCCCCATCTAGTTTCCCTCTTTTTCAGTACAAGTGTACTAATTATTCGCATATAAAAGTAGACAGATTTTTTTCCCTTACAGGTCTTTGCCAGGGACAACAGTTACTGTTGTGGGATATTTAACATGAGTTAAGTTCATGAAGCACATAGGGCCTTGGTATAGCATTTTACCCGAAATACTAGCACCCAGACAAACGCACGAAATCTTGCAGACGGTGGGGAAAAATACCTGTCAGACCAGAACACTCTCCAAATAAACAAACAAAAGTAAAAAAAAAAAATTTAAAGCAAAGAAACTGCAGACAGACATTTAAATTGACGCCACGGACGAGTCAGATTACCGGACCAAACTCCTTTAATTTTCAAAACGACTGTATTGAAAAAAAAAAAAAAAAAAGAAAAAGGTGGGGGTGTGGGGTGGGGTGAAAGAGGTGTTCAAACATAAGCCAGTAGCACCACAAACAAACCGACCGTGCATGTCACTTTGTGCAAACACCACAGTATGTGCCGGAATAAAAGGCTTGAATTTCCCACGAACGCGACTACCCGTCTGCCGGACCAACTTTGTTGGCGCTTTAATAAAAAAAATAAAAAAAAATAAAAAAATAAAAAATAAAAAAATATAAAAATGGAGGGAAACCAGACGGTGAAGGCATTTTAACAAAAAAAAAATAAATAAAAATAAAAATAAAAATAAAAATATAAAAATGGAGGGAAACCAGACGGTGAAGGCATTTTAACAACCTCCCTTTTCCTGAAAAGTTATTAACTCTACTCCTACCCTCACCCACATCCAGATTTTGTATCTCTCACGGTCACTGTGATCTTGAAAAAGCTTCGACTGAAATAAAATTTGACTGGCATCGAGGACGATAACAGACTGTCATAAGAGTGAAAACATTTCAAATATGCCGAAGTTCCTAGGACAGTGCTTTCAACAAAAACTATAAGTGCTATGTACCGAGAAAATTCAACACGTCTGCTACAAATACATAAATAGATGATATTTGTAAAAGGACCTACACAATTGCTTGTCTAGGGGAGGAGGGAAGGCAAAGCGAGAGAGAAAGAAAGAGGAAGGAGAGGAGAGGGAGGGAACGAGACAGAGGGAGGGAGGGACGGGGAGAAGAGAGAGGGAGGGAGGGAGAAGAGGGAGAGGGAGGAAGGAAGAGGGAGGAAAGGGAGAGACAGAGACAGAGAGAGACAGAGACAGAGAGAGACAGACAGAGACACAGAGAGAAGAGAAAAAGACAAAACGAGAGAGAGACACACACAGAGACAGAGAGACAGAGAGACAGAGAGAGACAGACAGACAAACAGACAGACATCTGTCAGACCGAGACAGATCCAGTGTCTGGAGTTGAAACATTTTCACTAGTGATCTATCTTATCACTACCATCCGTTGCTTCGGGCAGTCTTGTCCGCCCCGCTACTCCTTTTGAATTTATCACAATTAGTCAACGTGTAAGATTTAAGTCTCTCTCCCCCCCCCCCCCCCCCACCCACATCCACAACTGTACAATTTCGAAACAGTGTAACGCCTAAGTCAGCAAACCTCCACAGTATTCAACTCATTGAAAAACTACTAAAAATACCAAGTAGAAAATAAATACATGAATGAATGCACATATACTTAAACGAATAAAGCCTCAGGAACATCGTCACGAACATCAACACACTGAAGGGTTAAAAGTGTCCAAAAAAATTTCACTCTTTGTGTTTATATGCCTTTGAGTGTGTGCGTGTGTTGTGCGCTATGCATGTGCGTCCGTATGTGTGTGCACGTGTAATCAAATGTGTAAATGGTGTGTGTGTATGTGTGTGTGTGTGTGTGTGTTGTGTGTGTGTGTGTGTGTGTGTGTGTGTGTGTGTGTGTTTTGTGTGTGTGTGTGTGTGTGTGTGGAATGTGCGCGAACGCGTGTGTGCATGACTGTGTTAAACTTCCTGCATACATGTGTAATGTGTTGTGTGGGGTGATGTTGAATGCGTACGCATCAGTATGTGTGGATGTGAAGGCATGTAAGACGAGTGAGTGAGTGAGTGAGTGAGGAGTGAAAGAGAGAGAGAGAGAGAGTGTGAGTGTGTGTGTGTGTGTGTGTGTGTGTGTGTGTGTGTGTGTGTGTGGTGTGAGTGTGTGAGTGTGTGGTGTGTGTGTGTGTGTGTGGTGTGTTGTTGTGTGTGTGTGTGTGTGGTGTATGGTGTGGTGTTGGTGATGTGTGTGTGTGTGTGTGTTGTATGTGTGTGTGTGGTGTGTGTGTGTGTGATGTGTGTGTGTGTGTGGTGTGTGTGTGTGAGTGGTGTGTGTGTGTGTGTGTGTGTGTGTGTGTGTGTGTGATGTGTGTGTG
>CM060314.1:13453730-13456230 GCA_030674185.1 Monoplex corrugatus | reverse complement strand
CCTGTCGTGGTGGACGTCTCCACCGACTTTGGCACAACCTGCCTCCTGCTGTGCCAGCCCGACGCCACTTTTCTTTTTCTGCTTCTTCGTCTCCTCCACTGCCCCTGCCTTCGACCTCGCTGCTGCGGGCTTTGTCTCCTCCTCTGCCGCCTTCGCCTTCTGTCCTGGTGGTGCCGCCTTCGCCTTCTGTCCCGCCGGTGCTGCCTTCGTCTTCTGTCCCGCCGGCGCTGCCCTCGTCTTCTGTCCCGCCGGTGCTACCTTTGTCTTCTTCTTCTGTTCCGTCGTTGCTGCCTTCGTCTTCTGCCCCGCTGGTGTCGCCTTCGTCTTTTGTCCCGTCGGTGCCGCCTTCTTCGCCACCTCGGCCGCCGCCATATGACTGTGATAATCTTAAACTATGCCTTTTTAACTCTCAATCAATATGCAAAGATGGCAAAGCCGAGGTCATTGCCGATTTTATCGCTGATGAGCACGTTGACATTGCTTTTATCACAGAGACATGGCTTAACCCCCTTGGTCATGAACCTATACATGCTAGCCTCACTCCGAGTGGTTACAGGCTTGCTTCTTTCCATCGCTCATCTCGAGGTGGCGGTATCGCCATCCTCTACAACGACTCACTCCATTCCCGCCTATCTTTCTCGCAGTCTCTGCCTTTCTCCCATCCTTCTTTCGAGCACGTTGAAGTATCCTTCCAATCCACCCCTCACCCCATCACCTTCTCCTGTGTCTATCGACCTCCACCTAGCTCTGCCAACAAACTCACCACATCCACGTTTCTCTCTGACTTTGACCAACTGCTTGACCACTACTGCCTCTTACCTGGAAATCTCATCATTCTAGGTGACATCAATGTCCACTATGACAACACTCACCGTTATGACACAAGACATATCATCAACTCTCTGTCCAATCACAATATGACTCAACACATTTCTGAACCAATCCATCAAAAAGGTCACATTCTTGACTGGATCATTTCTCGTGATCACCACAATTCAGCTACTAACAACTGCTTAGTTCTTTCTACCCGTCTAACTTCAGCCCTTCCATCTGACCACTCTGCAATTCTCTGTTCTCTTGACATTTCTCCTCCTTCCCGTACCACGCGCACAGTGACTCGACGCAATCTCAAATCTATCGACCTCTCCACGTTTTCATCTGATGCCTCCCGTCTCCTTTCTGAAAAGTCACATAACCTTGCCGATGAATTCTATACTACTCTCCACCATCTTCTGGACACTCATGCTCCAGCCACAACCCGTCTTTTACCTGACCGCCCCCCTACCCCCTGGCTCACTCATGAGATAGCCTGTGCAAAACGTGCCCGCCGCAGAGCAGAGCGCCGCTGGCGCAAATCCAAACTCACTGTACACAGGCAACTTTTCCAAGCCTCTAAAACAAAAGTATCCACCCTCATTGCATCTGCAAAAACAAGCTATTTCCAAACCAAAATCCTGAATGCCTCTTCTTCAAAAGAACTCTTTACAACCATGAATCATCTCCTTGGCACACGAAAAGACTTACCTCTCCCAACAAAATATACAAATGAAGAACTCCCATCTGTATTCTCTAAGTATTTCACCACCAAAATACAAACTCTTCGTGACAGGCTTGACAGGACACCCTGTCAACCATGCCCACCTGACTCTTCCTTCTCTGGCACACCTCTCACTACATTTACCCCAGTCTCACAAGAAGAAATTTTCAACACAATCAGATCCATGTCGTTCAAAACCTGCGAACTGGATCCTCTTCCAGGTTCTCTCTACTCCGATTGTCTCCCTACTCTCCTCCCATTCATCACTGACATCATCAACACTTCTTTTCAAACTGGAACTGTCCCAGATTCTTTCAAGTCTGCTATTGTTCACCCTCTCCTCAAGAAACACAATTTAGACCCAAATGAACTGAAAAATTACAGGCCTATCTCTAATCTCTCTTTCTTGTCAAAACTCCTTGAAAAGGTCGTCCTCAACCAGCTGAACTCTCACCTGTCTGCCAACAATCTCCTCAATCCTTTCCAGTCAGCCTACCGCCAGTGCCATAGCACTGAAACTGCCCTACTACACATTCTCAACAATCTCCTCCTTGCAACTGATACTGGCAAAGTCTCTCTCCTCACACTCCTTGATCTGTCTGCAGCCTTCGATACCATTGACCATGGTATTCTCCTTTCTAGACTTCATCACACTTTTGGCATCTCTGACATTGCTCTCATCCTTTTTCACTTCGTATTTATCAAACAGAAAACAAACTGTTCTCATCAATGGCACTTACTCTCAACCTGCATACCTGACCTGTGGTGTTCCACAAGGATCTGTCCTTGGCCCTGTTCTTTTCACTCTTTATACCTCCCCCCTGTCCACCATCATCAACTCCCACTCTATAAAACACCACTTCTATGCTGATGACACCCAACTTCAAGATAGTGACTCACCTGATAATATACAGCGCCTGTGACTCGCACCACTGAGTGTTACTCGGACATTAAGAACTGGAT
>CM060314.1:13421230-13443730 GCA_030674185.1 Monoplex corrugatus | reverse complement strand
GTGAGTGTGAGTGTGTGTGAATGAGTGAGTGTGAGAGAGAGACAAAGTGCGCGCGTGTGCATGTGTGTGTATTAGATACGCATGTGTAGTTCGCACAAATATGTGTGTGCGTGTGTGTGTGTGTGTGTGTGTGTGTGTGTGTGTGTGTGTGTGTGTGTGTGTGTGTGTGTGTGTGTGTGGTGTATGTGTTTGTGTGCGCGCAAGAGAGAGAGGGGGATAAAGAGAGAGAGAGAGAGAGACGGACAGACAACAGACAGACAGACTGACTGACAGACAGACAGACTGATTGACAGACAGATAGACAGACAGACAGAAAAGCAACAGAGACCAAAGAAGGGGGAAGAGAGACAGAGAGAAGGGGAAGGGGGAAAGAGGCAAGGAGAGAGACGTGTATGTGTGTTCACACATGCGTGCGTTTATGTGTATGGGAGTGGGGCTGTATGTGTGACTGGGTGTGGGTGTGGTCGTGAATGTGAGAGAAAGAAAGAGGGGAGAGACAGACAGATAACAAAATAAACAGGACATATAAATTATGTCTCTGTGAGCTCAAAATTGTTCTGACGATCACCTCTCCGCTCCGTCTTATTCTCAAACATACAACACACACACAAACACGCGTACATGTACACATGCATGTGCAAACGCACGTGCACACACACACACACACACACACACACACACAACCTACAAATGTTCTTACCATCATTAAGAGCACTTTCCTTTTCTATGTATCATATCTAAATTTACACAAGTACACGCGTACACGACGTACATAATACCTAAATATTCAGCGTACACCACGTACATTATCAACCCAGGTACTGCAGACTAATCAATAACTTTCCACTGAACAGCACCACGCACCTGTCTCTCTGTCTCTCTCTCTCTCTCTCTCACACACACAAACACACACATACACATACACACATACACTCACAAACACACACACACACACACACACACACACACACACACACACACACCATACGCGCGCGAACTGCACATACAAACACACACACACTCAACCTCACACGCACACACACAACACACGTACGTACACACTCAGTCTCACACACCACACACACACACACACACACACACACACACACACACACACATAACCGAACCCAACTTCCGACACTACCAATTTCTCTTCATTTCAATTCACAAAATTGCATTTTCACATGATTAAGTACACCACGAAAGACACACACACACTGCTCCACGCCGGTAACACACCAAGAAATGTACAGCCACAATCAATAAGTTCCCACTGAACGACAGCCACTCAACACACTACCATCCATCTACTCTCCACTGCTGACAACCTCCATCCAGTATGCTCGATACACAGACTCTCACAATCACCACACAGACACAGGGAGAAACTGTCTGTGAAAACAAACACCTCTGTTACATACACCACGACACTACAAAATATAACAAAATTAACCCGTCACCATACAAAACACTACACACACCTGTGAAAGGCCACAGCTCTGACCGCAGCATCCAGCGCGCTGTATCCACTGACCTACCGGCCAGCCAACTCTGACGTTGCGTAAACCATCATTTGAACACGTTCAAACAATTGTCGTCTGCTTTTTTCTAATTGTCAAAAAAAAAAAAAACCGCTCGCATTCGTAAAGAAAAATCGAAAACCCTTTCACGTTTCAACTAGCAACGTTTTCACAAAACCTTGAACATTTCATCCTTTTACACGTCGGTGTTAAAATACAGGTGCAACAAGACAGGTATGCCTCTGTCGACTCCCCACTTTCAGTTTTTCTCAACTCACCTGCGTGCAGTGTCAGTGGGCCGCCATTTTGCGTCGGGTAATTAAAAAAGCATGGGCGCTCCGCGGCACGGGAGAGTTGAAAAGGCAAAGGGTGGTGGTAGCCTGGTTTGACACTGTGTGACTAACCAGGTCAGATAACATTGACACTTGACAAATTGAGTGTGTGTGTGTCTGTCTGTCTGTGTCTGTGTGTCGTGTGTGTGTGTTGTGTGTCTGTGTGTGTGTGTTGGTGTGTTGTGTGTGTGTGTGTGTTGTGTGTGTGTGTGTTTGTGTGCTGTGTTGTGTGTTGTTGTGTCTGTGTTTGTGCGTGGTGTGTGTGTTTGTTCTGTGTGTGTGTTTGTGCGTGTGTGTTAGTGTGTTGTGTGTGTGTGTTGTGTTGTGTGTTGTGTGTTTGTGTGTGTTGTGTGTGTTGTGTGTTGTGTGTGTTGTTTGTGTGTGTGTGTATGTGTGTTGTGTGTGTTGTGTTGTTGTCTGCTATCTGACTGTGTGTATGTGTGTATGTATGTGTGTGTGTCTGTGTGTGTGTTTGTGCGTGTGTGTGTTTGTGTGTCTGTGTGTGTGTGTTTGTTTATGTAGTGTATGTTTGTGTAGTGTGTGTGTGTGTGTGTGTGTGTGTGTGTCTGTGTGTTTGTGTGTGTATGTTTGTGTGTGTGTGTATCTGTGTGTGTGTGTGTGTTTGTGTGTGTCTGTCTATCTGACTGTGTGTATGTGTGTATGTATGTGTGTGTGTGTGTGTCTGTCTGTCTGTCTGTCTGTGTCTGATGTCTGTCTGTCTGTCTGCCTGTCTGTCTGTCTGTCTCTCCTCTCTCTCTCTCTCTCTCTCTCTCTCTCTCTCTTTCTGTGTCTCTCTCTGAGGGATTTTCAAGGTTTGTGGTAATCCTCAGCCTTGTCACCCACGTATTCCTTGATCATTTTAACGTTGCATGACACAGACACATTTCACACACACGCGAACACTGGCAGCCACACACATTTTTACATCCCCGTGCAGAAAAATAGTTAACTTAACCCTTTATGTTATCAGAAGTTACACGAATTAATTAAAAAAAAATAAATGACTGCATAAATATACAAATGAATAAATAAATCGATAAATATGTAAATCAAACAATCAATCATTCAATCAACGATACTGTATTAACCAAGTGAAGATACAAAGACGGGGACAATACAGATGGCAAATTATAAATAGGACAAACGTTTTTCTTTGGCATGAGCGAAAAATAAAAAACAATCAAACTGAGGAACTACGTCTAAAATATTAGGCCTACTTCATGATCAAATGGACACTTTTAAATTAGACATTTTCTCTTAACTTACAAACCGAGACGGCCGAAATCGTAAAGTATTTGTACAACTTTCTGTCATAATATAACCCATGCAGACTCTCTTCCACAAAACTTTATGTTGATTCAGAACACACTGTTTTTGTTATTGTTGTGTAAAGCCCAGCCGACTGCGTCGAGTCATATCAGGGCTTTAACCGTTTCAAAAAGTGCGCCGTACCACACAGAAGATTATTAAAAAAAAAAAATTTTTTTTAAAAGTGAGAAAAAAAAATTAAGTACAGTCTCCGCAATGGGATAAAATTTCTTATTGCACTGACGCCGCCAATCGTCATGTGGTGGAGAAGATCCAAATGATCATCATCATGACATAAGCCCAAGATCTAAAATGATCATGGAATAAACTCGTTACCTGCAACATAAACCCAATGCGGACGGCAAGATCTTGTGTAGTGACAGCTTCAGAGGTCTGATGGGTCTTATTCACCTCCACATTTCAAGACCATGCCAGCTCGTGGGGTTCTGAGCAGGTTCAAAGAGTTTGCCAGATAACTGCTGGTAGATTTGAATAAAGCGCATATGGAATTATCCCAGCGGCATGAATCATTCTTGAACAAACTCTACACTCTATTGAATGTGACCGGTAGAGATTAATCATCCGGTTATAACATCCTGTGGACAGAAACGTTAAGCTGTATGTATACAATCTCCCCACCCCCACCCCCCACCCCCGATCATGTCAGTAATATGTATTCATACAATATCTAGTTTCATTTTCCCATGACTATGAACTTTCGCGCGCGCGCTCGCGTGTGTTTGTTTGTGTGTGTGTGTGTGTGTGTGTGTGTGTGTGTGTGTGTGTGTGTGTGTGTGTGTGTGTGTGTGTGTGTGTGTGTGTGTGTGTGTGTTTGTGTGTGTGTGTGTGTGTGTGTGTGTGTGTGTGTGTGTGTGTGTGTTGTGTGTGGCGCGCGCGTCTGTCCGTGATACAAAGGGAGACATGGGGTACGGGTGGGGAGAGGGGAGGGCAGGAATGAAGAGCGCTGTCTTTAATTCTGTGCATATGTGATACAAAGGATGGGGATAGAGAGTGGGGGGGGGGGGAAACGAGAGCCCCAAAAACATAAATAAACAAGTAACTTTTCCCCAAATGAACTCTGTATACAAACCTTGTCATACGAGCGTATAATACTCTTCTTACTACCTCACTGTCACGTCTGAAGAAGGTTTAATACCTTCTTCAGACGTGACAGAGACATTTGAAAAGCTCACTGCTGGGTGTTTGCTTTGGGTATCATCATGTCAACATTAAACAAATAGTGTATTCATATGACGTGGTAAAAAAGCTTTATGCAAAGAGTGTGCATCAGACTGTTTAAACAACGTCATTACTAAGCAGTAGTAAAGCTTAATATTCCAATTTGATAGCATGGATTTCAGCCCGGCTAAAAAAAAAAATCTGTTTTTTTCCCCCCTGTCCCGTCTTTTGCACTGGTGTGTCACTACCCCCACCTCATTCCCGCTCTCCAACACATCTCCAAAGCTATCCAAGTTGAGTTTTTTTTGTTTGTTTGTTTGTTTTTTGGTTGTTTGTTTTTTTTTTTTGGTTTTTTTTTTGTTTGTCTTCATCTTCTTATTCTTATTATCTAAATCCCAGCCCTCTGCTCAGAGTCATACCAGGGCTACAATCATTTCAGATTGTACACAACATCTGGTTGGAAACCAAAAATCTGGAAAAGAAAACTAAGTAAGTACATGTCTATGCATGTGTTAAGCCAGTCACCTACATTCTTTACTTCATTACATGTGACAGCATGCACTCACATTATCTTAAGATTTGCTCCTGGCGTTGCCCATTCCGTCCAATTTATCACCAGAGGATTTCAAAAAAAGCAACCCTAAATACAAATGTGAACATAACTAAAGACATTAAAGCGTACATAAAAATGGGCTAAATTACCGAACATTGCTCCCGCACAGCACTTCTCCTCAGAGCTAAACATGCAGTCAATACATATACCCATCTATCCATCCTAAGAGTTAGTACGTAAGACTTTATTCAACACATGCAGGTGAATGGACCAGGAAGGCAGAAAATAACAGAAAGCAAAGGAACAAGTTAGAACCAAACAGAGTGACAGAAAAGAGGTAATTTCTAGCACAAAATTTCTGGAAGATGGGGATACTATTTTTTTCTGAAAGAGCTCCCGGCATCCCCACGAGATGAGATCGCTATGAAAGCAGGTTTTGGAGGGACACAAACCTATAGTTTTGATGATATTAATAATAATAATAATAGTATATAATAATAATAATAATATAATAATAATAAAATAATAATAATAATAATAATAAATAATAATAATAATGATGATAATGATGATGATGATGATAATTACAACGACAATAATAATAATAAATTTTTTTGGTCATTATTATTATTCTGTAACAATGCTACGATGTTGAGAATGGGGGATGACAGCCCTGATGCCGTAGAGTTCCATTTTAGATGAAGACTGTGTGAAAGGGCTGTATTCTAAGCTTACTTTTATAACATAACCTGATGACAACCAGGCCCGAGCGTTACAGATATCTGCAGAGTAGTTTACGAAATTTCATCGAACGCCTTCAATGACGGTCCGTAAAGTGAATGAGACTCGACTGTGTGGTCACACAAGTCTCTGCCACCGAGCCCATAACACGCTCAGCTATGGACGGGGCCCGGCTGGGTAAGAAAAAAAGAGGATCTGTTTGACTGGTTGGGATCCGAACCCACATCTCCCAGCAGAGGTCCATTGCCTTAATTAACCACTTCGCCACGGTGACTGGTTCTCTAGTTCCCCCAGTTTTGCCACAACCCAAAGCTCCGGTTCACAAAGCTGTACATGGGTACCTCACCCTGTTCAGAGTCAGGGTACGTAAAGCAGCGAGGGACAGGAATGGAAGTCATTTCAAAAAAGCTCACCCCAAAGGAATAATAATAATCATAATAATTACAGTATCTACATGGCACCAAATCCTGACAATTAAAATCAAAGTGCACCCACACACCAGACATACGCATGCGATCAACGCAGACCACCTTACAATACGAAAAAAAAAAAAAAAAAAAAAAAAAAAAAATGTGGTGAGGTCCCTACTACCGCATTCTCCATACTTTCCTGGTTTCGGTTATGGAATTATAGTTCTATGCGTTTGTCACTCTTCTCTGTCTGTCTGTCTGTCTGTCTGTCTCTCTCTGGAAACTTTAATATCGACTGGACAGAGGTGAGCGTCTCTGTGACTGTGAAAAAAAAAAAGTGTTTATATGATTTTCTCAGCTGCTTCAGGGTGGATTTTTATCAGATTTGTTTCAGAGGTGTAGACGTTAGGGAGTCAAGAGTGCGCAAGTTTGGATATCATGATGCCAAGGTCAAGGTCACAGGGAACACAACAACAACAACAACATATATATATATATATGTATATATGTGTGTGTGTGTGTGTGTGTGTGTGTGTGTGTGTGTGTGTGTGTGTGTGTGTTGTGTGTGTGTGTGTGTGTATTTATATATACATATACACACATATATATATATGTATGTATGTATGTATGTATGTATGTATGCATGTATGTATGCATGTATGTATGCATGTATGTATGCATGATGTATGTATGTATGTACGTATGTATGATGTATGTAATGTATGTATGTATGTCATGATGTATGTATGTATGTATGTATGTATGTATGTATGTATGCATGCATGCATACATGTATGTATGTATTTATGTATGTATGTATGTACGTATGTACGTATGTACGTATGTAGGTACTGCCTAAGTCTACATATTTTAATGACGGTGAGTGAAAGACTTTCTCAAGTGTTTCTAACAACATCTACATTCTGTTTCCATTGTTTGTGTTACGTGTCATTGTCCCCACTTCATCTCAAAGTTTAATTTCAATTTGATGCTTCTCCAAGGTCGCAGTGACCTTAAAAAATACGAAATCTTGATTTTCTGATGTGATGTTTGTACAACATGGAGACTGTCAGAACTGCTTCATTTTCTTCTATTTCATTACGTATTATATTTTTTTTTTTTGTTTTTTATCAAATTTTCTCCACAAAACGATGTACAGACGACGGAGGACAGAAAATCGAAAGTGTGCCGCGTTAGGAGACAGTGAATGTGTGAGATGTGACCGTTACCTCCACACCTAATGTGTACCTTCTGCTTTGTGATCTTCTGCCTGCCGCTGGCTTGGACATCGTTCTACATATGCTTTACAACTAAAGTGGTCTTCTCTCTCTGTCTGTTTGCCTGCCTGCCTGCCTGCCTGTCTGTTTGTCTATCTGTCCTGTCTGTCTGTCTCCTGCCTACCTATCTGTCTGTCTGTTGTCCTACCTGCCTATCTGTCAGTCTGTATGTCTGTCAATCTGTCTCTCTGTTCTCTGTCTCTTCTCTGCCTCTTTCTCCTGCCTGCCTGCCTGCCTGCCTGCCTATCTGTCAGTCTGTCTGTCTTTCTGTATCTGTCTGTCCTGTCTCTGCCTTTTCCTGCCTGCCTGCCTGCCTCTCTCTCTCTCTCCTGTTACCTTGTCTTCTCTATTTTCTCCTCTCTCTCCTGCTTTCACTCTGTCTCTCTTCTTCCTCTCTCCACCTCTTCCTCTCTCTCTCTCTCTTCACTTGTTTACAACTAAAGTGGTCTTCTCTATTTGTTTGCCTACCTGCCTGCCTGCTGCTTGCCTCTCTCTCTCTCTCTCTCTCTCTCTCCTCTTCTCTACAATAAGTGTCTTCTATTTGTTCTACCGCCTCCCCCTTTCCTCTCTCTCTCTCCTCTTCACATGCTTTACAACTAAAGTGGTCTTCTCTATTTGTTTGCCTACCTGCCTGCCTGCCTGCTTGCCCTCTCTCTCTCTCTCTCTCTCTCCCCCCTCTCTCCCCTCTCTCTCTCTCTCTTGATAGGAAAAAAAAATCAAAAACGAATGACTGCATAAACGTGAAAGCTAAATATGGTACGGTGTGTTGTTAGCCTTTACGAGTGTTTGTTCATTATGGATTAAGGCATGATTCCATTCTTTAACGATGTTGGCTTTAGTGAGACGTTTGCCTAGGTATGTTTAATATTTGCTATATTGCAGTTACCAAATCTGTCTTGCTTTTGGATTACTGCTGTAACCCCTATTGTAAGGGCTGTAAGGGTCTGTTGACTTTATGTAACAAATTTCGTGTTCGTGTTCATGTTCATGTTCGTGTTCGTATTTCCTCTCTCTCTCTCTCTCTTTCTCTGACTCTCTCTCTCTCGTTGCTGTAAAAATGTCAGGTGTATAGAATAGCAACGGCAAGTTTGAAAAATGGCTTCTGTATCTAGTCAATAACTTTTACCGTTGGAAAATAAAGCATCATTGTTATTTCTTCTCTCTCTCTCTCTCTCTGTCTCTCTCTCTCTCGTCTCTCTCTCTCTGTCTCTCTCTTTCTCTCTCTCTCTCTGTCTCTCTCTCTCTCTCCTGTCTCGTCAATTCTCTGTCTCTCTCTTCTGTCTTCTCTTCTGTCTCTTCTCTGTCTGTTGGTCTGTCTCTCTTCTGTCTCTCTCTCTCTCTCTGTCTCTCTCTCTCTGTCTCTCTCTCTCTGTCTCTCTCTCTCTGTCTCTCTCTCTCTGTCTCTCTCTCTCTCTCTGTCTCTCTCTCTCTCTCTTCTCTGTCTCTCTCTCTCTCGTCTCTCTCTCTCTTCTTCCTCTCTCTGTCTGTCTCTCTCTCTCTCTGCTCTCTGCTCTTCTCTCTGTCTCTTCTCTCTTCTCTCTCTCTTCTCTCTCGTCTCTCTCTCTCTCCTGTCTCTCTCTCTCTCTTCTCTCTCTCTCTCTCTCTCTCTCTCTCTCTCTCCTCTCTCTTCTCTCTCTCTCTCTGTCTTCTCTCTCTCTCTCTCTCTCTGTCTGTCCTCTGCTGTCTGTCTGTCTCTCTCTCTCTCTCTCTCTCTCTCTCTCTCCTCTCTCTCCTTTCCCCTTTAGTGTAGACCCTCTATGAGCGAGTGCTGGACGTTATAAAAAAAATCATTAATATACTTAACCCACTACTCCTGGAAATAAAACTGGTATTATTCCTGTTCTCTGAGGACTGGGTATAAAAAGCACCGCCGTGCCTAAGCCACTATCCTCCAAAACAAAATGTGTTCTTGTTCTCTCAGGAGGACTGGCTGTAAAGAATGTGTTTTGGCCACTACCTTCAAGATAAACACACAAAAAATTATTCTTGTTCTGTCTTTGTTTTCATCGATTTTCCCTCGTTCTCTTGATTGTATTCCTTATTGTTATGACAGTTGGTAAGAATTGTTGTACAACCTCCACAGGCTAAGTAAGTCGTGAAAGATACCTTAGCAAAACTCGTAATATTAACAGTAACAGTAACTTTGCATGTGCCTATAGCAGAAGACTCGTACAACTCGACAGTATGGCTCCCCGCTATGCTGGTTATTAGACTGTATCCGCTTATATATTATCATTATAATATTAGTATAGTGCGTCTTTTCTAGGAAGTATTATGCGCCTCTTCTAAGAAGACTGAATCATATACTGCTTATTTGATATTTTCAGTCTGCTTTCAGTCTATCTGTTGTGTGTGTGTGTGCGTGTGTGTGCGTGTGTGTGTGTGTGTGTGTGTGTGTGTGTGTGTGTGTGTGTGTGTGTGTGTCTGTCTGTCTGTCTCACACACACACACACACACACACACACACACACACACACACACGCACGCACGCACGCACGCACGCACGAGAGTGAGACAGAGACAGAGAGAGAGACAGAGACAGAGACAGGCAGGCAGAGGCAGACAGACAGACGAACAGAGACAGAGAGAAACAGAGGGACACAGAGACAGACAGACAGAGGAAGGGAGAGGGAAGAGAGAGAGGCAGGGAGGGGGAGGGAGGGGGAGGAGGGAGGGAGGAGAGAGAGAGAGAGAGAAAGAGAGAGAGAATACAGACAGACAGACAAACACAGTCAGACAGAATACAGAGACAGTAAAAAGAGACAGAGTGACAGAGAGAGAGACAGACTGACAGACAGACAGACAGACAAAGAGAGAGAGAGAGAGAGATACTGAGGGAATGAAGCCGAGAGACACACACAGACAACACACACCACAGCGAACACAAGGAAGGAACTGTCAACAATAACACACTACAATGAAATAAAATAAATATTTCTGTAATCAATAAAATCAACGCATGTAGAAATCAATCTATCAATCGACAGATAAAAACCAGTAAATCGAATTAAAAACAAACAAACTGTTAACAGCCAAATATCAGTCAGGCGAAATTAACAAATCCAAATACAACATGGCAGAACCAATAAGCTGTACAAATGGGCGAGTGCAATACAAAAAACACAAAACCTAACAATGCATCAACTCATCATACACACCACTAACCACATTTATTCCTTCAACACCTTTCCCGTCTTTGAACGTGCACCAACACGCGCATGTATGAGCGGGCGCACACAGACGAATGCATTGACACACGTTACCTAATATTGATCCTCCCTCAAAACATACACACACACGCCAGGGCCAGAGCACGTATGTGCTTGCATAATCTTTCTCTTCTTTCAACACACGAAGACGCACACGCCTAATCTTACTCTTCCTTTATACGTACACACACGCACGCACGCATGCACACACGCACCACACACACACACACACACACACACACACACACACACACACACACACCACTAATATTACTTAGAATGAAAAGACTTTAAATGAAAGAACACGCGCACGCGCCACACACACACACACACACACACACACACACACACACACACACACACACACACACACACACCACAACACACACACACACACACACACGACACATACATACATTCGCGCGCACGCGCACATACACACACACACAACACAACACAACACAACACAACACAACAACACAACACAACAAAACCCAACACAACACAACCAACACAACACAACACACACCATAACCTCCACCTCCTAAACAATTAAATTCTTAAACACGAATACTCAGTCGATTCCCCTTCCCCCATCTCTCTCCTCGCGCTCTCTCTCTCTCTCTCTTTCGCCTCTCTCTCTGTCTAGACACACACATACATTACATACACACAGTCATACCAGGTGATGCAACAAAGACGCGCAAGCAAAAAAAACAAAACAAAAACAAAACAAAAAATCGATCTCCCTTTTATAAGGCGATCACGGCGTTCCGCTCGATTGATTAATAGGTTTTTGATCAACCCGTAATGGATCGAATAACGATCAACTACCTCAGGTTGATAGCCGCCTCAAAAACACTTGGCGCTCACCCGTGAAAGAGAACAAGGACAATATTTTGGACGGCTGCTTTGTGAGGCGAGGATACGAACCTGCCAAACAAGTTAAATATTTTGTTAATAGGTTTTCAGTGTAAGACACGAACGTACGTAAGATCCAGATGAAAAGATCAATATTTTTCGCGCCTTGCCTTTCCTTTCTTTTTCTCTTTCTTTTAAGCAGCCAAATTTCGAACTTGAAAAGAAAATAAGATCAATATTTTGTTGATAGGAGTTTTGAGGCTAAACACAAACCTGTGAAATACTTTATGGGTTGTTTCTTTTTTCTTTTTTTTCTTTCTTTTTTTTTCCCCCTATCGGAAACATAAACGATGTGTTTTTCTCTTGTGTTAAACGAAGGGAGAGGTATTTTTACACATGAGTTGCACTTCGTGTGTTTGATCTCTTGTTTAGCGCTTAGGTATTGAGAAAATAACAAGACGAACAAATACGGTGGGGGGGGGGGGGGGGGGGGATGTAGGGGTGGCAGGGAAAGACGGAAAGAGGGTGGAAGGAAAGAGGAGGGGGAGGAGAGATAGACAGCCAAAGCCAGTCAAAGACTTAAGTCAGCATAGACAGGCATACTGACAGAGATAGACAGAGAGACCGACAGACAGTCGAGGACACTGTTGAAAAAAAATTCATCATGTGTGTGTGTGTGTGTGTGTGTGTGTGTGTGTGTGTGTGTGTGTGTGTGTGTGTGTGTGTGTGTGTGTGTGTGTGGTTGTACGTACGTACGTGCGTGCGTGCGTGTTGTTGTGTATGTGTGGTGGTTGTGTTTGTGTGGTATGTTCTGTTGTATGTTGTGTGTGTGTGTTTGTTTTTGTGTGTGTTGTTGTGTTGAGTTGTGTTGTGGTGTGGTGTTAGTTGTGTTGGTTGTTGTTGTTGTTGTGTGTGTGTGTGTGTGTGTGTGTGTGAGTGTGTGACAGAACAGCCCTCTGTCAACGTGGCAAAGCACTTAGCATAACGGACGACTGACTGGAAGGCCGTGGGTTCGAACCCCTAATCATTCATCACCCACCCCCACCCTAAAAAATAGTGGGGAAGTTTTCAACCCCGACCACTCCCGTGCTAAATGTAGGAAAACATAGTCTAGGTAGGGCCTCAGGACCTGGCCAGCTCATGGTTTATGTGCAGGCTTAAGGCTTGTGTCATGATCATAATCACATGGCACCTGTGACGTTAGTGCATAGGAATTCGACCGAGCGCGGGGACATCATCTTGATAAACTAAACTGAAACTGAGTGTGCTATAGGCTTCATGGAACACGGGACTACACAGTCGGGTCTCATCATCACTTTGGATGCGTTACTAAAATACTGCTCAAAATTCCTGACCAAAACTACATGTGTCTGTATCTCTGGGCCTGGCGAACACCAGGATATGTTACACAAGCAAGAGTAGAGTACAGTCTACCAAACGGACTGTGGCTAACGGATAAATCACCCTTCTGGAAAATGAGAATTAGAATGCTCATGTTGGAATTCCTGCAGGTCTTTAAAAATGGTTAATTTTTTCTCCTCATTCCCCTAAAAATGGTCATATTTCTCTTCTCAGCTCACCCCCTAAAATGTCCTCTCTTCCCTCAGCCCCCTCAGCCAAATGGTCATATTCTCTTCCCTCAATCCCCTAAAAAGGCACTTTCCTTCTCACTCAGCCCCCCTCCAAAAATGGTCATTTCTCTTCTCCTCACCCCCTCCAAAAATGGTCATTTTCTCTTCTCTCCCCTCACCCCCTCTCAGCCCCCTAAAAATGGTCATATTTCTCTTCTACTCACACCCCCCCCCCCCCCCCTAAAAATGGTCATATTTCTCTTCTCCACCTCCCTAAAATGGTCAATTTCTCTCTCCCCACCCCCCCCAAAAAAAGGTCATATTTCTCTTCTTTCAGACCCCCCCCCCCCCCAAAAAAGGTACATATTTCTCTTCTCCTCAGCCCCCCCTCAAAAAAAAGATATTTCACTTCTACTCCCCCCCCCCCCCCCCCAAAAAAGGTCATATTTCTCTTCAGCCCCCAACCCCCACCCGACCCCCAAAAATGATCATATTTCTCTTCTACTCAGCCCACAAAAATGGTCAGATACCTCTTCTCTTCTAAGCCCCCTCCTTCCCCCTAAAAAATGGTCAATTTCTCTTTCGTCAGCCCAATCCATGGGACCATCAGCGGTGATCTGGGTGCGTTTTACAGTACTCAGAAAGTAGAAGGTGCCACCAAGTTGCATTAAAACCACAGAAAGGATTAATGTCAAACCAGAGAATACAGAGCTCGTTAAGGCAGTCTGTATAGAAGAGGGACAACTTTGATTTCAAACCCAGGAAATTTCACAGTTTATGGTGAATGTCTCAGTGCCTCTGAAAAGAGAGCTGAAGATCGGGAACAGGGAAGACCATTAAAGCGATACATGGACACTTTGAAGGCTGACCTCATCAGCTCTGGTTTCAACACCACAGACTGGTAAGACAATGCCTGCACTAGAACAAGCTGGCGACGGCATTGCACACGGCACAATCACATTTGAACAGCACAGAGCAACTGTCCAACACAAGAGAGAACAGCGGAAACAGAATTAGAAGCCAACAATGCAGAATCATTTCTCACACAACTCCCCTAAAACAACGTGTGAATACAGAATCATCGGTCTTTATCCCACACGAAGACCCAAACCAGGCGATAAGGATCGGTACACCGACACTTCTATTGGATCGACAGGAAAGTCCAAATCCCTTTAGTCCATTTCTTCCACTACACAAAGTAGAAGGAAAGTTTCAGTCCTTTTCTCCTAATTTTTGTATTTGGTGCTTGTTCGTTTGTGATTTTACATTTATGCTTGACAAAAATTTGCGCCTGTCTTGTCTGGTTATATCAAATACGCGTTCTGATTTTTTATTTTCGTGTTTTTCTGGTTCCCGTTTGCTTGAACGTGGGCGGTCGCACTTGATTTGGATATCAAATCCCTGTCACGCATTGTCAGTCCAGAACTGGACCTACAGCCTCATCACTATCAAGCCCACTCTCAATCACCATGAACATCTGCATTACTAGAATTGTGGTACACCTTGCTAACATAAAACCTTGACTAGTAAGAATATTTCCCCTTGGCTCCTATTCGCACACGTATGTCGTGAGATCAAACACGCTTTTGATTCCATGTAACTTGTTCTTTATGGCTCCGTTTTAACATCAAAACGAGGACAAAGTTATCATTTCTCTGAGAGAGAGAGAGAGAGAGAGAGACAGACAGACAGACAGAAGATAGAGAGAGACAGAGACAGAGAGACAGACAGAGACTGACGAGAGAAAGACAAAAAAGACAGAGACAGAGACAGAGACAGAGACTGCAGAGAGAAAGAGAAAAGAGAGAGAGACACACACACAACAAAAAGAGAGAACGAAGGTGAGAGACAGTGACAGAGAGAACAACAGACAGACAACAAGGACAGACAATGACAGACAGAGAGACAGACAAGACAGAGAGAAAAAGAGAGACATAAACAAAAAGAGAGAAAGAGCGGGAAAAAAAAAACCCCTTAAACTTGAAAACACTTTATTTCTCATGGATAGTTGTATTAGATCTAGTGGATCTGTCTTGTTATTCTACACATATAAACATACAACCATAAAAAGGACATACTTCGATTGAAAAAAAATTAATCATAAGCATTATAAACATTAACTCATAAAAGCATTATAAACATTAACTCATAAAAGCATTATAAACAAACAAATAAAGGACAGAAGAAACAAAAAGCAAGCATTACATCAATCGAAGAAAGAACGGGGTCAGTGGTAATTAACGATGCAATGATCGCTTGCATAGCTGTGTGACACAAATTTATGCACAGACACAGGATCGCAAATTGGACAATGAACAGACACGTGTCTCTCGGTACAGATGCAGCAAACAGTTTGGAGTTTGTTCATGAGGGACTCATCTCATCCGTACAATTCCACATACTTGTGCCCTCCACCCGAATCTGCCTGTACGTGTCTGACAGATTCCTTGAGCCTGCGCAAAGTCCTACGCACTGAAAAGGTCTTGAACTGGGAACTGGAGGGGAGGAGGGAGGAGGGAGGCGGGCATTAAAACAGGCAGCGACCAGGCCAGTTTTGTTTTGTTTTTTTTTTTGTTTTTTTTATGTTGCAGGCTGGGACTGAACTCGAGATAAAAGATCTTGAGTCCACTACTCTATGGTAGGAGCAAATGAAATACGAAACGGTGATTTTGGGTTGGGGAGTGATCAAAAAGACAAAGAAGGAGAAGGGTGAGGGGTCACACAGAGGGACAGACTGAAGGTACAGCCGAAGAGAAAGAGAGACGAAGATATAGATTTAGTATTTAATGCAAAGATAACAAAAACAAAACAAAACAAAAGAAAGAAAACAAAACAAAACAAAAGAAAGAAAACAAAAGAAAGAAAACAAAACAAAGACAGACAGAAACAGAGAAAGACAAACCGACAGACAACAGAATGAGACAGAGAAATAGCGACAGACCAAGAAATAGTAGATACAGACAGACAGAAAGAAACAGACAAACATGCATAGATACAGACAAACAAAGAATTTTTTTTTAAATAGACAAAGACAAACCAAAAGACAGAAGGACAGAGAGAGAAATAAACAAACAGATAAAAACAGACACAGACATATGTAGACAAACAAGAGAAATAAAGAAAGACAAAAACAGACTGAAAGTGAAAGAGGGAATCTTATAGAGAAAGAGCAGTTGTTGATCGAGAAATCAACAATATTTATATCAAAATTGGTACAAGTCAAAGGAGGGAAAAAGGAAAACACACGGAAAAAAAGCACATAACAAACAAAACGAAATATAATGATAGAAAATGTTCTGCAGCACTAAAACGGACGAACGAACAAACAAGCAAACAAACAAATGAATAAATAAACAACCAGTTCCAACAGAAATGTTTCCCTGTGTGAATACGAAAAAATTGAGACATCTGAAACAACGTGCTGTTATCCTAGAGGAAACTGATCTATGAACTTCCACTAATATGCTCCCTATGATCAGGAAAAAAAGATATTCCTTTAGGTAACAAAGTACACACGCATTTTGTGTACATACACACGTTTATTTGTAATGAAACGTACTGAATAAAATACGTAAGAATCAATGTACAGAGCACACATAAAAGAAATCAAAATATGTTAAAACTTAATATGAAATTGAATATGAAATAACAAACAAAAATATGTTACCACTTCATATTAAAATATATGTAAAAGGACTTAAACGAAAATACGTATTAATCAATATATTACTATGAAAAACTTTCTCTCTCATGCGAATGAAAAACGACATAGAAAAAAAAAGCTGCATAGGTAAACAAATCAAGTTAATTTTCTAAGACGAACTATATCAACAAAATAATAATATCACCATTATTTCCAAATAAAACATATATCATACCTTCATTTGTTTAAATTTAGACAAATGACTACTTTTCAAGCAAACTTATTTCCCAAAGAAAATTACGGTATTCCGAAAACCTCGCTGTTCCATACATATCAGCAAAAACATCTTAATCAAAGTAGCAATAAATAAATAAATGAATACACAAATAAATGCAAAAATAGATAAAGTTAGACAGATAAGAAAAATAAGAGCATATAAATAAAGAAGCATGGTAATGATGATAATAATATTATTAATAATATAATAATAATAATGATAATAATAATAATAATAATAATAATAATAATAATAATAATAATAATAATAAATAATAATATGGCATTTCCAAGGGCGCTAAATCTCGATGCATAATCAAACCAAAGCGCACAACTAAATAACCAATTATCATTTTTCCCATACACAACTGGCATTCACACAAAGAAAACAACATTACCGTTTCGTTCAGACGAGAAACTATCAGCGTCGTTCCCTCTGTCGAGTGTCATTCAATTTCACCAACACAGTCTCGGCAATAATACAAAAGACGAAGAGAAGAAAGAACTTGGGAGGAAAGAAATCAATTAAAGATCCTCGTTATCTAACGGGCCACACACCTGACCTCACCTGCCTATGACGTTCTTCGACAACACATGACAGAAATGAGGCAACCATGGAGAACCACAGACCTCTTACGAGTAAGAGGTGAGGAGAACCCTCCCCTCCACCCCCCTCTCCTCGTCCTCTCGCCTTTCCCTTTGGCCTGACCCCCCCCCCCAGCCTCACCCCCGCCAGCTCCTCCTCATTCCTTGTCCTATTGCATATCCGCCTTGGCAGCAACGACCCTTTGCCTCAAGCCCGAAGCTAACACTAGGAGCAAACATGTGTCCCCCCAGAACTGCACTCGGTGATGTCAAAGAATCCAGCCCCGAATTCCATCGCTTTATTTGGGGCGTCTCTTTCTATCCTTCTTTTTGGGTCTGAGCCAGTCCAGGCACGCGCGTGTGTACGGTCAAGTGCCAGCGAGGATTTCCCAGCTGTCTTGAGATACTTTTACAAAATCCACGGAAAGACAGACTCAAACAGGCAAGCTGTCGAATACCAGACCAAAATCGCAGGCAGGGACTCCTGAGGGCTACAGTTACGCGGGCGGGCTGGCCGGCTCTTTCTATAGGGCCGTAGGCTCAAAATCTCATGCCTCAAATTCAACCCCACCCCGCAACATTAAAGTTGGCGTGTTCGCTGTCCATCTTAATGCTCAGATCATTCTGGTGGTGTCAACGTTTCTAAAGTTGGCACGTTTCGCTGTCCATCTTAATGCTCTAGGTCATTCTGATGATGTCAGTGTTGTTAAGTCCCGTCCCCCTCCCTTTCAAGATCCTGCCAGCGCGTAGGGTGTTGTGCAGGCTTAAGGTGTATGCCAGATAACTCGTTGTGGAGTTGAGGGGGCACAAGCGTGTAGGGAACTTGTCCGAGTGCGATGTATTCCTTCTTAACAAGATCCAGTCTAAATGATTCTTAACCTTTTGACTCCCACACCCTATCCACAAACTACGAAAAATTAACCCTTTGACTCTCACACCCTCTCCACATACTGCAAAAACTTAACCCTTTGACTCCCACACCCCATCCACAAACTGCAAAAACTTAACCCTTTGATTCCCACACCCTATCCACAAACTGCAAAAACTTAACCCTTTGACTCCCACACCCTCTCCACAAACTACAAAACCTTAACCCTTTGACTCCCTCACCCTGTCCACAAACCATTTGACTCCCTCACCCTATCCACCTGCTTCCTGCAGAGACAGAGACAGAGAGAGACAGAGAGAGAGAGACTGGCAGAGAGAAAGAGAGAGACACATACACACACACACAAAAGAGAGAAAGAAGGTGAGAGACAGTGACAGAGAGAAACAGACAAGATGCTGATGGTCAGGGTGCAGGACTCAAAGGGTTAATTGTTTCCCGTACCAATCTTGTCATTTTACTGAGCATGAGCCTTGGTTGGCATAGACGTAGAGCATAATGCCTTTCAATCTGACTGCGAGGTGTGCACGGGTAAGACTCTTGTTTGAACCAAACTTTTGCTGCGACCTCCACGTCTACCCAGCTGTGAATGGGTACCTGACCTTTTTCAACGCCGCCCCCCCCTCCCCCGCCCCCCGCCTCTCCCAAGACCTTGTCACTCTTAGGGCTTATGCCCAGGAATAGAGCTTATGCCACTGGATCTTGGCCATCTCATGGCATCTGTGGCATCCCTGCATAAGTGCAATTTATTTCGAGCGCAGAGATGTCATCTTGAGAAACCGGAAATCAAACTTTCAACGTCACAGAAGGTAAAGCAGCCAGGCAGAGGAGACAAGCAACGCTTTCATAATGCTGGCCCAGAGAAAAGTTGAGATCTGATCCTCACTCTTCTACGACCTCAAGGTATGGGACAACCTTAACCGACAGAAAAAGAATAAAAAATTAAAAAAATTTAAAAAAGAGAGAGAGAGAGAGAGTGAGAGAGAGACAGACAGACAGACAGAGACAGAGAACTTGTTTGTGGGTACAATGGCGCAGCAGAGACGTTACAGTTCTGGGGCCAACTTCTTAATGGTGTCGCTCCTTTCTCCTCTCCTCGCTGCTTAACCTTTCCCAACCAAAAGTACGGTAACGTCAGATGTGTTTTTCAACAAAAGTAAGTAAGCAAGAAGGTACGTGAATAAACACGTTAAGGACCAAGGGTGAGTGAAATAAAACTTTGGTTCCCTGACCCTATCGGCTTTCTGCATTATCAACCGTGACAGCAAACAGGAAGCTGATGAAAAGGGATTTTTCAATAAAGTAAGCAAGTGGGGCACGTGAATAGATACATTAGGAACCAGGGGGTGAGTGAATTAAGACTTTGGATCCCTCACGCTATCAGCTTTCTGCATCATCAGTCACGACAGCTGGTAAATACGATGAGGGAATCAAAAGGTCAAGATTTTGTAGCTGGCGGACAGGGTGAGAGAGTCAAAGGGTTAAGTTTTTGCTTTGCTTGTATGCTTGACAATGCTGGCTATTGGTGAACAGGGTGCGGGAATTAAAGGGTTAATTAGTCACGTGATCTAACGGACTAAAAACCTGCGGCTCGCTGAGGATCGAATCCTCGACCCCGAGCTATCAGCATGGCGCTCAAACCGACTGAGCTGACAGAGCCCATGAATTTCAACATGTCACAAACTTTTTGAAAGATTCGTAGCATTCGGACATTTCCATATGCGCTCCATCCAAATTTGCCAGCAATCACAAGGCAGACTCTCTGAGCCTGCGCAAACCCTACTCGCTTTCACGGTCTTCGGTGCAGGGTGTGGGTGAGAGGAAACCTATGAAACCCTATTTTGCCACCAGCAGAATGATGGAAATATTCAAAATGGGTATCTTAACAGCTAAGAGGTCAGTTTTCAATATTCAAAATGGGTATCTTAACAGCTAAGAGTTCAGTTTTCAATGTTGCAGGATAGGACTGAAGCCGACATATCAGATCTTTAGTCCATGGCTATATCAAAAGAATTAACCAGCACGTAATAAAACACAAAATACAATACAATGCAATCAATACAATTAGAATACAATAAAATAGAAATCTAAAACTAAAATAAATTTTTTACAAAAACTAAATAAACTAAAATACAATAAAACAATAAAAATATTGATGAAAATAAAACACAATACAATAAAATGAAAAGTAAAATAAAGTAAGCAAAACAAAATAAAATAAAATACAATAATTAAAATCAAAACGTGGCCCGACTGAGACAAAGCACGAACTACACACACTACGGAACAACTGCCTGCTGTACTCTTCTGGAATTATTAGTCTCAAGTGTCATGCCCCGCGCCCCCTACTCCCCCACCCCCACCACGACCCCCCATCCTTTCACTGCACTTGCACCCTGCAGGTGTCCAAACGAACAAATTGGAGGGATGGGTGGAGGGGAGGGGAGGGGGAAGGGAAGGTGCCGAGGGCTATAAGGTCGTCAACTTGTCGCACCTTGTCCAGTTTGACGTCTATCAATACTTAGTGATGCATATACTGTTTTAAACTGAATATTTTTTGATGAGTGGGGTGGGGGGGTGAGAGTGGACGGACGACGAAGGAAGGGAGGACAAGGGCACAATACTGAGTAAGTAAGTAAGTAAGTAAGTAAGTGTATTGTGTGTGTGTGTGTGTGTGGTGTGTGTGCTCGTGCGGTATGCGGTGGTGTCGTGTTGCGAGTGTTTGCGCGTGCTAGCATGCATATACTATGTGCGTGTTGTGTATATGCACGAGCGTGTGTGTGTGCGTGTGTATGTGAAAGTGTGTATGTAAGAGAGACAGACAGAGACAAAAAGAAAGAGAGACAGAGGCAGACAGACTGAGAAATACAGACGGACACGAAAGAAAGACAGAGGCCATAGACAAGGACACAGACAAAAAAACAAAAACAAAAAATAAACAAAAAAATAAAAAGAGGCAGACAGAAGCAGAGAGGAAGGAGGGAGGGGAGAGAGAGAGAGAGGAGGGTGGGGACAAAAGTCTTCGAGGGTAATGGCATAAGCAAATGAATGATTTTTAAAAAAAAATTTTTAATCATCCAATCCTCTCCTCTGGACAGCCGATACGTCACATATTAAGCGTGCTTATCCAACGAAGAAGAAATTATATATAAGCCAACTGATAAATCAACAATATCCGACTTAACGTGAAAATTAACAAGAAACATCAGAAGGCACTGGGTGGGACCAAGAGCAACAATGCCTCACCACTGGTCAAGCAATCATCTCCCTGCTCCGACGCCAAACGATAGCCAAACCCAGGGAATAACAGCATTTGTGAAAAAAAAATAGGAAGACGTTGACGCAACCCTACAGAAAACCAGAGTAGAGGAGAAGACAGACAGACAGACAGAACAGAGATACGAGAGAGAGACAGAGAGACAGACAGACAGACAGACAGAGAAACGAGAGAGAGACAGAGAGAGACAGAACAGACAGACAGAGCAGACAGACAGAGACAGAGATACTGAGAGAGACAGATACAGACAGACAGAGACAGACAGACAGAGACAGACGAGAGACAGAGATACCGAGAGAGAGAGAGAGACAGAAGAGACAGACAGACAGACAGACAGACAGACAGAACAGAGTAGAGATACGAGAGAGACAGATACAGACAGACAGAGACAGACAGACAGAGACAGACAGACAGAGACAGAGAACCGAGAGAGAGAGAGAGACAGACAGACAGGAGAGAGAGAAAGAGAGAGAGACAGACAGACAGACAGACAAACACACACACACACACACACACACATACACAGAGGGAGAGAGAGAGAGGGAGAGAGAGAGACACACAGACAAAGACGCAGACACACACACAGACACAACAGACATATGACACACACGGGCAGAGACAGCAAGAAAACGGGCCAGCTACCCCTCCCACACCCCCCCACCCCTCCCACACCGCACCCCCACCCCCCACCCTGGACAATGAACCCGAACCGTTAGGCTTATAGAATTATGTTTGGCCAATTAGAAGACGCAAACATTCCTACATTTCCTTCAACTGCTTGTGTTCACGTGGGTACACAAGCGGAAAATACCCCCAGAGTACTTTGTCTACCTTTGGAGGCATTGAAAGAGAGTGAGAGGAAAGTTTTAGCA
>CM060314.1:13411230-13413730 GCA_030674185.1 Monoplex corrugatus | reverse complement strand
ACACACACACACACACACACACACACACACACACACACACCACAAAAGAAACGCCAGGTCACCGGAAATGTTGACACGGCGAGGCAAAAGCCCAAACACGGCCAAGGGGAGACAAACGCCCAAAGACTCGGAGGGTCGGGGTTGGTTAGCCAAGACAATCAGAGACCAAGAGCGCGGTCGCCAAGACAAGACGTTTGACAGCCGCGTGTGGAAGCCTTAAAGCTTGGCCCTCAAAACACGCCCTGTATTGACTGCACGCTCACTCCGTCAAGTGGGGGGAAAATGTCCAACCATTTTAATCATATAACAGCCAAGCCGTTCTAACAATGTCTCTTTTTTATATAAAAATTGAAACAGAGTACAAATCGTGTGTTTCTCAAGGTTCTTCTTCTTCGTCGTCTTCTTTTTCCTATGATGATGATGATGATGATGATAATGATCATGGTGTGATGATAATAATGATGATGATCGTGATGATGATTGTTTTAATATTATTGTTATTGTTGTTGTCGTCGTCGTCGTGATCATCATCATCATCATCGTCATTCAACTACTCGGAGTCAGAGCCCTATCTGGGACAAAACAATCTCAAAACATCTAAATACGTCGATGACATTGGAAAATAGAAAACCTGGAAAAGAACTTTAGTTCACATATCATTGCATTCACGCAAATACTCTATCACAAGGGTGTTTAAAAAAAGAAACGGAATATAAATGCAGAAACAAAACTCAGCACACACAAATAAATATACATAAAAACTAGCGTAAGTAGCCGAAATTGCTACTTAGCAGTTCACATTTCCGTACAGCTAAAAACGCAATTGAAAAATGTATCCAATTATCAATCTTGATAAAATGACAGTATGAAAGGCTTTAAAGGAAACGTACAGGTGAATGGATCAGAAAGGAGGAGATGGTAGAATGCAAACGAGCAAAGCAGAAACAAAGAAACAGACAGAAAACAGGAAATTTCTAGCACAGAATTTCCAGAAGTTCGGGGATACAACTTCTACTGAAAAAGACCCAGGCATACCCACGGAGGAGGGTGAAGGTGAAGGGGGCTTCTCAATGTCACTCTTACCTAGAAAGATGTCAAAAACACACGAAAACAGAATAACAACTCTCATTTAATTCACAAAAGAAGACGGACACAAATTTTCGGTGAACTTGCCAAGTAGCCAAGGGGCTTTAAAAAAACAACAACAACAACAACAACAACAACAGCAACAACAAAACCCTTCGTAAAACCAGTTCTAGCACTTTGTGAGCCATTTCAACAATCCCCCTTTCCAAACATAATTTTTATTTGTCGAGTGACGTCACTGGTCCGTGACCTCCTACCCCCACCCCTACCTCTCCCTCATCTCCATCCCCACTCCAAAACGAAATATAACTGCCTTCATGGCCGGGTATAAACGGCGATACATTTAAACGCCTACTCGTGTATTCAAGTGCACATGGGAGTCATAAGCCATTAACGAAAACAAAATACATACATAGTCAAAACATTTCGTTTTTTTTCCAAGGACATTGTGACCTTGAACAAATGTCACATGAAATCAAACTTGACGTGAAGCAAGGACAATGATGGACTGTCACAACGGCGAAAACAGAATGTGTGTGTGTGTGTGTGTGTGTGTGTGTGTGTGTGTGTGTTGTGTGTGTGTGTGTGTGTGTGTGTGCACTGTGTGTGTGTGTGTGTGTGTGTGTGTGTGTCAGTGTGTGTGTGTGTCAGTGTGTGTGGTGTGTCACTGTGTGTGTGTCATTGTGTGTGTCACTGTGTGTGTGTATGTCACTGTGTGTGTGTGTCACTATGTGTGTATGTGTGTCACTCTGTGTGTGTCATTGTGTGTGTGTCACTGTATGTGTGTGTCACTCTGTGTGTGTACGAGCGCGCGCGCGCGCGCGCGCGCGCTCGTGTGTGTGTGTGTGTGTGTGTGTGTGTGTGTGTGTGTGTGTGTGTGTGTGTGGTGTGTGTGTGGTGTTGTGTGTGTGTTGTGTGTGTGTGTTGGGAGGGAGTTGGGGATGGATTAGGTGTAGTGCATGTGTGTGTGCGTGCGTGCGTGCGTGCGTGCGTGCGTGCGTGTATCGTCAGAAGTTACCGAGAAAGTGCTGCTCACACACTCTCCTCCAAAAGTTCTGATTTTCAGGCGGCAGTTACATGTATTTTAGGTATGTGTGACCTTCACCTTCCTGTCATAAATTTCAAACATAATTTCACGGCTTCTCCACGGCCCATGCCTTTGACCCAAATTTGCTAAAGATTTGAGAAAATCGTCCTGCACATTCTTGTCACAGACAAGCAGACACACAGACAGACAAGCAGACACACAGACAGACATACAACTGCCTCTGATCTTTATGAAACAATCTACCTTTTCCAAACAAGGTGGAGAGGAGACAGGGGTAGGACAAAAAGAGGGGGTAGGAGAGAGAGAGATAGAAAGAGAGAGAGAATGAGAGAATGAGAGCGAGAGAGACAGACAGACACAGAGACA
>CM060314.1:13391230-13406230 GCA_030674185.1 Monoplex corrugatus | reverse complement strand
GCCGTGCTTTAAATAGCACTCAAGGCAAACGGTTTCAAATCGAGGCTGGAGCTTTCGTCAAGAATGGCGCGTCGAAGCAGAGAAGGTGAGGAAATGTTGTTTGTCCACAATCATTACGACCGTCAGAAATCGTAACAACTGTCAAATGCATAACGACCGTCAGAAGAAAATGATAGAAACATTGGTTTCAGCTGTTCTGTCAAATGTGTTTCTGTAAATGATTAAAATTCTTTAACATGCAAGTGAACCAAAAGTAGAGTGGCGGCAATTCAGCGGGATTTTCCGCAACTTTTGGGCGATGTTTTGTGCATGACACATGATTAGGACATCGTTTTAGCGATGTCCGAAATAACGACCGAAGGATATTAAGTTAATCAATGTATCAATTATACGTGAAACTGGGGCAGAAAACGGCTTGGAATTTCTATTTTGCTTCTTCTTTAAATACATGACAGAACTAAAGTTCAGATCATAGGATTAGTGGGAAATCTGGCGATTATTTGACAGTTGTTACTCTCATAGTTGAAGACATTATCATTCAGTATGTCTGTCGTAACGACCATCAGTATCTCTTGTGATTAATAAATGATAAGTTTATTTTCATTATGATACATATTTACTTTGAAAATTTGAAAGTGCACATTTTCGGCTATTTCCATAATTCTTTTTGATAAAATGTGAAGGAGTAGAGACCAGCAACCAGATTCCACCAGCCCCCTTCCTCCCAGTCCCTCCATTTATTCTTTCTTCACAGTTCACCTCTTTCAAATGCAGCTTGTAAAATGGAGGAATGGCAAGGGGTGTATGTATTTGTTTTATGTGTTTGTTTTGTCTAAGAGCTTTTAAGTCGGTGTTCAGTCTCACACAGTCATACTCGTAGCACATACAAGGAAAAAAGAAACACATGTTTCATCAGAAATGATTTTAATACTTGCTTAAAATGTATGCTCACTTTTTGATTTTGTATTTGTTTACTGTTTTTTTTACGTTTATTTGTCTGTTGTCAGGTGAGGCAACTGGTATCCCTACAACTTTCTCTGGGACACAGTCTGGGAATCCTGTACTTGGTGTTTCCACTCCAACTACACTGACAGCAACACCAAAGAAAAAACATGATGTCAATTCACCGTCACCACAACGACTGAAAGCAGCTTACAAAGCACGGCTTCATGACCTAAAGAAGTCCAGAACCAGAGATGCAGCATTATTGAAAAAACTGTTGCATGATTTTGTCGACACATCAGTTACACCAGACAATGCTGATTTGTATAAAAGAAAGAAGAGTTCCCCAGCATCAAAGACAACTTTGAACTTTCTGAATGATGTTGCAGTGGACATCCCAGGAAAAAGGTCTGTATCTAAAAAAACTGGGCAACAAAAGAAAATCTTGCCCAAGAGACTGAGGAGACTGCACAGGGACTTTTGCCAAAAATTCCCTGACAAAAAGGTCTCTCTGAGAACTTTTTATCGTCTCTTGCCAAACAGCATATTGACATCATGAAAACAAGTTTTCCGTCAGTGTTTGTGTGAGATCTGTGCAAACATTGACTTACAACTTGATGCAGTAAATAAGATCATTACTGCACCGATTGATGGCAGAGATGAACTGTCTGAAATGAGTCTCCTGTCCTCAACCCACACTGTCATGCCTACAGCGCAAATGTAAACAATGTGGTGTCGAGAAAATCAGGTGTCATATTGACACCCATCTTGTTGACCATCAAGACCAGGCCAGTCCAGTAAAATGGAAGTCATGGCAAATGGTACAGACAGAGAGAGGGAAACGAAGGGAGCTGATACAAAGAGAAGGAACAATGAAAACTCTCATTAATGAGTTGCTGAAAGAATTCCATTCCTTTTCTCAGCATCTGTTCACCTTCCGCTGGCAGCACCATCAGTTGAAAACCATCCAGACCTCTCTGCCTCCGAAATGGGCCATTGTCATCATGGATTTCGCAGAAAACTTTCTGTGTCGATACCAAGATGAGGTGCAAAGTGCCCACTGGGGTACAATCAGGTCACTGTTCATCCATGTGTATTCTATTACCAGTGCCCAAACTGTGTGGATCTCGTCACTGATTATTTAATTTTTCTCTCTGATGATCTCAACCATGATGCCCACATGGTGCAGGTCATACAAAAGCAGACCAAACAGCATCTTGCTGCCACCATGGGGCAGCTGGATAAAATGGTCATATTTTCTGATGGTTGTGCTGCACAATACAAGTCAAAACTTCCTTTCCACTATCTTGCCAACAGTGCTGCTGCTGATGTTGCTGTGGAGAGATGCTGTTTTGGAAGTCGTCATGGCAAGAGCCCCTGCGACGCTTGTGGGGGTGTCATAAAAAGACTGGTTGAAGATGACATCCTTTCAGGATCTGTAATCCAGAATGCAGCATCTATGTACCAGAACTGTTGTGAGCATTTTGACAAGACTATGTTGCTCAGGTGCTGGAAGTGGACAGGGAGGAAGAGATGGTCAAACTCAGTTTCATGGAGTCTCGAAAGGGATTCTATGTCTGGCCCTTGCAAGAGGATCTTTCCTGGGAACGTGTCCGTGTTTTGAAGGAAAAGATGGAGATGGAGATGAATGCTCTGATGAGCAATCAGAGGATGCAGTTTTTTTTAAATTAAAAAGTAGACCAAAATCTGACCTTGATGTCTAATAGGGACATAAAATGAGCTTTTGTTTTGGCATGTGGCTGTATTTTGCTCACTCCTGAAATTGACATTGTGCACGGTTTCCAGTGATGTGACTGTTGGTTTACCAATGAATATTGACATAAATATTATGAGATGTTCAGTATGCAAATTTAAGTGCTCCATGAATAATACTTTTTGGAAAGTCTGTTATGATGATGTTTTTCCATTGACACTGTGTCATTGTCAGCAGCTAATCACAGTCAATGCTGATGTTGTTTGGGAAAGTAAAAATCAAATGTTTACAAGAATCTTTTTGATTCTACTTTTGTACCATAACAGTATTATGGCTCCATTTTCCTTGTTTCTGATGTGTTGCAACTAGTCATCATTTTTTGCCATAAAGATGAACCTTGTCTCAGATTGCTTGATATCATAATTTGTGGCATGACAATTTGACTTAATGTTTGCTCCTTTATTTGTCTTTGTACATTCAGTTAAATAGACAGAAAGAACAGCTAACAAACCAACCAAACAAAACAATTTTGCCACATGTTTTCTTGTGAAATTACATTTGTTAACCAGTAACCTGTTTTAAAGCATTTTGAAAACATATTTGTCATCAAGTGTCAAAACGACATTTAATGTTGCAACTTTCTTTGGTTTCTTGTAATTTGTAATTATGTTCTTTAACCACAAAATGTATTTTCATATGATTTGTAAGCGCTCTGAGCTTATCAGAGAGAGCAGGTGCCCTAAATGTACATGTTTATTATTATTGTTGTTACTGTCAAACTGTTTCTATTCATTTTGATCATAAATAATCTAATTCCTGTCAGCACATGAACAGTTTGTTGAGTATGTCCAACAGTGAGGCCATAACAACTGTCAGATGGATTCTGTTTAAGGTGTCTACATGATCATTGTGACTTATTTAGCTTGTTTTATAGGCCTTTATGTGTAAAATATAACAATAACAATATAACTGTACTCAAAGGAAAAGTATGCCCATTTTTTTTAATGACTGTTGTTATTTTTGCATTGTTGGGAAATACTTGGGTATGTCCAATGCAACATCATAACAACTGTCAGATAAAAACGCCATATCATGGTAACAAGGCTACTGTGGGTCCTATACTTGGTCTCATTACATGAAATGCACCCTCAACAACACAGAAAATCATCAGAGGATGCAGTTACTGTCTTATTTCCAACTGAGCAATAAAGAACAAATCAATATGTCCGACGGTTGTTATGTCGGACATACCATCTCATGTGAAACTTGATCTTAAACTGCACAGATGCCTTTTCTTTTGGAATGAAATTTAGCTGTAATACTCAGTCTTACTCCCACTGAAACAATTATGCTGTATAAGAGACATTCAAATAGGAATATTGATAAAGTTGAATGTCCAGCATAACAACCGTCAGATGCTCGTTATGATACCTTATCGCATTACTAGCGGAACATCGGTGCATGAGTTATCTTTTTATGTATATTTTTATGACCCTTAAACATCAGTCTTCCTTTGGACAAAATTGCTGTTAATAAAAACTATTTTGAAAAATCCACTTTTTGTTGGCTTTTTTGGACGACCTTTTGTCACTTGCTCAAATACAAGAAAAATTAAACATTTGTAGATACTACACCTTACCATACTCACTCTCTCTCTTCTTTTACACACACACACACACAGACATAGACACAGACGCACACATATATACACACACACAAGCAAGCACACACACACACACACACACACACTCACTCATTCACTACACTACACTACACACACACACACACACACACACACACACACACACACACACACACACACACAACACACACAAAACGTACACACACACAAATACACATTCACATATTTTATCTCACTTGTTTGAGTCTGCAGCATCAGAACTGGCGAAAGGCTTGATCCAGTAACAGCGGTTCCGCAAGTCAAGGGCCACACCCATAGGTGGGTAGTCAAAACGACGCCTCACTGTCGACATAATTGTTCCTTGACCGCTTCAACACTCCCTGCTTATGTACTCCTGGGTTCTGTACTATTTGCTTACGTACGCTTAACTTCCAAACTCTCTGCTTATGCACTCTCGGTTTCTACACTTTCCCAGTTTCTGTTCACGTATTCTTTGGTTCCAATCCAAACTCACTGCTTATGCACTCTCGGTGTCTACACTTCCTGATCACATACTCTTTGATTCTAAAGTCTCTGCTTATGTCTCCTGGGGTCTGCACTCTCTGCTTACGTTCTCTCTAGACGAGTTTAGTTCCGAACTGTCTACTTATGCACTCCTGGTTTCCGCACTATCTACTTAAACACTATTCAGTTCCAAACCCTCTGGTTATGTACTCCTGCGTTCTACACTCTCCGATTACGTACTCTTTAAATCTCTACTTATGTCATCCTGGGTTCTGCATTCTCTGCTTATGTATTCCTGGGAGGAACCACGCTCTGTTTACGTGCTCCTTCATTCCAGACTCTCTGCTTATGAAATCTTGCGTTACACTCCAAGTCTCAGATTTACTCCTGGTTTGTACTCTCTGCTAATGTCCGCCAATGTTAAACACACGGTGATAATACTCTCTAAGTTCTACACTTTCTGCTAATGTGTTCCTGAACTCCATATTCTCCGCTTATGCATTCCATGGATCCAATTACGATCTTCGTAATACGAAATCATTTGTCGTAAGTCATGCTCAGTTTTGTATGATGTTGTTGTTTCTCAAGTTCTTAATGTTTCGTTTTTGGCAAAGTCTTTCTTTAAGTTACTTTTATTTGATGAAATCGAAAAATTCCTCCTGTAGGTTCTGTATGATTAGCAAATTCAAAGAGTTGTCTCTTGTTCGTTGTTGTCGTCGGCTTTGTTGTACCTCTTTTAACACAAGAAAAAAAATGGTTGTTGTGTACAATATTACTTGAGACTGTTAGTTTCGTTAATCTAAAAATTAAATGTTTTCTTGAATAAGTAGCTTACTAGTTTAGCAATTCAAACGTAGTTTATCCACTACAAGACCCCAAACCATCCCATCGTATATCTCTACCATGGTCATGCTAAATACGACGCTGTGTGTGTATATATTCGAATGTCGTGTGCTCTGTAATCAATCCTCCTTTTTCTATATTGACTCTTGTGCAGTGGCCACATAACAAAGCACATGATGATTCCATTGTGTTGACTTTGTGCAGCAGCCAGGTAACAAAGCACACGATGATTCCACTGATAGTAACACCATACAGACACATAGATAGAAGAGACTGGCAACTACTAACCCTGGTAGTGAAACCATACAGAGACATGGATAGAAGAGACTGGCAACTACTAACCCTGGTAGTGAAACCATACAGAGACATGGATAGAAGAGACTGGCAACTACTAACCCTGGTAGTGAAACCATACAGAGACATGGATAGAAGAGACTGGCAACTACTAACCCTGGTAGTGAAACCATACAGAGACAGGGATAGAAGAGACTGGCAACTACTAACCCTGGTAGTGAAAACATACACACACATGGAGTATAGAGACTGGCAACTACAACCCCTAGTTGTGAACCCATACAGACATGGACAAAAGAGAAGGCAAATAGAACTTACTGCTGATCACTGCAATGCTTGACCTGACACCAACAGTCAAGGCCAGGTAGAAATTTGTTCAAGATGCACCATACCTGGGCATTCCATATGTGCTCCAGCTAAATCTGACAGAAATTATCCGGCAGACTCATTAAGACTGCACAAAACCCTATGCGCTAGGAAGGTATTGAAAGAGAATGGATGGTGGTAGAACGAGTCTAAGGAAACCACTAAGCTGACACCACCAGAATGATAAGTACTAAGATGGGCAGCGAACAGACCAGGTTTTAATGTTGTAAGCCGGGACTGAACTCGAGACATCAGATATTGAGCTCATGGTTCTGTGATGACAGCAAGCCAGCCTGGAGAAAGATTAGCACAGCATGGTTAAACTGCGAGTGACAAATACATCTCGTACGAACAAATGTCTGTGATTTGTGTGGCCTCTGTAGCGCTGTGTGTGTCGTAGCGCCTGTTGCCACTGTGACTAGTGTGAGACACTAGTAGACATCTCCTCACACACTGTACCGGTCTGTGTCTACTTATCTCTGATCTGTCCAAGTGCCTGTTTACACTCCTACGTCGCCGGTCAATGCGATGTGTTGATCGATTATGACAGCCTAATCATGTGTTGTCATTGTTAGTCAACGTGGTAAGGTGACGAGTACAATACATTACTGATTGGGAGGGGAGTTCGAACCACAATAACCCTTTGACTCGCACATCCTGTCCACCAGCATCCTGCATTGCCAAACATGCCAGCAAAGCAAAAAAAATTCACCTTCTGATTCCCTCATCCTATCCACGAGCTTGCTCCGGGAAGCTGGTGGATAGGATGAAGGAGTCAAAGGATTAAGTTTTTTGCAGTTGGTGGACAGGGTGCGGGAGTCAAAGGGTTAAATGCAAACAGCTCTGTGGGATTTTTCATCCTGACCGGCTCCTAATTTGAGTCGGAAAACTGTGACCACAGTCGCGTCTCATGAAATTTACGGATGGGCCGTAGAAATAAATTACTCAAGCTTCCTGCAGGTATCTATATATGGGCCGTTGAGATAATTTGCTCAACCTTCCTGCAGGTATCTATATCTCTTGGGCACGGTTGACGCCATAATATATTACAGCATTAAGCCACGAGTACAGCTCTGTACGTAGTATCAATCCAAAATAGAACTCCATACCATCATGGGCATTATCCCCATTAGGAGGAAATCAACAATTATACAACCCGACTGGAACTGAAAATAGCAATAATGATCTCTAACTCGATAGACTGGGATTCTAAATCCCTTCGGATTTGCAGAATAACTACCCCTGTGTTGTCAGAATGCTACTTATGGGCTGGTGTACTGCAATATACTAGAAGAATGGCTCACTGACAGATTGATAAAAGAATGGGTGGTCACATTTATGTTAACAAAGTATAAATCCCGTCAGATGGGTAAAACCTGAAAAATTCGTCGGCGCAGAGTTTACACACGCATTTTCCAAAACATTTTACCTGATGGCATTTACATGTATGGTGTTAAAGAATATTGAACCATCCGAGTTTGACATTCCTGACAGAAATGAATACGTTTCATGAAGTCTCGTTATGTTGTTGTGGAAAATGTTTGGTTTTAGTTAGTATTTATTTTCAACTGGTTTGGCGTGGTTTGGTTTTTAGCTTGTCTTCCAAACATTCACTAGTAACATTCTATTGTGCCGATAGTTTTGATGTGCTGTTACTCGAATTGAAACTGAACGTTTTAAACTTAATTTTAAATATTTTGTGTTGATAGCTTAATATTGTGATTATCCTCATATTTCTCTAACCGGGTCGGCGGAGTTTAAACTTAAAGCAACATGAATGAATGAACACCAAGTGTTATAATACTCTTACAATCTTGAGACTGGAAATTCCGAGTCGTTGTTGTGTCAAGGATTAGATCTAGACCCATGTAACTATTCGGAAGTTTTGGGCCTGCACCAAGACGTGTGGAACCATAACTGGAATTTGTTCAAGCAGGATTAATCGCATTCAGATGGTTCCATATGTGCCAAAGATAATCTGAGACTCTTCGCGCCAACACAAAACACACCATCTATGAGAAAGTGAGGTTTTGAAATGGATAAATAAAAGAGATGGGCCAATAGTTTTTTATTGTTTTGTTTTTTTTTTTTGCTTTTGTGTGTGTGTGTGTGTGTGTGTGTGTGTGTGTGTGTGTGTGTGTGTGTGTGTGTGTGTGTGTGTGTGTGTGTGTGTTTATCAATCAACCATAACTGATGAGAATCCTGCAGTCTTTTTTCCTCTTGTAGTGGATCGTCTTTTGCGTTCATCAGAGTTTAGAACCACATGAACAAAAAAATTACTGAATTGTTTCTGACTTTATATAGGGCCTAATCAATACTAAACTAAAGTAAAATAAGCTTATTGTTACGGAATCTGACACGGTTAAAGACACACAAACAATCCGATCACAAGCCACTGTTCACGAAAATCAACGGCTCAGGATCTGCAAAGAACACACTACACAGATCTGCCGACAGATTCAAATTCGAGCCAATCAATTTTCCCGTTCCCACGCACCATCAAATCTCTACATCTTCTCGAAATCTGCAGCGATACGAAAACAACACACAGAGGCTAGCACTGCCTTCAAACTCCGGCGTAATAATCCATTATCCCATTCGCATGCACCATCAACTCTCGACATCTAGGGATCTGCAGCAATATGAACACACAAAGATCTATGATCTACTGATCAATCAATGTCTTCGAACTCCGGCACAATCGATATCCCATTGCCATGCACCATCAAATCTTAATGTCTCAGGATCTGTAGTGATACCATCACAACATACAGCTCTATCTATTTACTGTTGTCTTCAAATTGCCGTACAGTTTTACCATTCCGATGCCCCACCAATCTAAACGTCAATCTCCAATATCTAGTATCTATAGACAAACTACAAATCAACTAACAAACACAATCAATTACTGAAAACAACGTACAGATCAATATAATGAACAAAACGTACAGTTCAATTTACTGAACAAAACGTACAGATCAATATATGAACAAAACGTACAGATCAATTTACTGAACAAAACGTACAGATCAATATAATGAACAAAACGTACAGATCAATATATGAACAAAACGTACAGATCAATATAATGAACAAAACGTACAGATCAATATAATGAACAAAACGTACAGATCAATATAATGAACAAAACGTACAGATCAATATAATGAACAAAACGTACAGATCAATATAATAACAAACGAAGACATATAATGAAAAAAACGTACCGATCAATTTACTTAACGCACAGATCACTTTACTGAAAAACACGTACAGATCAATTTACTGACTGATGTCTTCGAACTCCGATACACTTCCCAATTCTAATTTACCAACAAAATGTAAACGTCTCAGTATGAGGATCTGCATGAGAGAATACTGATCTACCTATGGTACCACCTTCAAACTCCGGCACAATCGTTGTCAAAGTTCTCACTGCCACTGGAAAGCAGCAGTACGAACACACACACGCACAGATCTATTTACAGATGTCTTCGAACTCCAGCACATTGCCCCCCATGTACCATAAACACTGACATCACGAAGAACCATTTGCACGCACTCCGGGACCTACAACGACACCGAGTACAGAAGCCCACAGGCTATTTACTTACGCGCAGGCAATTAACTTATTATTACAGGCCCTACTCCACAGTTAAATTGGCAGTGCCCTGTGAATCAGCACACACACACACACACACCACACACACAGACCACGCTTCATTGTACCCAGGCCCACCAAACCTTGGAACCGAAGCAATAGTGATCGGAGAAAGGCGAAAGAGAAAAATCGATGTGTCGCGCCGCCTGCCTAACCTGACTAACAAAAACATGGTACGTAGGCCTACTCGTAAATCTCCACACCGCACTGCCGCCGGGGAGGTTCGACATGTGCCTTTCAATCTGCCCGCCCGAGACAGATCACGATCAAAGTAGACGTATCGCTACAGGCTGCGCTGAGAACCGATCTTACGTGGTACAGTTTTCACACAAAATGAAGTTATAAATAATAATTAAACGAAGGAAAACGTGCACTAAAATGAAGTTTGAATGCAAGGGTATGTGTTCCTCTGACAGCATGGCTTTTTCTCCTCTCTATCCCCTTACTTTCCTTTTCTTTTTCTTTCTTTTTTTATCTCTCTCTCCCTCCCCTCTCCGACTTGTCTCCTTTTCTTCAAAGGGGAATTTTGTCATATTGCCTGGAGGTGTGAGTGTGTGAGAGAAAAATGTGTTAGGAAGACTTTTGTATCCTTTTTCTGGTTGTATTTCTACCAGATCTGGCCAATGGCGTAGACTGTTAAAGAATCGCGAACGCACAAGTTTAGAAATTATGACGCCAAGGTCAAGGGCATACGAGACGAAAGAAAAAGTGCTTACAATCAGCGCTTTTCGAGGAAGATGTAAGAAACGGTATTTTTTCGTGAATGTCTAACAATATTAAGTTTGTTTTCACTACTGTGACAGTTTACCGTACCATTGTCCTCGTCTTACATCAAATTTTATTTCGTCTTGTGAGTCTTCAAGGTCACAGTGACCTTGAAGAATGCAAGATTTGGATTTCTGTAAAAACGTACGAAAATGGGAGGTTTGTAAGAATGGAATGACACTTTTTGGGGGGGGGTCACTTTTTGTTTTCACCGGCGTCCTTTATTTATCTTTTTTTTTAATCAAACTTAAACGGAATTTTTCTTTAATATCAATTTCATAGGGTTTGATAACGGACACAGATTGACCCGTTGTCAGTTGACGAGATACGTAGATAAATGTATAATCTCTCTCTCTCTCTCTCTCTCTCTCTCTCTCTCTCTCTCTCTCTCTCTCCCTATCTATCTATCTATCTATCACACAAACACCAACACACACACACACACACACACACACACACACACACACACACACACACCACACACTACACACACACGTTTCAGCAACAAACAGTGAGCACAAATAGTTGTCAAAGAAAATTAAATTGTTCCATTGCATGTCATATTTTGTACTTTTTTTATTTTTTTTAAATTGTCTTTCGTTTTTTCTATTTTCCTCCCCCCCCCCCCCCCCCCCCCCCCCTTTCTTTCTTTTTCAACAGAGGCGAACCAGTTCATGTGAGGATCGGTACACAGGGCAGCCTATAGCGGCATGTCCAACAGCAGGTAACTGGCATTTCAATCCTGCCCGGCCATTGAACTGAGCCCAACAATAAAGGACGGCAGCGGTTATTGGTGATCGAACCCTTTGCGGTGTTGATGCATTCAGTGCCGTGTTAAACGATTCTCACCTGCATAAAGCCTCAAACATAGTGGTGCTGAGGCCCAATGTTTTTATTGTCTGTTTGTCCCTGTTCGTGGACTGCAGCTCCCATATGCGCTCCAGTAACATGAGTGGGCTCTTACGTATATGGCCGTTTCATAACACGGCATTATGGGCGTTTATACTCCTTTTTCTTGGGTATGCATGGCTGGTTGTTTTCGTGTTTCCGCGTGCCACCAAACACTGACGAGGGTAAACTTGCTTATTCGATGCTCTGTGTGCGTATTCGCACGATACAGGTTAAAGGACTAGCAGGTCTGCACGTAAATATTATTATAGCGTATACACACGATACAGGTTAAAGGACCAGCAGGTCTGCTCATATGTGTTATTATTATAGCGTATACACACGATACAGGACTAGCAGGTCTGCACATATGCATCATTATCATAACGTATACACACGATACAGGTTAAACGACCAGCAGGTCTGCACATATGTGTTATTATTATTATAGCTTATACACACGATACAGTGATTAAAGGACACAGTCAGGTTGCACATATGCATTATTATATTATTATAGCTTATACACACGATACAGGTTAAAGACTAGCAGGTCTGCACATATGCATCATTATATATACGTATACACACGATACAGGTTAAACGACCAGCAGGTCTGCACATATGTGTTATTATTATTATAGCTTATACACACGATACAGGTTAAACGACAGCAGGTCTGCACATATGCATTATTATTATTATAGCTTATACACACGATACAGGTTAAAGACCAGCAGGTCTGCACATATGCATTATTATATTATAGCTATACACACGATACAGGTTAAAGGACTAGCAGGTCTGCACATATGATTATTATTATTATAGCTTATACACACGATACAGGTTAAAGACAGCAGGTCTGCACATATGTGTTATTATTATTATAGCTTATACACACGATACAGGTTAAACGACAGCAGGTCTGCACATATGTTATTATTATTATAGCTTATACACACGATACGGTTAAAGGACCAGCAGGTCTGCAATATGTGTTATTATTATTATAGCTTATACACACGATACAGGTTAAAGGACCCAGCAGGTCTGCACATATGCATTAATTAATTAGTTATAACAAACAGTAAGGAAGATTGTACGTTTATAAGCAGCAGCCTGACCAACCCTTTGATTTTTGTTTTGTGTTTTGTTTTGGTATTGTCTCCTTTCCCACTGCCCGACAGAGTGAAAGAATGAACACAAGTCCATTCATCCAACAGTCAAATGACTGGCATGGTAATCATCACTGCAGGTGTCTTTGAAAAGATCCCCCCCCCCCCCCCCCTCTTCAGTTTCCGATTTCTTTGGCTCGTTAAGTCGTAAAAGCATTCTTCTCTTTGTTAACTGAAGTAGGTGTACTAGTTTATAACCAAGGCCAGTACTTAACTTCATACATGAATAAACTTGTTCGAACAATCAAACTAGTGTTCCGGTTTAGCGTGTGTATATATATATATATATATATAATATATATATATATATATATATATATATATATATATGCTATTGGTGTCTCGTTTTGTTATATACTCACGCACACACGCACGCATGCACGCGCACACACGCACAAATTAACATAAACCTCTCTATCTATCTATCCTATCTATCTATCTACCTATCTACCTATCTATCTATCTATGCATATATATACATATATATATGGAGACAGGGTGTGTGTGTGTGTGTGTGTGTGTGTGTGTGTGTGTGTGTGTGTGTGTGTGTGTGTGTGTGTGTGTGTGTGTGTATGTGTATGTGTGTGTGTGAAATACAGACTGAATGCAAAACCTATTGTTGTATGGACTGGTATCTTAATGTGTTATATTTATTACAGGCGTGTTGCTATATTGAACAGATAAGAAAGAAAAGGACGTGTAATAAGAACCCACTTATTTTGGGGAAGTTTTTCATACAAGGCAACAAAAATTCAATGAAAAAATAACTTAACAGTACAAGTGCACAAAATTAAGGACACCAAGCTTAAATGGTTTCAAATACAGAAACATATCAAGGAATGTTGTTTTGAAAAAAATGAAAATTGTTAATTGTTCTATGTAGTTTCTGTAGGGAACAAAAGATAAAAGTAAAGATTTTTTAAAGAGGAGTCATCACACTGCATTCTGTTGGAAAATGTTTTGAAGAAAAAAAATATGTATGAAAGGTGTCCTCTACCTTCTAACGTGAAATAAAAGCATTTCTCTACTCTCAAATACAGTTCGAATACAGGCATAAAACGTAAGAACATAATCCAAAACAAGTGTGACTGCCCGCGCCCAAGCAAACAGGAACCAGAAGAACAAGAAAACCAATATAAGCGCGTATCCAACAAAACAAAACAAAACAAAACAAAACAAAACAAGCGCAAATTTTCGGCCAACTAGCCTTTGTCAAGCGCGAACGCACGGTCACAAACAGATCACAGACACCAAACAATGGATAATAAAAACGGGACTAAAAACTTCCCTGCCGCCTCGTCCAGTGGGTAAGAAATGGAATGCCCATGTCGTCATGAGCAGTAGTAAGAAGTGGGGAGAGGGGAGGCAACTATGTAAGAACATAATGATAAAATCAGAGGTAATCATATCAACTTTCTGGTAGACTGCTCGTTTTTATTCCACATTTTTGTTTCTATTTCTCCATTGCACTGTAATCCATTTTGACATCTCTTTTCCATGCTACGTAGTATTTGGTATACTACGGATAATGTTCGTGGTTTTGTTTGTTTGTTTTTTCTCATTTCTTTTTCTTTTTGTATTGCATACCTTGCAGAAATAACTGACAGAATTATATTGTTGGCTTTATGTGAAGTCTGGCCAATTGCTGCATACGTTAGCTATTCGACTGTTTCATTCTGTGTCTTCTTCATCCTCTCTTTTGCCGATTTGGCGACTTTTTCTTAGATTAAAAAATGCCTTCAATGTTGTATACTAAATGATAGTGTATTGTTGTAAAGCAAAAGTAAAAAAAAAAAAAAAACAATTCGTCACAAATTGAGCTAAAATTAAGGGTAAAATAACTTCACAAACATCTCACACCACGTTGTTATTTGTTCAATGGTTAAAACTGATTCTCCACAAACTTATGAGCAGATCCGCAAAACTGTGTATGAGCTATTCCAATAATCAGATCCCATACTGTTTATTACCCATGTTTGAGAAAAGTTCTTTTTATTCATATTTGTTTTGTTTTGTTTTGTTTTATTTGGTTTGGTTCGGACTGTGGGTTCAAGATATATTCTCAAGTTCAATCCCAGCCTAGAACGATAAAAAATGGCCTGTTATTTGCCCATCCTAAAGTTTCCATCATTCTAGTGTGTCAGCTTGATGTTGCCCAAGTACCCCACCCCCACCCCATGAGATCCTCTCTCTCATTCCCATT
>CM060314.1:13378730-13381230 GCA_030674185.1 Monoplex corrugatus | reverse complement strand
TCTGTTCCCTCCCCCCCCCCCCCAAAACATTAAAAATGTTTGCTGCCCATCTTAATGCTCCTGTCATTTTGGTGGTGTCAACTTAGTGTTTCCAAGATATTGCCCCCTCCGAGAGAGGGAGAAAACAATAAACACCTGGAGAAGAAAATCAAGTACATACACCATTGTATTCGTGCACGTAATCTAACGATATGCCCATGGCGTTAACCACTCAATCCAATTCACCACTAAGGAATATTAAAAAAAATCAAACCTGAATACAAATATCAGCACAACCAACGACATTCAAATATACATATATCAAAACGGGCATAAACTACCTAAAACCGTTTCTGCACATAGCATTTCCTTACAGCCAAAAGTGCACTCAACACATGTACCTAATCATCAGTCCTAAGAGAAACTATGTAAGACTTTACAGAACACATACAGGTGAATGGACCAGCAAGGCAGGAAATGATAGGATGAAATGACAGAAAGCAAAAGAGCAAGGCAGAAACAAAGAGAGTGACAGAAAAGAGGAAATTTCTAGCAAAGAATTTACCAGAAGGTAGGGATTCAATTTACATTGAAAGAGCCCCTGGCATCCCCACGGGGGATTCCTTTCGGCTGCCATAGAGCTTGGTGGTCAGCGGACTTGTAGTCGGCCATGTCTCCTGTCGCTCCACTTGAGGCAGGCGACATAACTGCTTTATGTGTTCGGCTATAGGGTCCTCTTGACTGCGGGACAGGTTGGTAAAGGCGCCAGTTTGAACTTCAGGTTCGAATGTAAATGGCTGCGCCGTCTCAGTATCGATTTCTGCATAATTCGTTCGATTGTTGTTTTCACGCCTCCAAATAAACGTGGAGAGAAGTGAAAGATTGTTGCTGCTTCTATAAAACTGCAGGTCGTATTAATGATCAAGAATACAGCTTTTCCCCTCCCCCTGAGTCTCATTACATTTTCGGTTTCCATCTTGTGCATTTTTGATCGTAAACCACAGGTTAACAACAACAATAACAATAAGAAGAAGAAGAATAAAGTCCATGTATACACCGCAAACGATTCATATGTGAGAATGCTCGATGCACTTTACACATCATAAATGTTGTCATGTCAATACATTAATGCAGTATAAACACAGATACACACACCACTACATCAATGCAGCAGAAAACATTGCCATGTTAATACATTAATGCAGTACCAACACAATCAGAAACATACACCAATACATCAAACTGCATGAACATTGCCCGGTTAACACATCAATGCAGTACAAACATGTGAACGATGGACACATGTATACATCAATATGGAGGGCCATGATCGCCAACGCCATACGGCAGGGGACATGATGATAATGATGTTACATCAATAACACCGATGCAGCAGAAAATGCAGTTCAAAGAGAGAACAACGTTATGTAGCTCTGTATATTCACAAGCCTAGCAGCGCAGAGAAACAACCATTATGTCACTGAGCGCAACATATCTAGTTCTGTATGATGGTTGACAAGCCCAGCAGCATAGCGAAGCAGTCATACATATCACAGAACGCGATAGATCTTGCCGCGTGTGTCCTTATCCCTGTCTGTGGGTAATCCTGACCAAGTAAGCTAAGGTCTACTGACTACTGCATAGCCCGGGTTATTACGACTGACCTACCCGATGCTTGTGGTCATACTAAGCCACCCGTAACGACACGCGCCATTTGTCAATTTAGAGTTATATAAGCCTATCTGGGTTGTCAATTTGGAATAATATACGCCTATCTGGGTTGTCAATTTGGAATAATATACGCCTATCTGGGTTGTCAATTTGGAGTAATACAGGCCTATCTGAGTTGTCATTTTGGAATAATATAAGCCTGTCTGAGTTTCAATTTGGAATAATATACGCCTATCTGGTTGTCAATTTGGAGTAATATAGGCCTATCTGGGTTGTCAATTTGGAATAATATACGCCTATCTGGGTTGTCAATTTAGAGTATAACAGGCCTATCTGGGTTGTCAATTTGGAGTAATACAGGCCTATCTGGGTTGTCAATTTGGAGTAATACAGGCCTATCTGGGTTGTCAATTTGGAGTAATATAGGCCTATCTGGGTTGTCAATTTGGAGTAATACAGGCCTATCTGGGTTGTCAATTTGGAATAATATACGCCTATCTGGGTTGTCAATTTAGAGTATAACAGGCCTATCTGGGTTGTCAATTTGGAATAATATACGCCTATCTGGGTTGTCAATTTGGAGTAATACAGGCCTATCTGGGTTGTCAATTTGGAGTAATACAGGCCTATCTGGGTTGTCAGTTTGGAGTAATACAGGCCTATCTGGGTTGTCAATTTGGAATAATATACGCCTATCTGGGTTGTCAATTTGGAGTAATACAGGCCTATCTGGGTTGTCAATTTGGAGTAATATAGGCCTATCTGGGTTGTCAATTTGGAGTAATACAGGCCTATCTGGGTTGTCAATTTGGAGTAATACAGGCCTATCTGGGTTGTCAATTTGGAGTAA
>CM060314.1:13351230-13361230 GCA_030674185.1 Monoplex corrugatus | reverse complement strand
CATTGGTAAGAACACTATTCATTTTCTGGACCGCTGATTTAGCTTGGACAATTCTGCTCGATATTTCTAATGTGCATCTGCTGTCTGGTGAGCTGACTATTCCCAGATGTTTAAGCGTATCAACTTGTGACATGATAAAAAATAATCTGGATGCCTGTGACTGCCAGCATTCTAGCAAATAACAACCTGAAACACACGAAAACAGACTGAAAACGCCTATTTAAGTAACAAAACAAAGCAGGTGCACGTCTTCGGTATCGAGGACTTTGTCGAGTGTATACATACAAAACACAACAAGGAAAATTAAATTCACAATATTAATGTTATCAACTGATTTTAAAGCCCAGCCGACTGCGCAAAGCCATATCAGGGCCATAATCATCTCAAAGCTGATATAACTCCTCGATGATCTGTTAAAAAAAAACTGCGTCGGAAAATAAAATCTAGTTCACGTGTCAATACATTCGCGCACATAATCTAAAGATATGCCCCTGGCGTTGATCATTCCGTCCAGTTTATCACCAGGGGTTTGAAAAGCCTGAATCAAATGAAAACATAACTAAGGACACTAAAACACACACATAAACATAACTAAGGACACTAAAACACACATAAAACATAACTAAGGACACTAAAACACACATAAAACATAACTACGGACACTAAAAGACACACATAAAACATAACTAAGGACACTAAAACACACATAAAACATAACTAAGGACAGTAAAAAACACACATAAAACATAACTAAGGACACTAAAACACACATAAAACATAACTAAGGACACTAAAACACACACATAAAACATAACTAAGGACAGTAAAAAACACATAAAACATAACTAAAGACACTAAAACACACATAAAACATAACTAAGGACAGTAAAAAACACACATAAAACATAACTACGGACACTAAAACACACATAAAACATAACTAAGGACACTAAAACACACACATAAAACATAACTAAGGACACTAAAACACACATAAAACATAACTAAGGACAGTAAAAAACACACATAAAACATAACTAAGGACACTAAAACACACATAAAACATAACTAAGGACACTAAAACACACATAAAACATAACTAAGGACACTAAAACACACACATAAAACATAACTAAGGACACTAAAACACACATAAAACATAACTAAGGACACTAAAACACACATAAAACATAACTAAGGGCACTAAAACACACACATAAAACATAACTAAGGACACTAAAACACACACATAAAACATAACTAAGGACACTAAAACACACACATAAAACATAACTAAGGACACTAAAACACACATAAAACATAACTAAGGACACTAAAACACACACATAAAACATAACTAAGGACACTAAAACACATATAAAACATAACTAAGGACACTAAAACACACACATAAAACATAACTGAGGACACTAAAACACACATAAAACATAACTAAGGACAGTAAAACACACATAAAACATAACTAAGGACACTAAAACACACATAAAACATAACTAAGGACACTAAAACACACATAAAACATAACTAAGGACACTAAAACACACACATAAAACATAACTAAGGACACTAAAACACACACATAAAACATAACTAAGGACACTAAAAACACACACATAAAACATAACTAAGGACACTAAAAAACACACATAAAACATAACTAAGGACACTAAAACACATAAAACATAACTAAGGACACTAAAACACACACATAAAACATAACTAAGGACACTAAAAACACAATAAAACATAACTAGGACATAAAACACACATAAAATACTAAGGACACTAAAACACACACATAAAACATAACTAAGGACACTAAAAACACACATAAAACATAACTAAGGACACTAAAACACACATAAAACATAACTAAGGACACTAAAACACACATAAAACATAACTAAGGACACTAAAACACACATAAAACATAACTAAGGACAGTAAAACACACATAAAACATAACTAAGGACACTAAAAAAAACAACACATAAAACATAAACTACTAAGGACACTAAAACACACATAAAACATAACTAAGGACACTAAAACACACATAAAACATAACTAAGGACACTAAAACACACATAAAACATAACTAAGGACACTAAAACACACACATAAAACATAACTAAGGACACTAAAACACACATAAAACATAACTAAGGACACTAAACACCACACATAAAAACATAACTAAGGACACTAAAACACACATAAAACATAACTAAGGACACTAAAACACACACATAAAACATAACTAAGGACACTAAAACACACATAAAACATAATAGGACACTAAAACACACATAAAACATAACTAAGGACACTAAAACACACATAAAACATAACTAAGGACACTAAAACACACATAAAACATAACTAAGGACACTAAAACACACATAAAACATAACTAAGGACACTAAAACACACATAAAACATACTAAGGACACTAAAACACACATAAAACATAACTAAGGACACTAAAACACACATAAAACATAACTAAGGACACTAAAACACACATAAAACATAACTAAGGACACTAAAACACACATAAAACATACTAAGGACACTAAAACACACATAAAACATAACTAAGGACACTAACAAACTAAAAAACATAAACTAAGGACACTAAAACACACATAAACATAACTAAGGACACAAAACATATATAAAACATAACTAAGGACACTAAAACATAACTAAAGGACACTAAAACACACATAAAACATAACTAAGGACACTAAAACACACATAAAACTGGTCTAAATTACGTAAAACTGCTTCTGCAGATCACATTTCCTTAGATTTAGAAATACGTTTAATACATACATGTACCTAATTAGTTCTAACAGACAGTGTGTAAGGGTTTATAGATCACATTAAGCTTAATGGACCAGGAAGGTAGAAAATGACAGGAGGAGATAACAGAAAGCAAAGAAGCAAGGAAAAAACAAAGACAGTGAGGAAAAAAAAAGAAAGGAAGAAAAGAAATTCCTAGCACAAAATTTCCGAAAGACGGGAATATTATTTAAACTGATACAGGACAAACAGCAAGAACAGATCAGTCAACTTTCCCAACGTCTCGGTCAGCTGGCGAAAAATGGTTTTATGTGTTTTACTGATACCAGGAACCATCATCTTCATGCAGTGCTCTCTTTCAATCTTCTGAGAACACAGTTATAATGGCAGTCAAAAGGACATCTCATTCCTAGCATACCTTGCTGCTCTCTGTTTCAATTTGTTGACAAAATAAAATGTCAGGGAGAAAATAGTTAATACCACTACCAACATCTTCCTTCATAAAGCATGAATTCTTTTTCGTAGGACTGCGCTGTTTTCTGTTTCGGTCTTTGAAAAAATAGGCGTAGTTCTAGAGAAAAGACAAACACACCTGAAGTCGTATTGATACTGAAAGAAAAAATTCCCTCTTATTATATGACTGTTCGACTGTTCGTTTCACCACACGCTGTTCGCCTGAATACAGAGACGCAGATCTACTGACATTCAGAACCTTGTCTCTCTTTTGAATTTGCACTGCACTGTGTTTCAGTTAATTATGAAAGAATTGAGAAAAATTTTATTCCTACTGAGAACTAGGTCCCCATCCTACATAGCGGACGCTCTGCTCTGCCCTGTACTTCAATCTATGGACAAAATGGATACCCGTGTGGACGTGGACTGTTACCTGAAACTGCCTTTTGACTGCTTCCATCACTGAATGAGTCTCTTTTTCACCAGATGGTCATTTGTCTGGTTATGCAGCAACTAAAACTGATTGTTGTGCTCTTTCTTGTGGTAAAAACAGTTCTAAAACCAGGCGTTTAGTTTCTGAGATATTGGGTATGGTAGATGGTAACCCTTGCCATTTTGAGAAAAGAAAAACAACTTCACAGTTCAAACAATCTTTTTCCACAGCAACAAAGACTCAAACTTCATAACATTCTGCATACTTGTCATTCACAAAATGTGTAGTTCAGTGATCTTGTCGCAGAAACGAAAGGAGTCATTCTTTTGTTGTTGTTTTTTTGTTGAAATCGCGACATTTTCGAAAGTTGTTTTCATTTAAAAATGCCCATATATTGTTGGGTAGCTAGGTATTTTCCAATACATGTAAGATTTTAACAAGGAAAGAATCACAATTCCAGAAATTTACGGGTAGTAGCAATGTGAAAAGCATTACAATATATTCGTGGAAGTTTTTTCCCCCAATAGGGCTTTTCAAAACATATCCAAATCCACTAAAACTAAAGTCACTATGACGGCAGTGCAGGAAGGGTCGCAGAATCTGGGACAATTTTCATAAGATGAGGGTGAAGACAAAGACGGATGATAGTGATGACTCTACATGGAGTTCCATTTTGGACTGAAGAGTGCGTGGCAGGGATGTACTCCCCTATTTTCGTCGTTCCGTCACCTATGACACCAGAGATACAGACACCTGCAGTGTTGATTAGGAAATTTGAGCAACACACTAAATGACGCGGCTTTAGGCATGCGCTGGTCTCCTCACCATGCACACACAACTCGGACAACTCAGGCTGCGCTGGCTTGGCAATGTGTGTCGGACGGAAGACGGACGTATCCCAGAAGACACCCTTTATGGTGGACTAGTCTCCGGTGAGAGATCAGTTGCCCCCCCCCCCCCCCCCCCCAGCTACGATACAAAGACGTTTGCAAACGTGATATGAAAGTTATGGACATCTCAACACAGAGCTGGGAAGACACAGCAGCCAACCCGACAGATGGCGCAGTGTGCTCCAGAAACAATTCAGGTCGGGGGAAAAGAGGATCCGGACCTTAGCTGACAAAAGAGAGCCAGGTGGAAAGCAAGCTACTGTGAAGGCAATCCCATGGCCAGGATCCACACATGCAAGGCCAGCATCCATTACATACATCCATTGTCACAGAGACTGCCTTTCCTGCATCGGCCTTACCAGCCACAGCTGACGCTGCTCCAGAAGCGTCAACTCGACTCGACGCGACACCAGGGCGCATCATCCATAGTCGACGTCGGCTGACAGAAGCCTACTACTAAGGTGGATGAGACTCGACTGTATGGTCCCAGTCTTCCCAACGATCCCATATCTCAGATCTGGACTCTCGGCAGAAGCCAGTCAGGACCGAAAAATCCCACAACATTTTTGGGATTGACTGGGGTTCGAACCTACGATTCTGTAGTCAGCGCTAACCACTTAGCCAAGTAACCTGCTGTTCTAGCGTGGCAATATTTTGCACCAGTCAGGCAGTTCGGCGCCAAACGTGGGTGCATAGGAAAATTGTGTATAAAAACAAAGTAGGAAAAAGATCACTGTGTCAATGCATTTAATGCATAATTCATTGAATGTAAAGGCTTTTCTTGCGTGTGTGCGTGTGCGTGTGCGTGTGCGTGTGCGTGTGTGTGTGTGTGTGTGTATGTGAGTGTGTGTGTGTGTGTGTGTATGTGTGTGTGTGTGTGTGTGTGTGTGTGTGCACGCGCGCGCGCGCGTGCGCTCGAGTGACAGACAGAGATAGAGATAAAGAGACAGACAGACAGAGACAGACAGAGAAAGAGATAGACAGACAGAGACAGACAGAGGCAGAGAGTAGAGATTAGGAGGGAGAGGGACAGAAACTCAGAGAGAGAGAGCGGGAGAGGGGGGGAGAGGGAGAGAGACAGAGAGAGACAGAGAAGTAATAATAATAATAATAATAAAGAGCATTTATATAGCGCCTAATCTGATGAAAACAAGAGCCCTAAGCGCTTACAGGTATCACGCAGACACAACCAAACACACACACACACACACACACACACACACACACACACACACACACACACACACACACACACACACACACACACACACACACACACACACACACACACACGCACACACACACCAGCCGACATTCAAGGCTCAAAAGACAACAAGGGGGGATTTGGGGAAGTTAGGTGGTAGAGTCTTTATAAGTATCATGAGAGGGACTGGAAGAGATGGGTTTTCAGAGAGGACTTGAAAGAAGTGAGAGTTGCAGAGTGGCGAACAGAGACAGGGAGCTGATTCCAGATTACAGGGGCCTGATAGGAAAAGGAGCGTTGACCATAGGTTTTAGTGCGACAGGATGGTATGCGGAAGGTACGAGTATCAGCCGAGGAACGAAGTTGACGAGAGGGGGTGTACAGATGGAGGAGGTCAGAGATGTAAGGGGGTGCAAGACCGTTGAGAGACTTAAAACATAACAAAGCAATCTTGTAGCGAATTCTCTTTTCAACAGGTAACCAGTGAAGAGATTTGAGAAGAGGAGTGACATGAGAGGAACGAGATTTTCTGAAGATGAGCCTAGCAGCATTGTTTTGAACTTTTTGAAGCTTTTGAATGAGAGAGAAAGGACAGCCCGAGAGGAGGGAGTTGCAGTAGTCGAGACGAGAGAGAACAAAGGCACAGAGGAGAGTTTTGGTGGCTTCGACAGAGAGGATATTGCGAATAGAAGAAATTCTGCGTATCTCAAGATAGCATAATCTGCAAACATTCTGGACGTGTTTTTCAAAGGACAGGGTGTTATCAAGAGTGACTCCAAGATTGCGGACAGTGGAAGATAGTGGAATGTCAGATCCAAGCAGAGAGGCAGACAGAGGAAGGGAAGAACACTTAGCCAATGTGGTGGGAGAGATAAGGCTAAGTTCAGTTTTAATGGGGTTGAGTTGAAGTTTGTTTACAGTCATCCAGGAGTGAACATCAGAAATGCAGCCTTGGGTTTGTCTGATTATAGAGGGCAGTTGTGGGAGGGAACCAGAAGTATAGAGTTGGTTGTCATCAGAAAAGCTATGATGGGACATAGAGTGAAGTCGCATAATTTCAGAGAGGGGTTGTGTGTACAGCACAAATAGGATGGGACCTAAAACAGAGCCTTGGGGCACACCAAACTGGAGGGTAGCGGGTGCAGAGGATGAACAGCAGACAGAGACTGTTTGAGTGCGATTGGAGAGGTAGGACTGGAACCAAGACAGAGCGATGTCAGAGATACCGAACACTTTATGGAGACGTGTGAGCATGATAGAATGGTCGATGGTGTCGAATGCAGCCGAGAGATCAAGGAGAGATAGAAGAGAGATTTGATTTTGATCAAGAGCAGTCAGAATATCATTTGCAATTTTTACAAGAGCAGTTTCAGGGCTGTGTCCAGTGCGATAGGCCGACTGATAAGGGTAAGAGAGGTTGTTGGCGGTGATATGATCAGAGATCTGTGCGAGAACAATTTTTTCAAGGACTTTGGATAAGAAAGGTAGGTTGGAAACAGGTCGATAGTTTTTGAGGTTATTGGGGTCAAGACTAGGTTTCTTTAAAAGAGGTCTGACCAGGGCAGATTTGAAGGAAGTGGGAAAGATACCAGATGACAGGGAATTGTTGATGACAGTTGTGAAGTGAGGGAGCAAAGTATCTAGGCAGTGTGTTAAGATAGATGCTGGAAGAGGATCAAGCTCACAGGTCTTGATGTCAGAATGGCGGATTACATTGCGGATAGTAGTTTCAGAAGCAGGCTGAAAAGAAATAAGTGGTGTGCCTTGAAACAGAGGGTCGGGAATAGGAGGTTGAGAGATGGGCTGGGAGTCAAGACTGGAACGGATGGACCTAATTTTATCAATGAAAAAATCTGAAAAATGTTGTGCTAGACGGGCAGGGGGAAAGCATGATGGGAGAGGAGATTTATCTGATTTGCCAAGGAGGGTATTAGTAACGGAATATAGCTGTTTTGATGTAGAGCATGCAATAATTTTCGCATTGTAAAAGGCAGACTTAGCAGAGTCAACTATAGCATTGACAGTTTTGTTGGCAGCCTGAAAAATCTGTTTATTGATAGTAATGCTGTTCTTCAGCCACCGTCTTTCAGCACGACGGCGTTCACGCTTGGCCTTAAGAAGATCAGGGCCAACGGCAGAAAACCAGGGCGATGGTGGTCTCTGGGATACCCTACGTCTGGTGGCGGGGGCGTGCATGTCCAGCAGATCACTAATAGTCCGATTGAGGTCGTCAGCAGAGGCTGGAGGACAGGACTGAAGAGCGGCCAGGAGATCTTCGTTGAAGACGACGGTGTTGATATCAACTAGTTTTCTGACCATGACATAGGTAGTTTGGGGTGGAGGCTTGGTCATTGAAAGTTGGCCGAGGATACAGACATGATCCGAAGGAAGAGTATAATCAATTTCAATGGATTTGATGAAGGACTGGTCAGTTCTATGAACAACCCAATCGAGGATGTTGCCTTTTTCGTGGGTTGGAGTGTCGATAGATTGGGTCAAGCCAAAGGAGTTCAAAGAGCTTATCAGTTTAGCAGTGTGGGTCTGGTTAGGTTCATTATAATGAAAATTAAAGTCTCCTGCAATGATGAAACAGCCTTTCAAGGTGTTACAGTAGGCAAGGAGGTCTGGAAACTCTTCTACAAACACATGGTTTTTAAGCTGGTTCTTTGGGCTGGGTGGTGGACGGTAGAGGAACAGCAGATGGAAAGTCTGGTGGGGTAGAGTGAGGGAGAGCTGGACAATTTCAAAAGTAGAGTGTTTGAATTTAAAGTCAGTCTTGGTAGTAATTCGGGGCAGGAGGGACTCGGCAACAACAAAAGCGATGCCGCCGCCGAGACCAGTTTTGCGAGCGAACGAGAGTGTACGGTGACCGGGAGGAGCAAGATCCCTCTCCTTGGGTTCATCCCCGACAGGCTGAAACCAGGTTTCATTGACGGCGAAAATATCGACGACGTGGTCATGGATGAAGTAGTTGATCGCGGATCTCTTCTCGTGTCTGGTACCGAGGGCCTGAGCATTGAACAGTGCAAGAGTCAATGAGTCAGTGCGTAGTTTCTTTTTGCCGGCTGTGAGAGGAATGAGGTTATCAGGGTTGGAGCACAGCGGTCTGGGGGACGGATGGGTATCATAGACAGGAACAGAAGGCAGACCACTGCTGCCATGACGCTGATGTACATCAGTGACCACTGGAATCGTACGTCTCTTGCGCATTCCACCACGACATGATCGACGACGGGGGAGATTTCGGCCAATTTTCAGCGATCTCAGGTGTTCAACCAGGTCAGGGTCAAGGGTCGAGTCAGGGGGGCAACATGACAGCAAGCAGTCCCGATTGTACTGCACACGAGTGGAAGAATGTGTAGACACAACAGCTGGTTGTGAAGCGGGGCGTGATGAGGCAGACGCACGCAGTGCGAGAGAGACAGAGCGGGGAGGGTGCACGTGCACTGGCGAGAAACATGGCGGGCTGAGTTGAAAATTCAAGTGGAGTAGGAGAGATAAAATGCACAAAGAAAACAGTACCTTGGCTTGCAGCGAAGCATTCATAAACCACCACATACTGAAACAGGAACATTCACAAACACAATCACTTGCTTTTAGCCATCAACAATCGATATAACTCCGTGCACACACACAAATAATCGCAGCGAGGTAGCCGTGCCAGTGAGGCGGCTGAACCTTGACCTTGACATTCCTGTCTCTGCCTAAAATGCTCTCTGTCTCTCTGTCTCTTTGTCTGTCTGTCTGTCTGTCTCTGCCTAAAATGCTCTCTGTCTCTGTTTCTCTGTCTCTTTGTCTGTCTGTCTGTCTGTCTGTCTGTCTCTGTCTCTGGTTGTGAAGTAGACAGAGAGAGAGAGAGAGACAGAGACAGAGAGAGAGACAGACAGAGAGTGAGAGGGAGATGGAGAAAAACTCAGAGAGAGGGGGGAGAGAGGGAGAGAAAGAGAGAGAGAGAGATAGTGTGTGTGTCTGTGTGTGTGTGTGTGTGTGTGTGTGTGTGTGGTGTGTGTGTGTGTGTGTGTGTGTGTGTGGTGTGTGTGTGTGTGAGAGAGCGTGTCTGTGCGTGTTTGTGTGTGTTTGTGTGAGACAGAGACAGAGAGCAAGACAGAGAAACAGAGAGAAACTGAGAGAGAGAGAAAGAGAGAGACAGAGGCAGAGACAGAGACAGACAGACAGACAGACAGACAGACA
>CM060314.1:13341230-13346230 GCA_030674185.1 Monoplex corrugatus | reverse complement strand
AAAATGATTTGATTTCTGTTATTGTATGAACAAACATATTGACTAAAAAGATATATGATGATACTTCATGTTAAAATTTCATATGTTCACATAGGTTACATTCATATGGCAGAAAGATATTGATAATGCTAAACGGTCCAAATGAAACGAAATGTCCACAAGTAACACAAGAACATTTCACATGATAATGCATCTGTCCCAACGACAATCCGGCGTGACTATTCATAAGATTTACATATCTACAAGACTTCTGTATGAAACCAGTGATTCTTAAATATGTTATCGATACATCATACTTGATAGTATGCCTTTTCTGTATCAGATACTGTTTTTAAGTACTCTCTGCAGCAATTTATCTGTGGTGTATTTTTTTTTCACAGTCACATTTGTAAATGCAAAATTTTGCGAGAATATAAGTCTAGTAGTAAGAAACTCTGGGGAGAGTCAGACAGCAGAAAGTCCTTAGAGGAGGCACATATATCAAGAAGTGTTTTGGATGTTAATCACTGACACTCTAAGGGGCCAGGCCGCATCCAGGTCATGACTCCGGATATCCCTCTGGTGTCGCCATTTTCGTTTTTTTTATATAGAAATTTGTCCTCCTCGGGGAATTGAACCTACGCATCCTAAGTGGTCAGGTGTTTCGAAACAAAGTCACCCTTGCAACGGATGTCTTAACCACTTGGCTATCGTCACCAGCAACATATGGGGGACATTTTAAGCCTAATGAAATTCATGTAAGTCTAAGATACTGTCTGATCTAAACACAGTATCATATGCAAACAGTACAATCGTTTCAGTAATATTTATGAATTGGGACAGATATTATTCAGTATCCTCTGGAGATGTTGCTACAAATCGCTGGCCCCTAAACAGCTACAAAACATATGTCGTTCTGTTCATTTTTACAAAAACAACACGCATCACCATTTTTTTTCACACCCATTTTTGTCAAAACAATATTTGTGCTTGAATGCATTGCTTTAACTTATCTGAAATCACGAGACTTTTATTTCTTTTATCTTTGGAATTTAGCCAAACGTTCCATTCCATTTCATGTCTTTGGCTAAGTATTATCTCCCTTCAATCATAACACTTAGGTCCGGTTTCATCTTCAGTTAACATTTACAGTACATTTGAGCCCTTTTATTTACAGCACGATTTTACTTAACCCTTTGACACTCGCAATCTGCCCGCCAGCATCCTGCATTGTCGACTATGCTAGCAAAGTAAAAACTTAACCCTTTGTCTCCCTCACCTTGTCATCAGCTTCCTGCAGGAACACACACACACACACCACACACACACACACACACACACACACACACACACACACACACACACACACATAAATATATATATATATATATATATATATATATATATATATATATATATATATATATATATTATCCTCATCATCATTAGGTGCCCTGCCGCATGGCGTTGGCGATCATGGACTTCCATCTGTCTCTATCTCTCGTTGCCCCAAGCATCTCCTCCACCCTCCTCGTCTTCAGCCACTCTGCAAGTCCGTCCAGCATTTTCTCCCTGGGTCTACCTGGTGCTCTCTTTCCCTCCATCTTCCCCGTTGTGACCAGGTGCTCCAAATCCCCCTTCATCATAAAATGGCCTGTAAATGTTGCCTGCCTTTTCCTAATCTTCCTTATGAACGATCTACTTGTGTCTGCCTCCATCAAGACTGTCTCGTTTGTTTTCTTTGCTGTCCATGGAACTCTCAGCATTCTTCTTAGAAACCACATCTCGGCTGCTTCAATCTTGTTCTGGCTTTGCTTGTTGACTGTCCACGCCTCACATCCGTACAACAGTACTGGTTCTATATAACATTCAAGAACTCTCTTCCTGATGTTAATTGATAGGCATTTGTTGGTAAGAATGCTTGTCATCTTCTTGAATGCTGTTTTGGCTTGGCCGATTCTGCCGGCTATTTCTGATGTGCATCTGCTGTCTGATGAAATGATCGTTCCGAGGTATTTAAATTTATCAACCTGTGTCAAGGTTTTGTCATTTGCTGTTATTTCGCATGAGGGGATTTCATGTTTTTTACTGATCACCATGACTTCAGTCTTCCTGCTGTTTAGTTCCAACCCCTTACCTTTGCTTTCTATTTCTAGTATATTCACAAGGTTTTGTAGGTCCCTTTCATTTTCTGCAATTTGCACGGTGTCATCTGCGTATCGAATGTTGTTTATCATTTCCCCTCCAACCTTTAATCCACAGTCTTCTTCTAGGTTTCTCATGATGTTTTCGCTGTAAAGTGAAAACAGATCTGGTAACAAAACACAACCCTGTCTGACTCCTCTTTTGGTGTTTTGGAAAGAGCTTATATTGTTTTCTATTCTCATTGCAGCTGTTTGTTCTCAGTACATATTTCTGATTATTCGTAGATCTTTTCCATCAATACTGAGTCTCTCCAGTTGGTTGATCAATTCTTCATGTCTTACCCGATCGAAAGCCTTGGTATAGTCACCAAAGCATAAATACAAAAAATTTAATCCTTATTCATCTCAACTGACTCTATGATAGTTCTTATGATGTACATGGCATTGCATTAATAGTTCCTTTCCCTTGCACAAACCCACACTGTTCTTCTGCTATTTCTCTTTTGATTCTATTCCTTGTCCTCATCATGATTATTCTTGACAGGATTTTTGTTACATGACTCATCAAACTGATTGTGCGATGGAGTTCGCATTCTACAGCCCCTGTCATCTTTGGAAGTGCAATGAAAATTGATTTTGACATATCTTTGGGGATTTTTCCAGCGTCGTAAATTTCATTTAGGAGGACGGTTATTTTTTCTATGTCAAACTCCTCCAGGGCTTCAATCATCTCTGTAGTAATGTTGTCTGGTCCTGGGGCTTTTCCTGGTTTCATCTTTTTCAGTGCTGCTCTCACTTCATCTTTCATTATGGGTGGTACTTCAAAGTTCTTTTTTATAATATGTTCTTCGTTTCTGTCATCCTCAAAAAGGTCTTTAATGTATTCTCCCCACCTGTCTAATATTTTGTCTTTTTCCATGATAAGCGTGCCATCTTTCGATTTTAAGCAACGAGTTGATGTGCATGTATTTTTCCTGTGGACAATTTCTTCAATCCGTCTGTACATACCCTGAGGTGTCGGTCTTCTATTTCTTTGCATTTTGTTTTCAGCCAAGCTTCCTGAGCTTTATTGCACCTAATCCTGATTTCTTTGTTTATCTTCCAGTATATCTCCTCGTTTCTCTTTGCCTTTCTCCTTTCCTCCATCAAGCCCAAAATTTCATTAGTCATCCAGCTCTTTTTTGCTTTTGTATCCGCCTTAGGGATTTCTTCACAAGCTTCATCTATCGAATTTCTCAACTTTGTCCATTGTTCCGCACTGTCACAAAATCACTTTTTCTTCTGTATTCATTTTTCGAAAAATTCAAAAGACATAAAGATGCCATCTGCCCTGAGATCTTTAACGCTCGCTATATCCTGCACACGAGACTTCGGTTTATCGTCTCATCCAAAAGCCTAGCACTCAGACTACCACTAAAGATCTAGTAGATATGGGTGGGGGTAGGGGGTGAAGAAAGGTCTCTGTCCGATTCGTGCTTTGAACCCGGATTTCTCCACGTCGTAAGCAGGCCCCTTACCACTAGGCCACCACTCCTTTGCTGTATTTATTACATTCACACAAGGTCGTGTCCATGGTGTTTATAGCCCAACCGACCCTTAAGCCATATCAGGCCTAACAGCACGTTCAAAACAATTCAAAGTTCAGCCCTTGTATTCCCGCACCCTATCCACAAACTGCAAAAACTTAACCCTTTGACTTCCTCACCCTATCCACCAGCTTCCACAGGAAGCTGGTGGATAGGATGAGGGAGTCAAAGGGTTAAGTTTTTGCTTAGCTAGCATGGTTGACAATGCAGTATGCTGGTAGACAGGGTGCGGGAGTCAAAGGGTTAATAAACTCCAAATCAAAGTTACTGCCAGCAAACAGGAACCAGAAATACCACAAAATAGAATCAGAAACCGTATTTAAGGTAAAAAAAAAAAAAAAAAAAGACAGGCGCAAAATTTCGGCCAACTAGCCTTTGTCAAACTTACACAAATGACAACAAAGAATAAATGTACAAAATCAGCCCCTGTCATGTTTTATCATATCATCATATCACAACACGTTCTGATTCGTGGTGTGTGTGTGTGTGTGTGTGTGTGTGTGTGTGTGTGTGTGTGTGTGTGTGTGTGTGTGTGTGTGTGTGTGTGTGTGTGTGTGTGTGTGTGTTGGTTGGTTTTTTTGTCTGGTTCCAAGTTTAATTAAAAAGACATCATATAAAAACCAAGCACGCAACGAGCCATTCAAGTCTACAATATTTCCCCTATGTCTGATCACGAAAGACGAAATTTACTGATCTCTTGTAAAAACTTGAAAATTACGACTGGAGGAATGTCTTTGAAGAGGTTCTTTAACCCTTTGACTCCTGCACCCTGTCCACCAGATTCCTGCAGGGAGTTAGTGGATAGGTTGAGGGAGTCAAAGGGTTAAGTTTCTGCAGTTGGTGGATAGGGTACCGGAGTCAAAGGGTTAAGGAGTCTGTGTGTATAGTGCTTAGTGTCTCACACCGTGCAAGTCCAAGCACTCAGTAAGAAGGTGAGTGGTTCCTCACCAGTATGCACTATGGCAGCCGAGATGTGGTTTCTAAGAAGAATGTTGAGAGTTCCATGGACAGCAAAGAAAACAAACGAGACAGTCTTGATGGAGGCAGACACAAGAAGATCATTCATAAGGAAGATTAGGAAAAGGCAAGCAACATTTTATAGGCCATTTTATGAGGAAAGGGGAATTGAAGCACCTGGTCACAACGGGAAAGCAGGAGGGAAAGAGAGAACGGGTATAGACCCAGGGAGAAGATACTAGACGGACTTGCAGAGTGGCTGAAGACAAGGAGGGTGGAAGAAATGCTTGAGGCGACAAGTGATAGAGACAGATGGAAGTCCATCATTGCCAAC
>CM060314.1:13321230-13328730 GCA_030674185.1 Monoplex corrugatus | reverse complement strand
CAGATTTAGCCAATCTGTTTTCAATATCGCGTGTGTCCGCCCCGAGCCTGGATGCATGCTTCACAGCGCCGATGCATCGACCCCACAAGGGTACGGAGTGTGTCCTGAGGGATGGCCGCCCACTCGATCTGCAGGATGTCGACCAGCCTGGCCAGGGTGCCCGGTGGGGGGTGGTTGTCCCTGATGCGCCTCCCGAGCACATCCCAGAGGTGTTCAATTGGGTTCAGGTCAGGTGAGCACGCTGGCCAGGCCATACGGACGACTTCATGCTGCTCCAGGAAGTCGGTCACAAGGCGTGCTCGATGCGCAGGTGCATTGTCGTCCTGGAAGATGGCGCCTTGACCAAGGTCCACAAGCGCAGGCAGTGCCACGGCCGCCAGAACCTCGTCCCGGTACCGGACCCCGTTCAGGATGCCGTCAATGGGGAGCAGGGGGGTCCGGGAACCACGGCTCATGCCACCCCCACCATCACCGACCCGTCGCCGTACCGGTTATGCTCTTGGACAGTGGCGTCAGCGAACCTCTCCCCTTGACGTCGCCACACCCGAGCCCGGCCATCGTTAAAGGTCAGGGTGAACCTGGACTCATCCGAAAACAAGACCCGGGCCCACTGTTGCCTTGTCCAGGTCACGTGCTCCCTGGCCCAGGTCATGCGGCGCACTCTGTTGACCGGTGACAGCACGGGTCGGACGGCCGGTCTCCGTGACCTCAAGTTTGCCTCATGTAGCCGTCTTCTCACCGTGCTGCAGCTGATGTTAGCACCTGTTGCGTCCCTCAGCTGACCCCTCAAGGTCACCGCAGTGGATGCCCTTTCCCTCAGGACGGAGAGGGCAAGGTAGCGGTCTTGCTGTCTTGTCGTTACTCTGGGTCGACCCGTGTGACGCCTTTCCTGGACTGCTCCAGTCTCATTGAAGCGCTCCAGCAGTCTCTGGATTGTGGAATGCGACACTTCAAGTCGTCTAGCAACTTCCCGCTGCGCTAGGCCTTCATCAAGCAGAGCGAGGGCTCTCCCCCGCTGCTCATCCGTCATCCGTCGTCTTGCAAGCATGGTTAAAACGAACCAAGAACGGGTCCTTTTCATCCTCGTCTGCGGGCAACTTTGGATGGAGTAGTGTTCAAAAAGGGCTTGCCTTGCACGTGCAAAGCGAATTTTGTCGCTACCTTGCCTGCGTCGTCAGAGAGACCCTGCTGAAGATTCGACAATTTCGTGTGGAAATTGTCTTCCTTGGGCCGCCCATTGCAAATCGGCAAATCCCCAAACACGTGCCAAAAGGAAACTGCAATGTTGTCTGAGCTCTTATCCATTCAGTTACGGCAACGAATTGGAGAAAAGAGTAAGAGAAAATAGGTTATTTCTCCTTTCAAAAATTGACTCAAAAACGTTCCTGGCCCTTCAATAATGACGTGTAGTATATATAGTGTGTGTGTGTGTGTGTTTGTGTGTGTGCGGGCGCGCGGGCGCGTGCAGGCGTATTTATAGCAGTTAATTGTGACAGATATGTTTGAGAATGTAAGCTTAAATGTGTATGTTTCACATACATACACGCACACATACGCATACGTACACGCAAATGCGCATGCACGCACACACACTCACACACGCATGCACGCACGTACGCATACACACATACGCACACACACACACACACACACACACACACACACACACACACACACACACACACACACACACACACACACACACACACAGACTTTCCCCGACACACGCATGCATGAAAAATCGTATCACATAAAACATTTTCCTGGTTTTGGGTCAGCGCACATGACCTACAACCTGAAAGAGGCAGGTACACAAACATTCCAAGATAGGATACAGTGAATCATCAGACACAGAGAAAATGTACAGTTTGTGACGTGATTGAAGATGGACTTCATTTCCTGGATAACTGCACCAGCAAAACCCGCCTTCTTGAATGCTTGAATTCAGACTGTACAGCAAGACTTCTTTAAAAAAAAAAAACTCTCAGAGATGATCCTCTGGTTGCAATTTTCAAGTGCTTTTTGTTTGTTTGTTTGTTTGTTTTTTCAAGAGATCAGAAGATTTCATCTTTCATGAATATGCTAGAAATAGAAAGTAAAGGTAAGGGGTTGGAACTAAACAGCAGGAAGACTGAAGTCATGGTGATCAGTAAAAAACATGAAATCCCCTCATGCGAAATAACAGCAAACGGCACAACCTTGACACAGGTTGATAAATTTGAATACCTGGGAACGATCATTTCATCAGACGGCAGATGCACATCAGAAATAGCCGGCAGAATCGGCCAAGCCAAAACAGCATTCAAGAAGGTGACAAGCATTCTTACCAACAAATGCCTATCAATTAACATCAGGAAGAGAGTTCTTGAATGTTATATAGAACCAGTACTGTTGTACGGTTGTGAGGCGTGGACAGTCAACAAGTAAAGCCAGAACAAGATTGAGGCAGCCGAGATGTGGTTTCTAAGAAGAATGTTGAGAGTTCCATGGACAGCAAAGAAAACACACGAGACAGTCTTGATGGAGGCAGTCACAAGAAGCTCATTCATAAGGAAGATTCGGAAAAGACAGACACCATGTATAGGCTATTTTATGAGGAAAGGGGATTTGGAGCACCTGGTCACAACGGGAAAGCAGGAGGGAAAGAGAGCACCAACTAGACCCAGGGAGAAAATACTAGACGGACTTGCAGAGTGGCTGAAGACAAGGAGGGTGGAAGAGATTATTGAGGCAACAAGAGATAGAGACAGATGGAAGTCCATGATCGCCAACGCCATGCGGCAGGGCACCTGATGATGATGATGATGATGATGATGATGATGATGATTTGGAAAGATTTTTAAATGCTTTTTAGACTTGAAAGGGAAATCGTATGCTTGGTTTTTAACTCTTGTCTTGTTAACTAAACTTCACTGGCGTGTTTGCAGCCCATGCTAATGTTTCCATCGTTCTGGTGATGTCAGCTTAGTGTTTGAAAGGGTTTTCACCACCCCTGTTATGCTCCTCTGTTCAGCACATAGGGTTTTGCGCAAGCTCAGGGAGTCTGCTGAATATATGCTGGCAGATTGGGATGGAGTGCATATATGAATTGTCCGTGTGCGATGAATCGAACAAACTCAAAACTCCTAACTAAACCTGCGAGTTTTTTGTTTTGTTTTGTTTTGTTTTGACGTGGCGTTGACTCTGCTGTGACTCTTGTAGTCGGCTGGGCTCTGTACCATAAGAACTAAAATGTTAAAAAAGGAAAACAAACAAACAAAAGCGAACAAACAAGCAAAACAGTCAAACAAAAACAAGATTGAAACTGATGAAAAAGATTTTACGAAACACACAAGCTTTCAACGATGGATTACCGAAAATCTATTACGATAAATCCAGGCGACTAAGATAATGTGCATAAGTGTTGAGGGATGTGTCTATGACTGCCTGTATTTTGGGGAAATACAAAGATTCCTAATCATTTATATATTTGTATTCCTGTTATTGATGATGATGATGATCATGGTGATGATGATGATCATTATCATGATGATGGTGATGTGAAATACGAAATCAATACCTGTTGAAATTTTTAATCAATCGTTATGTCAGCTTTTACAGCCATGATTTATACAGAAGTAGCCCTGTTTTGGGGGGTTCTTATGATAAATAAGCGTGTTCTGAATCCAGGTGTGAGGTTTTCACACATGCAGCCATCCCTCCTTATTTATTTATCTATTCATTTATTTGTTTGTTTATGTGTGTATGTATATATGTATGTATGTATGTATGTATGTATGTATGTATGTATGTATGTATGTATGTATTTATTTATATATTCATTTATTCGTTTCCTTAATTTTCTTTTATCTCTAATTCAGGAAAAACCCAAACACTTTCCTTTACACGCTGCTGGAGTCTGTGCAGAAATTTACAGAAAGGCAAAATGCGATTGGATGGAAGGTGAAGAGAGATGAGGTGGACAATGAATTGGCGGCTGTCGTTGCTGGTTTTCTATTTTTAATCATTATGCTTTTTTTTCTTTGTATTCAGTTATGTTTCTTTTTTTTCTATTGATGTGTACGCGTGGTATGTGTCAGTGTACTTGTGTGTGTGTGCGCGCGCGCGCGCGTGTGTGTGTGTGTACTTGGGTGTTTGTATGTGTGTGTGTGCGTGCATGCGTGTGTGTGTGTGTGTGTGTGTTGTTAGAGAGAGAGAGAGAAAGAGAGAGAAAAGAGAGAGAGAGAGAGAGAGAGATTGTGTGTGTGTGTGTGTGTGTGTGTGTGTGTGTGTGTGTGTGTGTGTGTGTGTGTGTGTGTGCGGGCGCATGCGCGTTATTGGGGGCGGAGGATAGATTGAAGGAATTGGGAAAATGGAGAAGATAATTTATTCATGTTGGTGTGCAGATGAGGCTGTGAATCGTATTGATTGGGGGGTGATTTCTGGTGGTGTTATGGTACAGGGTGGTGGTGAGGTAAGTTTACAGCAGGGAGCTGGTTGTGTTTTCCTCCCTTTCCACTGTTCTTTTAACATTACAAAGTAACCCTTTGATTCCCGCACCCTGTCCACCAGCATCTTGCATTGAAAACCATGCTAGCAAAGCAAAAACTTAACCCTTTGATTCCCGCACCCTGTCCACCAGCATCTTGCATTGAAACCATGCTAACAAAGCAAAAACTTAACCCTTTGATTCCCGCACCCTGTCCACCAGCATCTTGCATTGAAAACCATGCTAACAAAGCAAAAATTTAACACTTTGATTCCCTCACCCTATCCACCTGTAGGAAGCTAGTTGATAGGATGAGGGAGTCAAAGGGTTAAGTTTTTCCATTTGGTGGATAGGGTGCGGGAGTCAGAGTTGATATACACATGTCACTACGATGTTGCCTGTATTTTTCTATTGACAGACCGATACGATGATATTGTATAAAATCCATAAGCTAGGTAAGAGCTCAAGGTCATACCATTGCATAGGTCTTACGTGCAGGCTTAAGGTGTATGCCATAACCAGTCTGGATCGTCTCTTATCACACGGCACCAGTAGCGTCAGCGCATACAGAATTATTTATACCGAGTGCCGAGGAATTTATCTCGAGAAACAGAAGCTGAAACAGCCGTCCGTCCATTCGACCTGCATCATTCTCCAAATTGGCGAAATGTAGAAGACAGAAAACAGCAGTAGCACAAACACTGAAGTGAACTAATCCAGTTATTCTCGTCAAGGATTCCTTCTCCAACCGTTAAAACGTCGGGTAGGTCTAATGTAAGTTCTACAATAATACGCTTGTTAAAGGTCTGTTTGTGGGTTCTTTAGTTTTCATTTTATTTGATTGTTTTGGTAACCCATTTCTCTTTCTGTCTCTGTTTCTGTCTCTGTCTGTCTGTCTGTCTCTCTCTCTGTCTTAATCTCTGTCGCTGTCAGTCTGTCTCTGTCTGTCTCTCTCCGTCTGTCTCTGTCTGTCTGTCTCTAGTTGTCATGTCTTTCTCCTTTCTGCTCGGTTTCACTTTCTATCTGTCTCTCTGTCTGTTTCTTTCAGTCTCGTGAAAGTACAGAATATAGAATTTGTTCAAGAGAGATTCATCGCCCTCGGAAATCCCATACATGCTCCACTCAATCTGTCATCTGTTATTGGGTAGACTTCTGGAATCTGCATAAAAATGTATGCACTGGAAGGTTTTGAAATGGAGGAGGGGCGGGGCGGGGAAGGAGGAGATAAGAACCTATAAAATATTTTTCTCATGCAGGATGGCTGGCTGTCTTGATAGAGCCGTGGACTCAAGATTTTATGTCTTGAGTTCAGATCCTTGTCTGCAACATAACAGCTGGCCTGTTCTCTTCCCATCGTAGTTCTCTACTCATGTTGGTGGTGTCAGCGTAGTGTTTGACAGGTTCCTCTTGTGTACTCATTTTGGTGGTGTCAGCGTGGTGTTTTACAGGTTCCCTTTCTCTACTCATTTTGGTGGTGTCAGCTTAGTGTTTCACAGGTTGCCCTTCTCTACTGATTTTGTGGTGTCAGCGTAGTGTTTCACAGGTTCCCTTTCTCTACTCATTTTGTGGTGTCAGCGTGGTGTTTCACAGGTTGCCCTTCTCTAATGATTTTGGTGGTGTCAGCGTGGTGTTTCACATGTTGCCCTTCTCCACTGATTTTGTGGTGTCAGCGTGGTGTTTCACAGGTTGCCCTTCTCCACTGATTTTGTGGTGTCAGCGTGGTGTTTCACAGGTTGCCCTTCTCCACTGATTTTGTGGTGTCAGCGTGGTGTTTCACAGGTTGCCCTTCTCCACTGATTTTGTGGTGTCAGCGTGGTGTTTCACAGGTTGCCCTTCTCTAATGATTTTGGTGGTGTCAGCGTGGTGTTTCACAGGTTGCCCTTCTCTAATGATTTTGGTGGTGTCAGCGTGGTGTTTCACAGGTTGCCCTTCTCCACTGATTTTGTGGTGTCAGCGTGGTGTTTTACAGGTTGCCCTTCTCTAATGATTTTGGTGGTGTCAGCGTGGTGTTTCACAGGTTGCCCTTCTCTAATGATTTTGGTGGTGTCAGCGTGGTGTTTCACAGGTTGCCCTTCTCTAATGATTTTGGTGGTGTCAGCGTGGTGTTTCACAGGTTGCCCTTCTCCACTGATTTTGTGGTGTCAGCGTGGTGTTTTACAGGTTGCCCTTCTCTAATGATTTTGGTGGTGTCAGCGTGGTGTTTCACAGGTTGCCCTTCTCTACTCATTTTGGTGGTGTCAGCGTGGTGTTTCACAGGTTGCCCTTCTCTACTCATTTTGGTGGTGTCAGCGTGGTGTTTCACAGGTTGCCCTTCTCTAATGATTTTGGTGGTGTCAGCGTGGTGTTTTACAGGTTGCCCTTCTCTAATGATTTTGGTGGTGTCAGCGTGGTGTTTCACAGGTTGCCCTTCTCTAATGATTTTGGTGGTGTCAGCGTGGTGTTTCACAGGTTGCCCTTCTCTAATGATTTTGATGGTGTCAGCGTGGTGTTTCACAGGTTGCCCTTCTCTAATGATTTTGGTGGTGTCAGCGTGGTGTTTTACAGGTTGCCCTTCTCTAATGATTTTGGTGGTGTCAGCATAGTGTTTCACAGGTTGCCCTTCTCTAATGATTTTGGTGGTGTCAGCGTGGTGTTTCACAGGTTGCCCTTCTCCACTGATTTTGTGGTGTCAGCGTGGTGTTTTACAGGTTGCCCTTCTCTAATGATTTTGGTGGTGTCAGCGTGGTGTTTTACAGGTTGCCCTTCTCTAATGATTTTGGTGGTGTCAGCGTGGTGTTTCACAGGTTGCCCTTCTCTAATGATTTTGGTGGTGTCAACGTGGTGTTTCACAGGTTGCCCTTCTCTAATGATTTTGGTGGTGTCAACGTGGTGTTTTACAGGTTGCCCTTCTCTAATGATTTTGGTGGTGTCAGCGTGGTGTTTGAAAGGTTGCCCTTCTCTAATGATTTTGGTGGTGTCAGCGTGGTGTTTCACAGGTTCCCCTTCTCTAATGATTTTGGTGGTGTCAGCGTGGTGTTTCACAGGTTGCCCTT
>CM060314.1:13313730-13316230 GCA_030674185.1 Monoplex corrugatus | reverse complement strand
GGGTGGGAGCCAGTTGAAGCCCGAGAAATACCACAGTGATTTTTGAAGGGCCTGATGGGGATTCGAACCCATAACCTTCCAGTCAGTAATTCGTTGCGCTAATCACGGCAACTGGTTGACTCCAGATTTTTAATGATCCGATCCTCTGATGAGATTTGATAATTTCAAGACTAAGTCACCCTTGGACGGATGTCTATCCACGTAACTATCGGAAACCTGTGACGTATAGGGGGATTTTAATCGTTATGAAGTTCACTTTTGTTTCTCCTTGACCACATCCAACTGGAGCTCTTTTCAGTTGCTTCTGCATTGTCTGCAGACTCTGGTCCTCTCCTTCCTTGAAATGGAGAACTCTTTCATGAGGTCACGTGCATAATACGTGCCTATCAACCCTCTTGCATCAATTGCTTTGGTGAGGACTTTGGCGTAAAAGTCGGATTTCTTCGAGTTGCTGGCTAGACTGGCATACTTTTCGGTCTCGTAAAAATGGGCTTCCTCCAGTCTATTTTCATATGGTACAGTGAGTTCAATCAGAATCATTTGTTTTGAAGAATGGGAATGGAGAACTATGTCGGGTCTCATGCCACTCTTGCTGATGATTTCTGGGTGTTTTTTTCTTCCATATTGGAAATACGACGTGCACTGTCAGTAATCCATTTCATCCAACAGATCCCGCTTCTATGCCCTGGATGTCACAGCTTTTCCAAGTCACAGTTTTGATGCCTTTTGCCGTGTACAAGATTGCTGAACTTGTGTGGCATGTTTCTTTTTCCTCTTGCAGTATTGAGCGCCTGTGCAGTCTCTCGAAGCACTTGATTGTGCCTCCGTGTGTACCTTCCTGGGGTTTGCGCTACTTTACATGAGCTCAGGACATGTTCCGCTGTTTGTTTGACCTGGCGGAACGGGTACGCAGGGTCATAAGACTTCCCCCCATTTTACCAGATTTGCATTCGAGGGCAGGGGGTGATATACAGATCTGAGGATGAAACTGATTCTCAGAGGATCATATGTCACATGTCATTCCAGATTAGATTTCTTTGGGGTGCATTTTCCCACGTTGTCCACTGCCTCTATTGGCCTTGTCTGACTGCCTGCTGGAGTCTTTTGGCATCCTCTCCTTTCTTCATCTCTTCTTGTATTATCATATTTATTTTTCATTTTTCTGTTCACTTTTGACCACCATTCCACTTATGTTTCCTCAGTCCATGCCTATTGGTCTGCGTGTGCCCTATTATTTCTCTGACGATGAAGCTTTCCTTTGCTGTGTCCACCGTCTCCTGGACATTACATTTTCAGCCTGTCCTCAGCTTCGGCTGGACTGATACCACAGCTTTATTTCCTCGATAGTTAAGTAGGAACACTGTCCGACTTAGCCCAGATTACGAGAATCCTTTACCTTCTCTTCCTTATACAGTCCCGACAGTCACTTTCTGGACCTAACAGTCTGTAAAATACACCATTAGCTGTTACACCCATTCATCAACAGCCGTACCTGAGCGAGTCGCGGTGCATCCATGCTGACGGGTGGGTACGTTGCAGGAAAAGGACGGGGATTGGGGAATAAATGAACCGACCACCAAAATGAACTGTGAGAGACAATTCAGGTCACTGGGGGTGCTGGTTACAGTAGCTGGGGGCTTGTGATCATAGACTGTTAGTCGCCTGTCCCACCCTTTTGTCCCGCCCTTTTGTTCTACCCTCTGTTGTCCTTTCTCAAGAGACAACCTTAAGAGCCTGGGAATCTCTGCGGGTGAATGAGGAAGACTAAGTGTGCCACGTGGAAGTGTGTAGAGAGTGTGCCACGTGGAAGTGTGTAGAGATACTGTTTGATTCATTCTTATTACCCCTAGCCCCTTTGATTCCCGCACCCTGTCCACCAGCATCTTGCATTGTCAGCCATGCTTCGTCATCATCATCATCATATGCCCTGCCGTATGGCGTTGGCGATCATGGCCCTCCGCACGAATCTATCCCCTGTCGCTGCAATATATCTCCCACCCACTCTGTCTTCGCCCACCCTGCAAATCCGTCCAATATTTAGCTTACCAAAGCAAAAACTTAACCCTTTGACCATTTGACTTCCTCACGCTATCCTCTACCTTCCTACAGGAAACCTGCAGGAAAGTGGTGGATAGGGTGAGGGAGTCAAAGGGTTAATCATGTCAAACAGCTGATTTTGATCCAACAGTGTCTTTCGCGGTGAGAAATATGGTGATACGTATTATGTAAACAGATATGTATAATTCGAAAAGCTGTTACGCTGGCCTATACCTCTGACTTGCTTGCTAACTTGGTAAATTTAAATCAGTGAGGCGATGTCTTCTCATCCTGGTCGAGTTTAGTGAATCCTTGACACATACATATACACACGAAGGGGGTTCAGGCACTGGCAGGTCTACACACGCACGTTGATCTGGTGTGGGTATGGTGTGATTCACTATAAAGTGTTTCAGTGACGGATAGTAGGGCAGAGACACTAACAATTATGACAAAAAATAAA
>CM060314.1:13281230-13311230 GCA_030674185.1 Monoplex corrugatus | reverse complement strand
AGACAAACAGACAGATAGATAGATAGATAGACAGACAGGCAGGCAGACAGACAGACAGACAGATAGATAGACAGACAGATAGACAGACGCACACACGCACACACGCCGTCGAGTTGTCCCATAACCACATGGGTTGTAAGGTCGTTGTGAACTGACGAGGTTAAGGAGACCTTGACGAGTCAGCTTTTTTATGACCGCTCCCACACCCTTCTCTCCCTTCCCTGGTGGGCTGTAGTTGTCCCCCCTGTTCTGTATGTAGTAAGGTCGTTAGGATTACCTGGTGAAATTGTCTGGGAATAATTTGAGAGACCTTGTGCGCTGAACCTATCTGTTTACTGTTTTAAACACACTCACCTGCTTTCGGAAATAGAACGAAAAAATGGGGAGGAGTTTAGTGTGTGTGTGTTGTGTGTGTGTGTGTGTGTGTGTGTGTGTGTGTGTGTGTGTGTGTGTGTGTGTGTGTGTGTGTGTGTGGTGTGTGTTTAAGAGAGAGAGAGAGGTGTGAGTGTGTGTTGTGTGTGGCACGCGCGCGTGCGTGCGTGGTGCGTGTGTGTGTGTGTGTGTGTGTGAGAGAGAGAGAGAGAGAGAGAGAGAGAGAGAGAGGTATATTATGCACATGCATATTTCGATAAAAGTATATAATTAGCACACCTCCTACTGTGACTATTAGCAAGTGTGTGCGTGGGTGTTCGTGCGGGCACGTACGTGTGTGTGCTTGTGTGTGTGTGTGTGTGTGTGTGTGTGTGTGTGTGTGTGTGTGTGTGTGTGTGGTGTTCGCTGACAAGTGCATGTACTTGATAATACATTTTGTGACAATAATCATGAACAGGTACATCATGTGTAGACGCATGCTTTTGTTGTTTTTGTATAGAATTGAGAACTAAGAACACATTCGTTGTAAGACTTCAGACTTCAGAATACTTCACTACTCAAGGATAGTTGCATGAGATCCCATTGGATCTGTTTTACAGCTAGAGAACCCATAGTAGGCATACAAGCACGGGTTGGCTGTTCCTAAACACTTAACGATATGAATAATTAATAATCTGAGCAGTTAATTATGTAAACGGTTAATATTGTCTAGAGCTAATGGTGTCAACAGTTATTGATGCCAACAATTAATGATGTTAATAGTTAATGTCATGTTATTATTGCCAATATTTTAATGATGTCAATAGTTAATGATGTCATCAGTTATTGTTGCCAATATTTTAAATGTCAATAGTTAATGATGTCATCAGTTATTGATGTCAACAGTTAGTGTCAGCGGTTAATGATGTCAACAGTTCACGATGTCAGACGGTAATGTTGGCAATAATGATGTCGACAGTTAGTGATGTCAGCATTTATTGATGTGAACAGTTAATGAATGACGCCAGCAGTTAGTGATTTCTCATTTCACGTTGTCATCATCAACATCAAGAAAGAATATAAATGTGCCGCGCGCCCGTGTGTGTATATGTGTGTGTGTGTGTGTGTGTGTGTGTGTGTGTGTGTGTGTGTGTTGTGTGTGTGTGTGTGTGTGTGTGCGCGTGTGTACTGTGTGTGTATGTGTGTGTGTTTTGTATGTGTGTGTGTATGTATGTGTGTGCGTGGTGTGCGCGTGCGCGTGCGCGTGCGTGTGTAGTGTGATCGCGATTGCGTGTGTACAACACCGGGCGCGCGCGTCACATTTATTTTTTGATGTTGATGATGACATCGTGAAATGAGAAATCCTACTGCTGGCGTCTGTGTCTGTATGTATGTGTGTGTGATGTGTGAGTGTGTATGTGTGTGTGCGTGCGTGGTGTGTGGTGCGTGCGTAACTTCAGTATAAGTAGCGGGACGCTTAAGTATCAGAATGTCAAATCCTTGTGCGTGTTTATACTGCATTTGCATGCTGTACTTTTGTCACATATGTAATCAGATTCTCAAGTCGTTGTCTTTACAAGACAAACATGTTTATCAAGCTTGCATTGTGCTCATAGACTAGTGTGGATATTCACAAAGACAGGGATAGAAGGGGGAAAGAACAGAGAAGAAAAAGACAGAAAAAGAGAAAGATAGAAAGAAAGAAGAAACCTCCCAAACAGACGAATAAATGAATGACTGGACTAGCGAGAGAAGGAAAGAAAGTAAGAGAAGTGGTGGGAGTAAGAAAGAAAGAAAGAAAAAAGAAGGAAAGAAAGAGAGAGTGAGATGGAGGGGGGAGAGAGGGAGAGAGAGAGAGAGAGGGGCGAGGGTTGGTAGGAGGGTCAAACACAAACACTCCACAGAAACACACCAATCAGCTTGCCAATACACACAAACACACATAAAACACACACACACACACCACACACACACAAGCGCGCGCGTTCAGACAGACAGACACACACAACATACACACACACACAAAAGCGCACGCTAAGACTCACTCACACACACACACACACACATACACAAAAGCACGCGCTCAGACTCACTCACACAACACACACACACACACACACACACACACACACACACACACACAAAGAGCGTGCGCTCAGACAGACAGACAGACAGACACACACACACACACCCACACCACACACACACACACACACACACACACACACACACACAACACACACAACCTGACAGCACACAAAATCAAACAACACGAAAGTAATCAAGAAAATCCAATTTTATTAGAAACACGACCAACAGGACCAAATTTTGCATTTCATATTTTTTGTTCCAAACAATTTCTGATGACAACTTCATATCAAGATGAAAAAAAGACTTTCACATTCTCTTTCCATATATTTGCATGAGGAAAATTCTTATAATAAACAGTATTACAGTCCCTTACGTGTGTGTGTATTTGTGTGTGTGTGCGCGTTTTTGTGTGTGTGTATGTGCGCGCGCGCGTGTGTCTGGTATATATGTGCATGTGTGCGCGTGTGTGTGTGCATGTGTGGTGTGGTGTGTGTGTGTTGTGTGTGTGCTTGTGCTGTGTTGCTGCTGTGTGCGTGCGCGCGTATGTGTTGTGAGTATGTGTGTGTCTGTGTTAGACGAAACAGTGTTACAAGCTCTTACACTGACTCTCTCTCTTCTTGTACGTGGTGTGTGTGTGTGTATCTCTCTGTGTGTACTTGTATAGGATATGGGTATTGGTGTGTTTTGTGCATGTCTAGTGTGATGTTATCTCTGTGTTATGTGTGGTGGTGCGTGCGTGCGTGCGTGCGTGTGTGTGTGTGTGTGTGTGTGTGTGTGTGTGTGTGTGTGTGTGTGTGTGTGTGTGTAAAGTCCTGGCGCAGATACTTGCGTTATTGCTTGTTGATAAAATACACCAAATAGTTCCTTGGTCTACAATCTGATGAATCTTTAACAACTCACGAATACCTTAGGAGCAATAATCCTTATCCCCATTCACTTCCATTCTTTAATCTTAAAAAAAAAAAAAAAAAAAAAAAAAAAACCCTAGTGACCGTTGACGGGAAGCAACTGCTGGGTGGTTAAGACACTGATCATCCCACTGTAGGATCTGAGTTCGAACCTGCTTTGCTTTCATTTGGTGGGTAGAAAAAGGTGAGTAGTCTCCTGATCTCCTAGGTCCGCGTCAGTTGAGGACCTCGCTAGTATACCTGAACTCGTTTCGTGTGTGAATACGCACGCAAAACATCAAGATCACGCACGTTAAAGATCCCGTAAGTCATGTTAGCGTTCGATGGTTTATGGAGACATGAAAACACGCACATTGCGTGCCCTGAAAACGGCGTATGACTGTCTTAATGCCTGGGTAGAAAAAAATTTGGTCATACATGTAAAATCCACTCGTGTATTCCAGGACATGCGGGAGTTGCAGCCCATGAATAAACATAATAACTGTAGTCATGTAATAATAATAATAATAATAATAATAATAATATAATATAATGATAATGACATGCGGGAGTTGCAGCCCATGAACAAAAATAATAACTGCAGTATAATAATAATAATAATAATAATAATAATAATAATAATGACACGTGGGAGTTGCAACCCATGAACAAAAATAATAACTGCAGTAATATAATAATAATAATAATAATAATGACATGTGGGAGTTGCAGCCCATGAACAAAAATTACAACTGTAGTATAATAATAATAATAATAATAATAATAATAAAAATTTAAGACATATGGGAGTTGCAACCCATGAACAAAAATAATAACTGTTATAATAATAATAAACAATGATTTACCTCAGTCTACACAGACTTTACAGGACTGTCAGTTTTACACATTAAGCTAACCTGAAGTAAGCGACAATAGAAAATGTAAATCGACTCAATCGTCCTAATGTGAAAAAAAAAATCATACAGTAACTATCCATGGGAAGCCCCCAAAGAAATGAGTTTCCCTCAGTTCATACTCCTGAACCTGTCCACCCAAGGCACATACGCAAAACATCTCTTGTAAGTAGTCCAATATACAACATGTTTTTATTTCAAAACGGTAAACAGTCATAAATTAAAAGTTTATGGTAAATAGTCATTACATAAATCAAAAGTAAGTTGATAAGTTAACGATTGTAAAAATCAGTCCAAAACAATATGTTCAACTTATGTTATAATGTACGACATAGTTTGCATGATAGAAAACAGGTTAATCATTACACAATGCATGCGGTTTTAGAAGGCGGCAGATACTAAAAACATAACAGGAAAAAAATAAGTACGCCGGTTGCCTGAACACAACGTATTTTTTGACATTGAGTTTGCATAGTAGCTGCAACAAATGAAACTCAAGAATATCATAGCTTTTCATAGTTTTAACTGCGATGTTAAGAAAATTTAAATTCACAGAAAATGAAGAGACATTAATCAAATTATCATTTTCAAAAATAATACCATGAATTTCCTAACGTGTCAACGACTGAGGTGTACAAACTATAGTATTGCTGACAGTCATACCATGATGAAAAGCCACTTGCTTGTTCAAATGTGTCACGAAAACAATACTTAATCACTATTGTACAAATCTAGTATATAGTTTTCAGTGTTTTTTCTTCTGTTGATCAAAAGGAATGTATCTCAAAGAACTATGTCTCATACAAAAAAAAAAAAAAAATCAACATGAGTTGTGACAATTGAAAATAATGAGTAAGTATGATATATATCGATTGTGGCAATATGTCAGTTCGTGGCAAATTTGTCTTACGTTAAGAAATGCTGTGTATGGAAACTCGTTAGAATAGAACAAACGAAAAGGCGGCATACGGATACATAATGAACATACCCTGATTGTAACGATTATGCATTGATAAAATGACAAAAACCAAAAGATTACATCATACGAAATGAAATCACATTAATCATTCATGATTACATACACTGGAGTAAAATTAATTTTCTAATGAACATTAAGGATACAAGTTCAGCAGTAAATGAAAATTAATCAATGTTTTCTTGATGCTCAAAAATTCATGCAAATCCGAGGAGGTAAGCATAGCCACACATCAACCTCAATCATCAATTCTACTTCACAAATGATTCTAATGACTTTTCTTCTTCACAAATGACACGTGATAAATTTTCTTATTCACAAATTACGCTTATCAGTTTATTCTCATATACATATAAATGGATTGGAACTGTACCTCACAGAAGCTGTGATCTACGCCTACGATCTCACACACTCGCTACCCTCAGCTACGTACACGTAAAATACGATTATTCAGTTACAGAATCATTGCCGGAGAAAAAAAAAAGACATTAATTAATAATACCACTTCTGGATAAACATGAAGTCAATGACAGGCACACGTAAAAATGGAGAATTAATACCTTGATAAATGCACCAACGTTCACACAGATCATCAGTGAAAAAGTGATTACTGTCAACAACTCTTCTCAACACAAATCTAATTCATATAAGTACTCGCTAAACACAGAACGCCCGCTGGGGTCTTTCATCTGAATCTCTACACTAAATCACCAAAAGTTTCTGAAAATGAAACACAAAAAGCTTTTGAATATTTTCTACAGCTCGTAAACAAGGCGTGTTTTCACTGTTCCAAAACAAAGAAAGAATTGATCTGCTGTCTTTCAAAGATCGATTGAAAGATACAAGGACAAAAACTTTCACAAGGATGAATTTGAACACCTTACGTGGACCACAAAGTCCATACATAAATACGACACACGAGACAGACACACACAAATCATTAACACACTTCAGTACTAGACACAACACTGAGATCACAGCAGAACGCAAAGCGATGGAATGAATGAATTCAATGTCTAACTGCCCCCCTCGTTCTTGGCTGCACACACACACACTCTCACACCTACATAGGCCAACGAGCCTAACGAGAAATGGACAGATTGGGGTATGGAGGCATGTTAGTGCGCAAAGCGAACTATGAGACCAACAACACGTGTGACGTCTTTGGGCTAAACTAGCTGATAATCAGATCAAATCACCCGAATCAAACTAAAAAATAGCATAAATAAGCCCACATACGGTATGTGATAACAAACTCCGCTGTACACATATACAAAAACGTCCTTTTCAAAGTCGTGCGTGCGCCATGGCGTGCACTTTTACATTGAAAAAGAACAATGTAGAAGGCCGATACCAAACGCAGAAACCCACCAATACCTTTCCAACAAAGAACTCTCGACAATGTGGCCCCGATTTGCACAACCAATCCCATTACTGACGGCGTTGGAATAAAACGTCTACAGCCATGACAGTCAATGACATTTTGAATGTTTAATACGCAAAGACGTGTACAGTCAACAACCCGCCTCTATTCTTTTGTCTTAAAGCCACAACGTCCAATGACAGTCCTGCTCTTCTGTCTTAAAGCCACAAACACCAACGACAGTTCTGCCCCTTTTCCTTAAAACCACAAATCCAATGAATTTTTTGTTGTTTTGCCATAAAACCACAGAACGAATGGCAGTTCTGCATTTTTGTCTGAAAACCACAAAGACCAACGATAGTTCTACTTTTTCGTCTAAAAACCACAACGCTCATGACACCAACTAAACACCGATGTTTGCATTTTGACCCTAAGAACTACGAAGAAATTTGCACTAAAAAGCTGCAGTTATCCACAATTTCTGGCTAAAAGCTACAGTTATCCACAATTTCCGGCTAAAAGCTACAGTTATCCACAATTTCTGGCTAAAAGCTACAGTTATCCACAATTTCCGGCTAAAAGCTACAGTTATCCACAATTTCCGGCTAAAAGCTACAGTTATCCACAATTTCTGGCTAAAAGCTACAGTTATCCACAATTTCTGGCTAAAAGTTACAGTTATCCACAATTTCTGGCTAAAAGCTGCAGTCATCCACAATTTCTGGCTAAGAGCTGCAGAGACACTTGCACTAAATGGACTGTCTCCACCCAGTTTAGCTAAAACCACAGACATTTACACTGAATGGATTATGTCTACTCTTCCTGCCTACAAAGCCGCGATGTTTTGTTTATTTACTACGTACAGATTCATGTTTAAAAACATCAAAAATTCTTTGGCAAAAGCTCGCATAGTATGATCGGGAAAATATATATCATGGATCGATTAGGATAAAGAGTTACTGTATCGTACGTGTAGGTACGATTTTCATGATGACTGAAGTGAGATGTAGAACCTGACAAGCCTCCATTTCTCTCTGTACACAATATCCGTCGACTGTGCTGATAGTTTAACATCGGCTGTCAGTCTGTGATAATCGGTACAAACGCGACTATATACTTTAGTACAGATATTTCATAACATTATCAGGAACAAATTTAGCAGATTCAAAATTCTCTTTGAATATTCGAAAAAATTACTTTTCTTGCTGAAACCGTGTAAACGTTTACCACGAACAAATTTTGACAGATCCAAAACTCTGTGTAAATGTCAGAAAAAAAAGATTTCTGTTTTTCTCGCCGAAACTTTGTTCCTACGAGCCATGCACTCGTACATTTTACAGAAATGTTTCAGGTTTTGTTTCTCGAGTTTAGGCACATCACTGTCACCATAAACAGAGATGTAGGTCTACTCAGCTACTGAAAGTACGATGACGACGACTAAGCTTACCACTATGACTGAGCGATGTAGAGCGATGACTTTGCACACTTGAAATGCACGATAAAAACTCATCAGCAGCTGTGACCACTTCTGTACAGAAAAGGGGACAAGGAACGTCTGCCTTTCTGTCAACGGTTTGCAGATACATAATACCTGTTACCTCCAAAAACAATTAAACGTTTGACAAACGTTTGCAAGACTCAGGACACACACATATAAACATGTAAGAAGAATCGGTAGGCTAAACAAGGCAAAATGAGCGGCTCAAGTTGGAAAAAGAATGACAAGGTCAAGATGGATTGAGTGAGAGTGACGAACACTTGCTCTTCTCTTGAAATCTAGCCATGACGTGACCTGGCCGTCCACACGGCGTTTGACATCAATTATTAACTAGAATGTAAATCCCACAACGTCACATCTTGGTCAGCAATTTGATGAAAGTGACACCCACTCTTTCACGTTAGATTCAAACATGGAAAAATTTAGTGATGATGTCTTCATACTCAGGTTTTATGTCGTCCTCGGAGCAGATGATGGAATGGGATGATTTCATGTTGTGTTTTCAAAAGCAATTCTGTTACTTTACACAGCATCCAGCCAGTGGAATAAATACACGAACATTCATTAATGGGTATATGTCCATTTCTTAAAGCTGTAGGAATTGTGGACATCAGTCTTTGTCCTGTGACTGGGTACAGGAATAAAAACAGACACTTCTTTAATACTTGTGTCGTCCTCGTAACGTTTATAATTACGTCTGTATATGTAAGCGTATGTAATATTGCTTGTTCTTGGCCCTGTGTGTGTACATGATCTGAATTCTTGAAGGCTTAGAGCTATCGATATTATTTCCTTTATCATCATTTTCATCATCATCACCATTACACTTCTCTCCTGCCATCGGCAAACACTTACGAATATCTCAAGACCTTTCCTCTGTTACTGGTGAAAGTAAAGGAGATATCAATTTCGTTTAGACTATCGTTATTGGTGCTGGGTAAACACTTTTAAATTGCGTATAAGTGGTTTTAGATTCTAGCGTGATTCGGTTTTTCTCTCTACTATGTGAATTGTTAATGTCATTAAATCAACGTTCAGTGCCTGGTATACTAAGACAGGACGTGTATTCGTATGACTAGACCTCAGGTTTATTGCTGATATTTATCAAAAATTTATCTAAATTCCAATTTGTTGCTATTGTAGAAATTTTAGGTACCGCTAGTTCTACGTGTGGGGAAAAAGATATCTATTGCAATATCACTTAGATGTGGGGTAAAAGGATGTCTGCTACAACATTTTTGATTTTATTTTGGGGTGGGAATAAGACACCTTTACGCCCGGACCTAAAAGTGACATCCATCGCTACAGCTCTGTCCAGCTGTTGATTCACAGTTACTACTAGATTTTCACGTGGGAATAAAGGACACAAATCATAAGACCCTTGCTCTTTTGATTGTAACAGATATAGCTAGCCAACCCACGCACCACTAGACCTCCGATTTGCTGTTAGTGTAAGTGTCAGCCATGAGAACCTTGCTCCCCCCGCCGTTCGCCACCACCGTGATGGTCTGCGTGGGGGAAGGGGGAGGCGTCTGCTGCTTCCTCTTCCTCCGCACCAGCAGAATGAGCAAGATGATGCAGACGATGGCGATGACGATGATGGAGATGACGATGGGGATGAGGGGGATCTGGGTGCTGGTGGTGTTGATGTTGGTGCCGATGTTGACGTCGCTGTCCTGCACGGCGAACTCCATCTGGACGCGGGCGATGTTGGTGCCCTTCCCTCCCTTCCCCACCCCTTCCGCGTCTCCCTCGTCGCGCCGGACCCGGCTGAGGGCCGCCGTTTGGTCGTGGGCGGAGAGCACGGCGTGATGGAGGGTGTCGGCGCTTCGTTTTCCGATGCCGCGGCCGGCGTTGGCGGCGGATCTGACGGTGTAGATGGCGTGCAGGAACCACTGACGTCCGGAGTCCACCTGCAGATTTCATCAGGAAGTCGTTAATGTTTCGTCGTTCTGGTCAGTTTTTACCCTTTAACTCCCACACTCCAAGACAGGGTGGAAGATGTGCTTGCGGCAACAAGGGATAGATACATATGGAGGGCCATAATCGCCAACGCCATGCGGCAGGGCGCATAGTGATGATGATGATGATGATGATGATTCCCACACCCTATCCACCAACCGCAAAAACTTAACCCTTTGACTCCCTCACTCTATCCACCAGCTTCCTGTAGGACAGGGTGAGGGAGTCAAAAGGTTAAGTTTACGCTTTATTAACATAATCGACTATGCTGAATGTTGGTGGACAGGGTGCAGGAGTTAAAGGGTTAATGAGAACAGTGTGGAGGGAGGGAGGAGTTGGAGTTTGGAGTTTGTTCAAGAGGGATTCATCGCACTTAGACAATTCCATATGTGCTCCATCCAAATCTGCCAACAACTATCTGACAGACTCCCTGAGCCTGTGCAAAACTCTACACACTGGCAAGGTCTTGGAATTGGGCAGGGGGCGGGTGGGACTTTTGAAACACTCAGCTGACACCACCACAATGATGGAAACTTTTAAGATGGGCAGTAGGCAGGCCAGATTTTAATGTTGCAGGCCGGGATTGACCTCGAGGGAGGAGGAAAGAAAGGAAGAAGAGACAGAAAGCAAAGAATAGGGAAAGAAAGACAAAAAAAAAGCAAAAGGCAAGAAGGATTGAGACGGACAAAATTGATACAGACATATACACAGACAGACAGACAGACGGACACATACACATGCAAACAGCAAAACAGAATGAGGGAGACAGAAAGACGCCGTGAACACGTAATAGACTTTTCGTGTGAACATTTTTTACACGGTTCATGAATATTTATTTCATACACTTTATGAATATTCATTCATTTACATTTTCATACGGTTCATGAATATTCATTTCATACGTTTTATGAATATTCATTCATTCACATTTTCATACAGTTCATGAATATTTACTTCATACGCTTTATGAGTATTCACTCACATTTTTACACGGTTCATGAATATTTATTTCAAACGCTTTATGAATATTCATTATTTCATTCTGTGCATGTCCCTGAGTAAAGCAGACACAGAGAGAGAAGACCCCCCCTCCCCCTTACCTGGAAGAGAGGCCTGCAGTCCATGGAGAAGCCGTCAGCACCGGGCTGCTGGAGCAGAACGACAGCACTGGGGTCATCACTGGCCAGCAGGGAATTGAACGGGACGTCCTGGAAGTTCTCTATCTCTGTGAATGGTGCCCCCTTGTCCTGAACATACAAAGATTCGAGTTTTAATACACACACACACACACAAACACGGGCATGCACTAAACACACACACACACACACAAACACGGGCATGCACTTAACACACACACACACACACACAAAACACACACACACACACACACACCCAAACACGGACATGCACTAAACACACACACACACACACACAAACACGGACATGCACTAAACACACACATACACACACACACAAACACGGACATGCACTAGACACACACACACACACACAAACACGGACATGCACTAGACACACACACACACACACACACACACAAACACACACACATACCACACACACACAAACACGGACATGCACTAAACACATACACACACACACACACACACACACAAACACACACACATACAAACACGGACATGCACTAAACACACACACACACACACCACAAACACGGACATGCACTAGACACACACACACACACACACACAAACACGGACATGCACTAGACACACACACACACACACAAACACGGACATGCACTAGACACACACACACACACAAACACGGACATGCACTAAAACACACACACACACACACACAAACACGGACATGCACTAAACACACACACACACACACAAACACGGACATGCACTAGACACACACATACACACACAAACACGGACATGCACTAAACACACACACACACACACAAACACGGACATGCACTAAACACACACATACACACACACACAAACACGGACATGCACTAGACACACACATACACACACACACAGACATATATACATACACGGGCACACACACGCAAGCACGCACGCATAACACATGCACATGTGGATGTAGCTCTTCACCATATATCTCCCCCCCCCCCCCATCTCCACCTCCCCATGCCCACAACACCCACCCTCCCTTCCCATACATTTCCAAAACTTGGCGTTTCAGTTTCAGTTTCTCAAGATGGAGTCTATGTCTCCGCGCTCAGAATGAAATCCTTATGCACAGACGCCACAGGGCCATGTGATGGAGAAGATCCAGAATGGTCATGGCACAAGCCTTCAGAATGATCATGGCACAAGCCTTCAGAATGATCATGGCACAAGCCTTCAGAATGATCATGGCACAAGCCTTCAGAATGATCATGGCACAAGCCTTAAGCCTTCATATAAACCCATGAGCTGGCCAGGTCCTGAGGTCCCATCAAGCCTACGGGTTTTGTATCTAATTAATACAATTCGACAAAATCTTAAATCATATGTTTTTATAATTGCAGGCTAAGAGACTCAGCGATACAGTTAACCTCCGTATTATCAGCATCGTACCCGGAGAAATGTTAGCCCACATCGTCATTCCCCCCCAAATCACCAAGATCGTAAACGTATACTTGCAAGATTGGAGGACTCGGCGAAACAGCGAAACACGCGGTTGTCGAAATCATAACTGGGAATGTAACCCCTCCCATCCCACTCGCTCGCACCTTCAGCCCCCCCCCCCCCCCCCACTCAAACATATCAACATCCTGTCATTTCCCTGATACAACCTCCCTCCCCCTAAACTCACCAAGATCTTAAACGTGTACTTGCAAGATGAGGATTTGATGAGGCGAAACTACTAAAAACGCGGTTGTCGAAATCATAATTGGTAATGTAACCTCCCACCCCATCCCACTCGCTCGCACCCTCACCTCCCCCCAATATCCACATTATTTCATTCCCCTACCCCAATACAACCCCACCCCCCACCCCGAGCTCATCAAGATCTTCAACGTGTACTTACAAGATTAGGGTTTCGGCGAAACAGTCAAACACGCGGTTGTTGAAATCATAATCAGGAATGTGACCCTCCACCCCACTCGCCCGCACCTTCACTCCCCGGACATATCCACATCCCCCTGCCCCCACTCCTCCACATCCCTCTCCCCTACCCCTACCCCAACACAACCTCCCCCACCCCTCCTTGTAAACTCACCAAAATCTTAAAGGTGTACTGCAGGTTGGGGGACTCAGCGATACATCCAAACTCCCGGCTGTCGGGGTCGTACTTGGGGATGTAGCCGTCCTTGCCGGAGCACAGGAACACCTTCTCGATGTTCATAGCGAAGGAGTTGCCCAGGTTCTGCACGGGGTCCACGTTGATACGGCCGTACAGCTTGTCGTCTGTGAGCACATTGCGTTTAGATGGGTTAATTTTCTGTTTGGGTCAAATCCGTCTTATTGTCCTTGCTGGTGGTTTTTCAGGTATTAGTACAAACAAGGGAACATTGTGTAAACAACGTAGTGGAATGTGGTCACTTCGCCTAACAGCTTGAGTTCTCCGTGCTCCACTAAAAGTCTGATTATGTGTTATGGGCAGTGAGTCTGTATGTTAGTGTTATACATAAATGATTCATAATGATGTAATAAATAATTAGGATTTTTCAAATCTTGCATCATTTATGTAACATAACACTGCAGACAAGCTAATTTATGTAACTTACTGAAATAAATATAATCACGATGACAGTGATGATGATGATGATGATGATAATTTTGACACAACCACCACATCATTGTCAACACATCATCACAATCTTTACCACCACATTTACCGCCACCACTACCACTACTATCACCACAATTACAGTCAAAACAATATGATCACATCATAATAATCACCATCAGTTCTTCCTGACTTTAAGTTTGGACTTTGAAGATTGTGCGCTGGAACAATTTCATGTAGGTATGTGAAACTTTAACTGAAATCGCAGTTGTGCTTTTGATTTTAGTCTTGTATTCATTTCTGACTTTGTGTTTTCCCCTTATCCAAAAATCGTTTTAAAATCGTTTAAAAGAAAAAACTCGATCATAAATCAAAATCTAAAAAAAAATTCTTTCTCCTGCTCAATTAAATATCAGAGAAATTCCGTTGTTGGTTACTTTTCCTTGATTTTTGTGTAGTTGTTCTTTGTTGTATTTTGTGTACGCTTGACAGAGGCAAGTAGGCCGACCATTTGTGACTGTCTTGTTATGTTAATTAAATATACGTTTTCACTCTGTTTTTCTGTGTCTTGTGTATGCTTGACAAAAGCAAGAAGGCCGAAATTTGCGAATGTCTTGTAAATTAAATACGCGTTTTCAGTCTGCTTTCCTGTGTTTCTGTTTCTGTTTAAAGGAAAGGAAAAAAACCTCCACACCTTCAGTAAAAGCAGCGTCTCCATCCCCGAATCCCTTAGAGCCATCAGAGAGCCACAGTTCCCTTTCCTCATCAGATGAAAGTTGGTGTTGAGGGAGAACTCGGCGGGTACAGAGTCTGACACCTGCTGGAAGCGCACGGGCAGGTCAAAGGTCACTGGCTCGCGCGGCGTGCACACGATGGGCTGCGTGAACTCCTGGTCAGGGCTCGTGATGCAAGGTATCAGCTTGATCGTGAACTGGCCCGAGTAATCCCGTACCTGAGGAGTCAAGGGCATAACGTGGGTAAAGGTAAGTCGTTGTTAAAGTATAAGCAAAAAGCAAGCACTTAAACAAACAAAGAAACAAACAAAGTCATTGTTAAAGTATAAACAAACAAGCTAGCACTTAAACAAACAAACAAACAAACATGATGAAAATAAACATTTACATTAGGCAAGAGTGATCACTTAACTGATGAAACGCTCTACAGAAACATTGACCGGTCACACAAATGAACATAAATCATAAATTAAATTCACACGTGTTAGACAATGCTTTATCATTTTAAACTAAACAGACAACACGATCGATTAGCAACAGTAACTGGACCAGAAAACTCATACAATCTTACTGCTAACTGTCGAGACTAATGTGAGGGGAAAGGATCTGACAGCTATACGAGCTGGTGGCAGAGCGGGCTGTCCGAAAGAAAGATGAAACCAGAGAGGGGTGAGAGAGGGGTCTTCCTTTCTCTCTTGGTCGGTGATTGGGCTGGACCTGGTTGGTGCGCGTTGTGTGGCTATGTCCCGGGGTTTGTCATCTGCCTACCTTACCATTCGGTTTGTGAACGGGTGACTGATGGCTGCGTCCGAATGGGTTATGCAGGGCATAGACAGCCCCCTTTGCTTGATGAAATGACTATCCAGTGACGTCGGGAGCTTGGGAGATGACTGTTTGGAGAGAGTGGCGGGGCATTGGTGCTCCGGGTCCCATCCACACCCTCGTGGTATTAACTTGTTAACTTCTCAGAGCGGTTTGACAAAAACTTCAGTGTGTTCTTGAGTTTCCAGCTGGCACAGAGAGGTAGGTATCACCTTCCAAACTAATTGCACATGAAGGAGTCTAGCTTCAGAAACTGTACGAAGAAACGAGCTCCAATGCTGTTCAGGCTGGGAGTTCAGACTTCTTGCAACTACAATTCATCCCACGAAGGCAAGTCTATATGCGTTCCACTCACAAATCTGGAAGCAATTTCGAAAAATCCTAAGCAATGGTTCTGACATGTGAATGAAAGAAGAACGGGATTCATGAAACACTAACCTGACTATCACTAGAACGATCTGAGTATGAAGACGGCAGCTTACAGGTTTGGAATTCCAATTCGACATTTAACATTTGAATCCACAGTTCTATCAACCAGCCAGCCTGCATAAAAGGTCTGGAAATGGTAAGACGGTGAGAGAGGAAAGGGACTTGGCCTGTGAAATCTGACCCAGCAGTATGTGCGTCTCTATCACTTTAATACTTAAACGACTTACGGGGACAATTTTTGTTTGTTCACATATTTACACTTCATGATTTCGTGGTAACATATACTTGTTTATATACATATGTACATTCTATTTATTTATCTGAATGACTGTGTACTCACAGAGAAGTCGGAGACAAAGGACCACTCCTGGTTGGCCTGTTCATATGTAGGGTCACTACGGATCAGCTCTATGGAGAACGTCAGGTCTGGGTGGTCCACGGACATCACTATGGACTCCAACTCTGTGCCTGTGGGTACATGTAGAGATCAGTCAACAATCAAACACAAATCAATAGTTTGATCAAATCACTTGACATGTAGAATCACTCAAATCTATAAAGCAATCAGTTTTAGATTAGTGGATTATTAAAATTAATGTCCGTAAAAACCACTACTGGGTGCATCACTGTAAAAACCACACCAAAACTAGTCAATTTAAACAATAAATCATGTATCACGAACACACGAAACTGTCAATTTAAAATATATACATCCGAGATACGAGAGCACAAGTTGTCCTTTAGCAATTTCTCATCAACAGTACTCAATTATCATGCTCTAACAACCAGCCAAACAACCCAACTGCATCCAACAGTACTGACAGGTGTGAAGCGACAAATTGTCCTCTGAAGCGTGCCTCTGTGCGGAAGGAAACAGCCAGACGGCCATCTTCACGCATGCGCATACTGGTGGGGTACATATAACCTGAAAACAGACAACGGTATTGTAAAAAAACAAATTCGGTGAACTTTACTTGTTAATAATATAAACCATTTTGTTTTGTTTTGTTTTAAAACATACAGACATCAGTAAGCAATAATGGCAACAGAAAATGACATCAATTCATACAAGTTAGAAAAAGCATTGTTGACACACGCAAACACAACATACAATATAAGCCATTCTTATTTTGAGCCTGTTCCTATGAACGGGAACCCCAACTTGCTCGTGAACCATAGCTTATTGAAACCTACATCAAGCTGTGTTACGAATCATTGTCTGTGCGTGTTTTACTGTGTTTAAACCAGCTCATTCCGTTGTAATCTCAGTACCAGGGGACCAGAAGGAGCAATCAAGTTTGAAATTTGGAGTTTGTCCAACAGAGATTCATCGCACTCGGGCAATTCCATATACGCTCCACCTAAATCTGCCAGCAATTATCCAGCAGACTCCTTAAGCCTACACAGAATCCGATACACACAAGCAAGGTCCTGAAACAGACAGTGCGGAGGGGTAGGGAGAGAAAGAACCTATGAAACACTGGACTGACACTTACCTAAATACGTCAAGCATAAAGATGGGCAGTTAAAAGGACAGCTTTTAATAATGTGGGCCGGGATTTAATTCGGGATATAAGATCTCGAATCTGATCTCTTTGCTATCTTATTTATCAAGTGTTATGATCACTGACCCCAAAAGAGACTTTGCACTGCCGCTGCCGAATGTTGAGGAGTCCAACAGTGCCTACACATCATCTCTCCTCCATCTTCCCATTCACTCACCACTGACCTATCTGTCAAACTGCCAATACAACTGGCAGGCTCGGTGAACTGAGCCGTTGACTCAAGATCTAGGGTCTCAAGTTCAAACCCATCGGTACTATATGAACAGACTGTATCAACGAATGTTGGTTTCATTTGCAACCGTTGTGATAACGCACATGGAATCTCTGAATGTTGTTTTTTTCAAGTAACCAAAGGGTGAAGACATAACACAGCCATAAAATTGGTAGAACTACAGCTAGCTTGACTTTCTAACCCGCCTTTTAATACTGAGTTGCATTAAGATAAAATGCAATCATAAATTCATGGCAAACATTTTGAATCGAAGCAGACATGAATGAAGGTAGGCAGAGCTATTTTCTGTGACAACAAGTGACCTCTGTGTGTGTGTGTGTGTGTGTGTGTGTGTGTGTGTGTGTGTCTGTGTCTGTGTGGGTGTGTGTATACGTGTGTGTGTGTGTGTGTGTGTGTGTATGTGTGTGTATGTGTGTGTATGTATGTGTGTGTACGTACGTGTGTGTGTGTGTGTGTGTGTGTGTGTGGTGTGTCTGTGTGGGTGTGTGTATACGTGTGTGTATACGTGTGTGTGTGTGTGTGTGTGTGTATGTGTGTGTATGTGTGTGTATGTATGTGTGTGTATGTATGTGTGTGTACGTACGTGTGTGTGTGTGTGTGTGTGTGTGTGTGTGTGTGTGTGTGTGTGTGTGTGTGTGTGTGTGTGTGTGTGTGTGTTAGCCTTGCACATCCATTGCTCCGAAGGTCACATCGGAAGATAGGCCTTTGAGAAATTCAGAAGGTAATTATTGAAAGATTTAGGTGAAACTATGTGAGTGTGATGAGTCTTTTTCAAACAATCTCCATGGAACTACTCTCGTACGATGAATCCCTTTTGAACAAAATTCCATGGAACTATCTAAACACGATGAACTTTTTATTGAACAAAATTCCAAGGAAATATCCGAATACCATAAACCCTTTACAACAAAATTCCAATTCTTATCAAATTCCATCCCAAGGCCACTAATTCAACCCACCCACCACACCCAACCATCCACCACCCACTCACTACCCCCCTCACCTTGCAAACCGTTTTCAGACTCCGGGCTGCTGATGCCGTTCTGCCAGAGGATGGAGGTGTCGTAGACAAAGGTCAGCTGTAGCTGGGACACCAGATCATAGTGCAGCCAGCCACCCCGGGCCACAGGGGAGTGGAACACGTAGGACACGTACAGAGGTACCCGCATCGCCACGTAGGACTGCTTGAGGTTCAACACCTGAAAGGTAAAAAGGGTGATGCATTATTATTATCATTATTATTATTATTATTATATTATTATTATTATTATTATTATTGCTGCTGTTGTTAATTTTATTATCATTACTATTACCATAATTATCACCATTATTATTGTTATCATCATCATCATTGTTACTATCATTATATCATTATTATTGTTGTTATTATTATTAACCCTTTGACTCCTGCAACCTGTCCACTAGCATCCTACATTGTCAACCATGCTATCAAAGCTAAAACTTAACCCTTTAACTCCTCACCTATCCATCAGCTTCCTGCACGAAGCTGGTGGATAGGGTGAGGGAGTCAAAGGGTTACATTTTTGGGAGTTGGTGGGAAGGATGTCTGAGTCAAAGGGTTAATTAAGGAATCTACATCAAAGTGACTACCAGCGTTCAAGCAGAAACAGGAACAAAAAAACCAACAACAAAACAAACAAAAAAACACCACCACCAACAACAACAAAAACACACACACACATGAAAATAGAATCAGAATGCCTATTTCCTATATAATAAAGTAAGACAGGCGCAAATTTTCGGCCAATTGGTCTTTGTCAGGCGTATACAAAAGACCACAAAGAATAAACACTGAAAACGTGATGGCAAAAACAGTAGAAGACTTCCCTGACGTTACGCCTAGCATGAGAAAATGGCAGATATGAATTCTAATTGTAAAAGTAAAATGAAATTATGTGTAATGTAGAAGGTGTTGACTGCAGTAGTGATATTTTCTATCGCAGCAAACAAGAAAAAGACAACACACAGAAAATACAAAACATGACAAGAAAAAAAAAAAAAAAAAAAAAAAAAAGAAGAAGAATGGAAAAAAAAATATTGCGAAAACATGAAATTAAGCACACGTAGATCAGGAAATTGGGAAGTTTCAACGGCAATCAGGAATACCACTGAAACCGAATAAAGGGAGGCAACCAGAAATAACTATAGGCTGAACAAAGTTGTTTCCCTTAGATCAACCATCGCGTGCTTTTTGCTCTTGAAGCGCGATATTGTATCGCGCTTATTTATGTGTTCATTCGATGTACCTCTTGACGACACTTGATTTTTCATTACCGATCACAAAACCGAATAAGACAAGAAAAACACGTCTTTGATTTTAAACTGATGTCATAAAGATCTCTCTCTCTCTCTCTCTCTCTGTCTCTCTCTCTCTCTCTGTCTCTCTCTCTCTCTGTGTCTCTCTCTCTCTCAATGCGTGTGTGTGAACAACCACTGTCGTATTGTGTCATTGTCTTAACCGCTGGAAATTACAGATCATTCACTCATAATCGCTTTCTTCTTTACCATGATATCTTGTTCAATTAATTTTCTTTAGTGTAGAAATGAATCTGAACTGCAGCCTATTGTGCTAAGGGAGAATTACTGGCGATCGACAAGGTCACACAGTCCCACTCACTCACGGTACTATGCCTCCTGCATCAAGTCAATGCAATGGGATGGGTAAGGCATAAACTCCATTGTTCTGTCTGGTTCTGTTAGGACAGTGGCAAAATTATTTACTTTTGCTGGTGAAGCTGGTCACTGGCAATAATGTAACCTTGTTCAGGTGGAACAGAGGCATATCATTCAGTGGCACTCCGGAACCAAACGAGTGGTTGTCACTGGAGGAACATTTTTTCAGCTACAGAGAGTGAAAATTAATGTTTGTGCTCTTTCTAACTGTGAAACCCGTTTCAAAAGCACGTGTTTTCTTTCTGAGATACGGGCTTTGGAAGAAGTACACATCTGATTCGCCATTTTCATAAAAAAATAAACAAGGAAAACCGACTCATAATTCCAGCGATAGCTTTTCCTGGCAATTGATACTCAATCTTCATGAAATTTACACACTTATCAATCACATACGTGCAGTTTGACGGGTCTACCGCAAAAACAAAAGAACTAACTGATTGGTTATTTAAAACAGGCCTTTTCAATTTTTTTTCTCATGAAAAACGCCCGAAAACTGTTGGGTAGGTGTTCTGAAATAGCATTTCAACAGGGAAAAAGTCATAACACTAGGAATTTATACGTGGTAGCATGTTAAGAAAGAGTTACAGTATCAGTTGAAACCAAAACCCCCAAATCAAGCCCTGACACCACTTACGCTTGACAACAAATTTGCGCCTGTCTTGTCTGTTGTATTAAATACGTGTTCTTGTTCTATTTTCGTGTTTTTCTGGTTCCTGACACCACTATTTCCTACTTCGGCTGCTACAGTAAATACTGTGAGATGAAAACCAATGCGTTCAGTGGAGGAAGGTCACAATTTAGATTGGGCCTATTGGTCTTACCTTGATTGTTGTTGCTGCTATCCAGTTTTCACGCGAATTTAGCGATTACAGTGTTTGGGAAAATTTTTCACATTGGAGATGATAATCATGATTCTGGGGAATTCCATTCTGGATTGATACTACGTGACAAAGTTGTACTTTAGGCTTCCTGTCATAATGTATCCTGGCGTCACCGTCATACACAGACGCATATCTTTCTGGTCAGAAGATTTGAGCAACACCCTCTACAACGCAACAGTAAAGTAGATGAAACTCGACTGTGTGGTCCCAGTCTTCTTAATGAGCCCATAGCACACCCAACTCTGGATGGGAACCTATATAGGCCAGAAATTCCCAGTGATATTGACAGAACTGATGGGATTCAGACCCACAACCTTCCGTCGGTATCCGTTATGTTAACCACCGTACCACGATAGCCGGTTGTCTTACCTTGACTACCCACCAGGGGTAGACAGTGCAGGAAGCACGATTTTACTCAGTTTCACTTGTATCATTACTTATTGATTTGCTTACTTACGTATGTATTTACTGTGTCTTGAGGAATGTTTTCTCGGATGTGTGCATGAACAGTGTATGTCCAACACTTTGCAGATCGTTGCTGCAAAGTACTTCATTTCTTGAGGAGGGATGATGTTGGGTTATCTTCGTGTTTCTAAAGTCACCGAACACTGATGTGGCTCACAGGATCCATAACGTGCATATTTCATCTTCTGCATGCGTGTATTCGCCAAGAGACTATAGAAGGTTTAGGCACTACTAACAGATCTGCCCATTAACATTAATTTCACCTCCGCAATCAATCGTCCTACACATCACACACACAGATACACACACACATACTTACACACACACACCCTCACTCACACCCCCTCACTCACACACACACACTTACACACACCCCGTCACTCCACACACACACACACACACACAAACAAAACAAAACAAAAATACTCACCTGTCCATCAGTGTTAATTTCACCACCGCAATCAGTAATCAGCTCCGACATGTCATAGTAACTGACAAACTCCCACAGGCACGACTCAAGGTCAAGGTTACGGTAGAAGCGAAGTGTGGAGTTGGGCCGCAGTTGGGGGTCGAACTGGTATGGCTCCACTTCACCAATGATGTTGGGGTTTTTGGTCTGGTTGGTCAGGAATCCAAACTCCGTGGACACCTGTTGTACACATCATTATGTCATCGATTGTTATGGTATTATGATATTTGTAGAGAGAATCAGGCGTCTAAATAGAATGCTCCGTCATTTTAAACAATCAAAAATAAATAAATTTAAAAGAAAGAAGGGCAAAATGGATAAAAAAAAAATGTCTGTGCGATGTGTTCACAATTGTATAGACATTAATGCATTTACACAGATACAGCCACACATGTATTACACATGTACTTGTGTATTCACAATCACGTAGACATTTACGCGTTCATACAGGAAACACACACACACACACACACACCACCACACACACACACACACACACACACACACACAACACACAAACACACACACATACACACAACTCCATATAACACACACTCGAGCAACATACACACACAAACAACACACACACACACGCACACACACACACACACACACAAACACACTACACTACACTACACACACTACACACACACACACACACACACACACACAACACACACACTACACTACACACACACCACACCACACACACACACACAAACACACACACACACACACACACACACACACACACACAAACAAACACAAACAAACACAACACACACACTATTCACACCAAAAACCGCCTATCACCCACCTCAGTATAATCCAAAAGATTTGAACACCGGTGCATTGCCAAACGGGTTCCATCCTTGCTAAGCGTCAGTTCAAAGTTAGACAGTTGCCGAGTGGACACGATGGGCAACATACCGTCACGGTGCGGCACCCGCACAGAGATTCGAACCTTGTTGGGGTGCAGTGGGTCTTCTGCGCCTGTGGATGACAATCAAGTAATACCAGTATAGTGGATTACATTGTAAAGAAACATTTAGTATCATTTACTTGTCAATAAAGAAATATTTGGTATCATTTACTTGTGAAAATGAAAATGAAATACTTTGAACATGCTATGAGACATCAGAGCTGCCATGTAATGAAGACTGTGGCCCAGGGAATAATGGAGGGCAAGAGACGACAAGGAAGACCGCCGACTTCCTATGTAGAGAACATAGCCAAGTGGACGAAGTCCACCGAAAGACAAAATCTACAGAAGGACTGTAGACAGAATGATTTCGCCGACAGGTGAACGTGAGAAAACTATTAATACATACAGTTAAAAATCACTGTCCAAAGACATATCTTTTTACAGTAATACTCCGGAATTTGTGGAAGACAAGAAAATCATGGTTTTATTTTTTTGCAGGATTCGGAAAAGGTTACTTTTTCGTTTACTTCTCACAAATGTGAATTGTTAATCTGATAGGTGCGGTAGCCAAATGGGTAAGACATAAAATTTACTATCAGGAGGTCAGGGGTTCGATCACCCCCACCCCCCCCTTCTTTTATTTTTCTTTTGATAGAGACTTCAAAAAGGCAAGACGGCTAATTGGCCTGCAAGGGAACGGACCTGGGAAATGAACCTATCTTTTTAATACTGTTTATTACCTTCAACTGCCATGGTATCTTTCAGCCTCCGCAGGCCAAAGGCATATGTGTCAGACTTGTGTTTCGTCCCCTTCCAAAGGCTAATCGTTCAGTTTGATTTTGCGGTGAAACTGAGGAGAAAAGTCGAGGCCTCAACGGGAGAACGAACCCTAGAACCTCGAGTTTAGTTATTGTCAGGCGAACGTCTGAGCTATTCTGCCATTCTTCTCCTATATCTTTGATCATAAATACATATATATATGTATATATATAACATGATTGATTACGTGATGCCATATGATAGGTAGAGCGAAGTAGAAGCACATACAGGCAGATAAGCAGCTATGATATCAGCAGTGGAAGGTGTAAGTGACCTACCTGTGTATCTGAGTCTAGCGGTGAAAGGTTCAGCACCCACAGACCCCATGACCCGTGGTTCACAGATGCCGTCACTCCTACTGATGGTGACTGACTCACTCAGTGACTCCAGGCCAGGGTCCTTCTCCAAGTTCACTGCACGTGATCCACACTGCACGCGACTACCTGAAAAACAATAACAAAAGACAAACATTTATTATTTGTAGTCATAACAGTATTATCATTATTATTATCATTTATTATTATCATTATTGTTGTTGTTGCTATTATTATTATTATTGTTATTATTATTATTGTTGTTGTTGTTACTTCGTCACTGTTTCATTATCATCATCATCATCATCATCATTACTGTTCTGTTGTTGTTATTATCATCATCATTACTATTATTATCATTAGTATCATTATTATTATTATTATTAATTACTACTGCTACTCCTTCACTATTACCCCTACTATTACATCATTGCTATCATCATCATCATCGTCGTCGTCATCATCATCATCATCATATGATTGTTTTTATCATCATTTAGTATCATCATATCATCATTCATCATCATGGCCCTGGGAAAAAGAAAACCGGGAAAAGAACAGTAAGCGTACTATCACGCAAATGACCTGAAGATAACCGGCCTACAGAACCTAAATTGCCACCAGGCAGTTCACATTTACCAAAAACTAAATATGCAGTAAATATATGTACCCGATTAGCAATCCTAATAGAAAGCGTGTGAGGCTTTATGGAAAACAAAGGTGGATGAACGAAAAGGCAGAAAAAGAGAAAGGAAATAACAAATGAAAGGAACAAGCAGAAACAAAAAGAGTGACAGCAAAGAGGAAATAACTGGCACACAATTTCCAGAAGGTGATACAATTTATACCGAAACAGCAACCCCCCCCCCCCCCAAACTCGGCATCTCCACGGGGAGGGGGGGGGGGGATAAACAATAACACCAACAATAAACAAACAATATAGAGTACATGTCCCAAGTTTTGTTGGCAATGGTTAGACGACCACGGATAGATTAATCTCTGCGTGTCTCTGGCTGCCGTTTGATCACTCTGATCATTAACCCTTTGACTCCCGCACCCCGTCCACCAGTATCATGCATTGCCAACCATGCTAGCAAAGCAAAAACCTAACCCTTTGGCTCCCTCACCTTATCCACCAGCTTCCTGCAGGGCGGAAAACGATTGGAAGAGATGACAGACAGCAAAGTAGCAAGACAGAAACAAAGCTAAAGAGTGTGACAGATAAGAAGAAATCTCTGGCAAAGAATTTCCAGAAAGTGTGGAATTGAGTGAAAAGACGGTGGCGCTGCACTGTGGCGACGTATTATCCCCACACACAGCCAGAATTTCACACTGTACACAATACAAAAACCAGCACTAACCTCCACTGAAGTAGATGCTGTCCAGCGTAATGCCTTTGGTAGTGGCGAAGAATGTGGCGGATTCTACGTCACGCATGTCTGACGTCACTCCGTCCTTGCCGGTAGGGGCCGCCACCCGCCAACGGAACAAGGTCAGTGTGTCATTGATGCCTTGACTCTTGCACAGTGGGTCTGTATCTTTGAACTGTGGGTGTTTCGGGTTGCAGGGCTGCACGTGAGAATTAAACATATCTATCATGATAAATGGACATTCAGTACAGAACAGATAAAAGATATGATAAAAAGGTATGGGTGTATACCAAGGCTATTCAAAAAAAAACAAAACAAAACAAAAATGGGAAGCCCAACGTTCCTGGAGTTTTCAGTTCTTCAAAGTTCTGTTCTCCTCTCTCCATACAGAGTTTCGTCTCAACCAAGAGTTTAATGCTTTTTGATAATCTGAGATAAGGTAGTAAGCTGTGATTTCATTGCTCTTCCCAACGTTTTCACTGTTCTTTCCAAAGTTCCGTGTTTTTGAAAACGTTTTGTGCGGCTAAGTTATCTGATATTTGTGACCTCCCACCACGAAATCAGTCTTAACTCGCAGTCAGTCAAACAGCACTAGGAGCTGAAAAGGTGACTGAGGGTCTATCTGGGGTGTTTTGACTTTTTCTCAAAATTGATTTCTGTAGACTATAATCTATCCCCCACAGAAAATTTTTTTGAAAAAATATTATTAATCAATTTAAAATGGTATTTTAATGCACTGATCGCAGCAGAAAGAACACAATTTCTTACCAAAAGTACCTCTTTTTGTCTCTTATTATGAACCGTAACCTGTACAGTACCCGCACATGTAATATACTGACGGAAAGCTCTTTGGTGCAACTTTCAGATAATGACATCGAAAATTAGAAACAAACTGGGTCAAAGCCACCAAATAAAGAAATTTAAGGAAAATGTGTAGGAGAACACACAAAAACTTTAGAGGCCGTTTTCTCAAAATGGCTGTCATACAATTTAATGACTTTAAACATACATAACTTCTGCATTTTTTGAATACCAGCTTTATTCAAGTACCAAAATAATCAGCAGAATGTACACTTTCCAGTCATTTCGTGGTGGGAGGTCACATTTGTATTACTGTCTAGTACACATTCATGTACATGTTCCACACTCCTACAACAGTCATGTGTATGTGTTTTTTATGTGTATGTATTTATGTATGCGTGTGCATGTGTGCGTGTGCGTGCATGTATGTATGTTGTGTGTACACACGCACGCTGCCCGTAATGACAATCCTTCCTCTATCTCTCTGTCTGCCAAACGTATATCTATCACTCTTCTTTTCGCAAAGCATGGCACAAACTAAATCAAATAACGCCATTTGATACAATCTGTCCGTGGACAAGCAAGAGAAGTCAGATTCGCTGTTACCAGTATAAGGTCACCAACAAGAGAAGACTCTGCATTGCAGCCGGGTCCCAGATTTCAGTGGTGATTATTCCAACCCAACGCAGTACAAACACCACCCTACTAAGCATTCTAACGTAAAGTATTCATTCTGAGGTGATACGGGAGTGAGTCTGGAGTTTGGAGTTTATCCTAGAGGGATTCGTCGCTACGGGACAGCTCCATACGCGCTCCACCCAGATCTGCCAGCAATTATCTGGCAAAATCCATGAGCTGTTCAAAATCCCTCGTCCTGGCATGGTCTTGAAATGGGGAAGATGAGAGGAGAGGGAGCTATGAAACAATACGACGACACCGCCAGAATGATGGAACTATCAAGACGAGCAGCAAAAAGACCAGTGTTTAATGTTGCGGGCTGAGGTTGAACTCGAGATATCGCATCAAAAGAAGCAACCAGCCCGTTAAAATGGGAAAGAGGGAGGTTTAGAAATCTCTTCTTCCTTCTGGGCTACGTTATGAGGCCAGAGGTCAACTCCTTTCCCTCACTTGTTTTGCTTTACATTCTTCAACCCTGAACAAGATCAGATATCTACTCGTTACTGACGACAATAATCGTTCATCCAGACCGATTTAGAACCTCTCCACACCCATCACCTCCCCACACCCCCTTCCCCAACCATCAGTGGTAAGGAGACCGCCACTACCATCCCCCAAACGTACACAATGTGTGTTTCATAAGAACCCGTCACTTAATGCAACGTGACGTTTCAGACACCGTGTTTACGTTACTCTAGGAACAAACCGATGCCACAAATGTCAAGTAGGCTGTCTGTTTGACACGTGACAGAAAGGACAAGGGGTAAACGGAGAGGGAAAAAAAAAAAAGAAAAGAACATGGAAAGATAGGTAGATAGATAGATAGACAGACAGACTGACAAACAGAGAAAGAAAGAGTTCAGACTTCAAAACACTTTATTACTCGAAGGATAAAAGCATTACGTTCCACTGGGCCGGTCTAGCACCCAGTCCTTGCTATTCTAAAGAAAGAAGGAAAGAGAGAAAGAGAGAGAGAGACAGACAGACAGACAGACATAGAGAGAGAGAGACAGACAAGACAGGACAGACAGAAAGACAGAGACAGTCAGACAGAGAGAGAGAGGTTTCCATTGTCGATACGAAAACAAGATGGAAGATTGAAAAAGTACAAGGAAAGGGCACAGTTGGGTAGAGGTAGGTGTCAAAACACAAAATACAGGTGAATGTTGGAAAGTAAAACGGAAAGTTGCTCCATAACCTTGGAGTCGTAGGGGAGTGAGATGGTAGAGACAGGAAAAACACCATCACCATCGAAAAGAGATACTGTATAAGAAAATGTTTTTATGGGAACATTGTGCGTGCATCTGTGTGTGCCTGCATGTGTGGTGTGTTGTGCACGCACGGGCGCATTTGTGACTGTTTATTTGTTGGTTGGTCGTTGGTGCCGTATGCTTTGTGTCATGTGGGTGTACACGCCAGTCTCTATGTACTGCTAGATACGTATTCGTGTGTGTGTGTGTGTGTGTGTGTGTGTGTGTGTTGTGTGTGTGTGTGTGTGTGTGTGTGTGTGTGTGTGTGTGTGTGTATGTGTGTGTGTGCACCCAACAGCTCGAAGTTCGCACCAAGCGACAACTCCGAAGTGAGGAGAAAAAGTTGTAAACAAAGATATCATCATATTCTTTCGGAAATCTCTGTTGCTAATAAGCCAGGTTCACGCAGGTCTGCCTGTTTTTACATATCCAGAATAAAAGCTCTTTGTATAACATAATGCTTTCATTCCATATTTCATGGTGCATCATTTTTCTGCATTTTTTCATGATAAAATTTATTTACGCTTTTTTAGTGTATGTATGTATGTATGTATGTATGTATGTATGTATGTATGTATGTAGTATGTATGTATGTATGTATGTATGTATGTATGTGTGTATGTATGTATATATGTATGTATGTATGTATGTATGTATGCATGCAGATATGTAGTATGTATGCACGTATGTATGTGTGTATGAATGTATGTATGTATATATGTATGTATGTATATATGGACGTATGTATGGGTGGACGTATGTATTATGTATGTGTGTATATATATAATATACATGTAATAACGCCTAGTCTGACATGTTTTGGACTTATAATGTTGCAAACAAAATATACAATCAAATCAATTATAAAAAAGAGCTTGTGCTCCTTCTTCTTTCTGCAGACAATTAAGAGAGAAATTTGACACTGAAAAACATTTTCTATTACTCAAAGACAGTAGCATTAGGTCCATGTGGACTTGCTTGACAACCAGTCTTTGCTATTCGACAGAAACAATATAGACTTTGAAACACAAAAACGAAATCCGTAAATTTGAAAAAAAGGAATAAAATTTGATTCATGAAAACATCAAAAGAATTCAAATAAAGAATTGAAGCAGAAAAAAGCAAAACACGCAAGAGGAGGCCATGGCCGACTGTATGAAAGTGTGACACAAACTTATGTACGGTTGGGCACGGTCATAACAAGGTTTGCTGGAGCGGACCGAACAGAAAGCTGGCGAGAGAGAGAGAGAGAGAGAGTAAGAGAGAGAAAAGAAGAGATAGAGAGGAGACAGAGAAAGGACAGAGAGAGAGACAGACAGAAAAGAGAGAGAGAGAGGGAGAGAGAGAGAGAGAGAATAGAGGCGAGAGAGACAGAGAGGGAGAGGCTGAGAGAGAGACAGAAACAAGACAAAGAAACAGACAGAAAAACAGAGACAGACAAACAGAGAGACGGATGCAGACAGAGACAGAGAGACAAACAGAGAGACAGACAGACGGAGACAGACAGACAGGGCTTGGCAAAGAGGGTTCTAGTTCAGTCGATATCCAGGACTTGGGAAAGAAAAATAAAAGTCAGAAGAAGGAAGGGAGAGGAAACGAGACTAGTAAAGGAGACAGGGAGGGAGAGAGACGACCGAGCGTGTAAGATGGGGGCAAAACAGACAGACAGACAGACAGAGAGACAGAGAGAGAGGGAGGGAGGGAGGAGGAGGGGAGAGACAGAGAGAGAGAGAGACAGAGTGTGTGCGTGTGTGTACGTGCGTGTGTGTGAATAT
>CM060314.1:13271230-13276230 GCA_030674185.1 Monoplex corrugatus | reverse complement strand
TGGGGAGTTCTTTATCCCGCCTTAAAGGCAGCCATACCCCGTCTTTGGGGAGTTCTTTATCCACCTTAAAGGCAGCCATACCCCGTCTTTGGGGAGTTCTTTATCCCGCCTTAAAGGCAGCCATACCCCGTCTTTGGGGAGTTCTTTATCCACCTTAAAGGCAGCCATACCCCGTCTTTGGGGAGTTCTTTATCCACCTTAAAGGCAGCCATACCCTGTCTTTGGGGAGTTCTTTATCCCCCTTAAAGGCAGCCATACCCCGTCTTTGGGGAGCTACAACTCGTATAGACGGAACTAGGAACTGAATGACGTTGAAAGGCAGAAGTAAGAAAGATTGTGTCTCTGCAAAGCTTTCTCCCCCACATCCTGCGCAGTCACTAGGAAGAGACTTCGACTTTTTTCGGGGCCAATTGTCAAAAAGAGGACGCCCATCTCTTCTCCGTCGTTGTATTACCTAAAGAGGGACAGGCAGCTATTTACAGCTGGTTGAAGCAGTGAAACATCCTCAGCCACCGGATACAGCTAACTCTGCCGGCGGGATCTAAATAAAATTAAAAAAAGTCTCTCTCGGGATTCACTTAGCTGAGCAACCAGAAAAGACAGTTTTGACCAACTCTGCCAATTTTGAATGCAAAAGGTCAAATTTGTATATTTCCGGAAAAAAATACGGATTAAAAACCTTAAACAGTCCTAACTGCAAGTCACACAGCATACAACAATAATAAAACACAGTTTATCGAGAGCTGCGCAAAAATAACAAGTATAGTCTTGACTCTGGACGAACAGCTCCGGGGCAACAAAGAGGACTTGATGAAAACCACATCCTTCATCCCGATCACCGGACTGACCATTTGAGGTGTGATTAGATTCCAAGAATAACAACAGCAGCAGCAGCAACAGCAGCAAAAACAGCAACAAAACAAAACAAACAAACAAAAAAATCAACAACAAAACAAAAACGAACGAACAAAAACAAAATCCAACCAACCGACTAACCAAACTAACAAGGCAAAAATAAATGAATAAATAAATAAACAAGCAAACAAACAAACACACAAACAAATAAATAAATAAATAAATGAATTAATAGATAAGTAAATAACAACAACAGAAATAAATAAAAAAAATTAATAACAACATAAACAAATAACAACAGAAATAAATAAATTAATAACAACATACATTATTTTTATCAAGATTTTTTTTTTGCGCTATATAAATATTGTAAAAATATTGTAATATATATAGATATATAAATAAATAAATACATAAATGAATAAATAAATAAACAAACAAACAAAACCAGCACAGATGGTTTCATTCACTGTTGAAAGTGTGTCATGATTTTCTGTCATTGGTGTTCTGTATAGTTGTGGAAACGGGCAGATGGTACTCACCGTGATACAGATGAGCGGGTATCCCTGCACGGGGTTGAGGGCAGCGTCTTCAGACCTGTCGTAGTCTCTGAGCGACAGTACAATGGGTTTGGTGGGGAAGGTCACGTCGGCCACTTCCGTCCTCTCTTCTATAAACACTATGGCTTTGGACTTCTGTGTAAAAAGAAACCAACAATATTACACAATTTACAACAACACCAGCAATTGATCGAACAGCGCAGACGCTGCTGTCAACGTGTCACGGTCACATTAAAACCATAGAACAACACAACACAAACAATATCAAAAACAGAAAAAAATCAAACCTAACAATAACAGATACTTCACAGATACACAGACAAAGCAAACGCACTGACTGAGAATTAATTACCGTTATTTTAAGCAATGCAAACACAATAGACTCGACAAAAACGAAAAACAATACAAAAATGTTTAACCCTTCGACTCCCGCACCCTGTCTACCAGAATCCTGCATTGTCAATCACGTTAGCAAAGCCAACTGTTGGATAGGGTGAGGGAGTCAAACGGTTAAGTTTTTGAAGTTGGTAGATAGGGTGCGGGGTCAAAAGGTTTAAATGGCTATGTCATGACCTAACATCAGAAAGGTAACTTATCAGCAGGTCTACTTGAATGCCAAGTGAAACTTGTGCTTGTCAAAGTTCTAGACCGATTGGCGTAATTGAAAACCAACGGTTTACGACAGAGAACAGCTGTGACCTTTCTGACGTGTTCGTGAATTAATGTTATAATCTTACCACTGTTTATGTAACTATGTTATATGCAGAATTATGTTCTATCTTGTCCGTGTTTTATCTTTTTTTTTCCCCTGTGTTCATGAATTCATGTCATAGTTTAATAATTTTTATTGTAATGTTGGATATTCACTGTTTTAGAAATGTGATTAAAAATCACAACAAAAAAACAAAAAAGAAAACCCAGTCAGAAGGGTCTGACCATGACTGACCTTGACCTGAGCTGTACCACTGCGGTGTTTGAGGTGCACAGTGAAGACCTCTCTCATCTCCTTCACCTTGTCAAACAGGATCTCTACATCCACGTCTTGCCGTGACACGTTCACCCCGAACACCACCTCTGTCATCACACACACACACACACACAGAGTCACACATATAAATTGATGTTAGGATGAAAACAGAACTTCACCAGATTCGTGTCAAACTTAAAAAATCCAAAACAAGCGCGACTGCCCGCGTTCAAGCAAATACAAAACAGAAAAACACGAAAATAGAATCAGAACGTGCAATTAATGCAACCAACAAGACAAGCACAAATTTTCGGCTAAATGACCTTTGCAAAGTGTGAATGTAAGATCACAAACAAACCAAATACAAAAATCAGGAGGAAAAGACTTAAACTTCCCTGCTGCTTCGTCCAGTGGGAGAAAAGGACTAAAATCAAGGGAAGTTTCAGTCTATTTCTCCTAATTTTATATTTTGTGTTTGTCCGTTTGAGATGTTACATTAACTGACAAAGGCCAGTTGACCGAAATTTTGCGCCTGTCTTGTCTGGATATATTAAATACGCGTTCTGATTCTATGTTCGTGTTATTTTCCTGGTTCCTGTCAATTTTTAAACTTCAAAAACTTTAGTACTCAAGGATGGTAGCCATTAGGTTCCGCTGGACCTGTCTTACAGCTAGTCCTTGTTACTGAACATATAAAGTATATCAAAGAAAAAAAAAGAAAGCATTAAAAACAAACAAGGGAGGGGCGAAACAAGTGAACAGAAACACCATGATGAAAACAGATGCACCACAACACACCCAATATCAAAGAAGCCACAAAAATAAGCTTCAACAAAACGTCGATTTGTAAGTGAAGTTGGCTAAGCGCTTCTGAAAAGCGTTTTGTCCAGTTTCTCTCGGCTGTCACAAAGCTTGGCGGTCAATGGAACTATAGTCGGCCATACCTCCTGTCCCTCCACTTGATAGAGTCCACATCTCTGCAATATGTATGCCGCGGTTTGGACCTCTTGGCTATAAGGGCAAGTTGATGAAGGCACCAGAATCTGATAGCTTATTTCAGAATTCCCACCTCAACTAAGTGAAATGAGCACGCCTGCTGATTGTAATTTGATACTAGTATCAATGAGAATAAACCGGTAATTCACTTGTACTTTTCTTCTGCTTCTTCTTTATCCTCTTCCTCTTCTTCTTTTTTCTTTCTTTGTCCGATGCCCACATGGTCGACATCTGGGTTCAAGTTCAAGTTCATATTGTTTATAGCCCAGCCGACTACTAGAATCATAGACTATCCAGGCTAACACCACGTCAAAAACGACAACCCTGGTCGACATCTGGCGACGACTGTGGCGTTCCTGTTGGCTACCATGGAGCTTGGTGGTCGGTGGAGTTGTGTTGTCGGCCGTATCTCCTGTCTCTCCACTGACAGAGGCGACATCGCAATGTATCTGTTCAGGTCCTCTTGATTGCAGGAGCAGGTTGATGAAGGCGCCAGTTTGAACTTGCCATTCATGTGGGCACCGAGCCGGTTGTGGCTGGTAGGGAGCTTAATCAGGACCATGTGATGTTCTCCAGACATAAGGTGGAAGTCGTTCTCCTCTGTCCGTGGTTTGAGGACTGATCTGATGATAGTCCTCTTCACTAGATATGATGAAACGTCCGATTTTAAACAGCTTCAAAATAAAGCCCTTGTTATTAATATGCTTACATTTATTATTATCGTTGTTATACTCATTAGTGTTTAAACTCCAGCCAAAAGCTCAGAACCAAATCAGGATTATAACCATCTCAAACAAAATGCACATATCTAAGCACATCAATGATCCTTAAAAATGAAAACAAAGCGCATAATCACAGAATTCATGCAAATAATCTAATGTTATGCCCTTGACTTTGGTCACTCCACCTAGCTTATCACCAGAGGGATTAAACCAACTTGAATACTAACACATAAACATGACTAACTACGCACAAACATACATAAATACTGGCCTACAGTACCTAACACTGCCACAAAGAAGTTAATACTACCTTAGAGCTAAAAATGCAATGACTGTATGCAACCAATTGAACAGAAAATGTGTAAGGTTTTACGAAAAACACAGAGATGCATGAATCGCCAAGGCAGAAAATAAGAAACAAAGAGATGACGAAAGCAATGACAAGGCAGAAATAGAAACAAAGAATGCGGAAAGCAAAATGAGCAAGCAGAAATAAGAAACAAGAGATCGGAAAGTAAAATGAGCAAGCAGAAATAAGAGACAAACAGATGACGGAAAGTAAAATGAGCAAGGCAGAATAACAAACAGATGACGGAAGTAAAATGACAAGCAGAATAAGAACAAGAGATGACGAAAGCAAAATGAGCAAGGCAGAAAATAAGAGACAAACATGACGGAAACAAAATGAGCAAGCAGAAATAAAGACAAACAGATGACGAAGTAAATACAAGGCAGAAACAAAGAGACAACAGATGACGAAGCAAAATGACAAGGCAGAAAATAAGAGACAAACAGATGACGGAAAGTAAAATGAGCAAGGCAGAAACAAAGAAGGTGATAAAAAGGAGAAAATTTCTCGCGCAATATTTCCAGAAATTAAGGATACTTTTTATACTGAAA
>CM060314.1:13251230-13261230 GCA_030674185.1 Monoplex corrugatus | reverse complement strand
AACCAACCAACCAACCAAAAAAAGAAGCAACCGACGAACTAGCCAAGGAAGCAAGCAAGCAATCAAGCGAGCAATCAATCAATCAACTAACCAACCAACCAACCAACTAACCAGCCAGCCAACCAACCAACCAACCAACCAACCAACCAACCAACCAACCAACCAACCAACCAACCAATAAACCAACTAAACAAACAAACCCACGACGATCAAGTTATTCTAAATATCTCATTTCTTATTCTGGACGTACACGTGACCCGAGCCAGGAAAATGAAGTGTTATCGCAGGACACTAAAACATCAGACACACTAATCACATCACAGACGAAAAAGTGCACCAAACCCTTAAGCAGCAAACTGGACCATACGAAGATCTGCTGACTACAGTTAAAAGAAAAGTTACGCTGGTATGGCCATGTAACAAAATCGAATGGTGGTCCTAATTCTATCCTCCAGGGAACGGTTGAGGGAGGGAGACGGAGAGGAAGACAGACACAACGATGGACTGACAGCATTGCACAATGGCAAGAGAGACAGCTCTGCTTTCTCCCTCTTGGGGCTGTGGCAGTGTGTTCACATTTATTTCACTAGGCATTGTGGTCCCTGGCATTCAATCTTTCAATTTCTCTTCACTTACATCGGTCACTGTTTGCTTTGATCAGGAAACTGAATTTATGTATAAATGTATGTCACCAACACAAAGACAAGGTTTCATCATTTGCATCCACAAAGAAAACAAACCTAAACAGTGTATTCAAAACTGGAGGCTGGTTTTTTTGCTGAATATTTCATATGAGATCGCCCCAGCGTGTATAGCGAACAGATTGAGAACAGTGCTACTGTTTATAAAGAGGTGAAAGAGTTCATGATTTGCAGATGTAAAGAGAAAATACCAAAATGTTTTATGCTAGATTCTTAGTTCCTGTAGACTTTGAAAAGATATTTGACAGCGTATCCTGGTTCTTTCTGTATAAAGCACTTAATTTCCCCCATTCAGTCTCTATGCATTAAACAACGGATAAGTATATTTTACAATTACATGTGTACATATATGTCACTGAATGGGCGATACTGGAACTGGTTTTATGTACAAAGAGGTACCAGACAAGGTGATCCCTCTCCAACTTTCCGACATCTTATTTGTGTAGAGATATTGCCGTCCATGTTACATAAGAAATGCAACATCAAAGGCAACCATCTGTCAGACAAAGAAATAACATCATCACAGTTTGCTGATGATACAATTCTAATATCTTGATGGCACAGATAAATCATTTAACAAATACATGCACAACACTTAGCAGGGAAAAAGCAGTAGAGAACTTCTCTAACATGGCGTTGAGCAGGAGACAATAGCGGATTATTATTATCATTATTGTTGTTGTTGTGGTTATTGTCGTTGTTGTTTCTATATCATAATCATTACTATTATCACTATCACTATACCAGAGTGAAATATTACCTCATTGGCATACTACAACTTTCCATCCAATTAACTGACTAAAGTGCTTATAGCCAATTAATTTACCGATTAAACAATCAGCGATCCAACCAATCAATCAATCAACAACTAAATGAACAGATTATTTGTCAACCACATTCGATCAGGCTTAACATTGGCTTTGGAGAGCAAGTGCCTTCACTCCTGATTTATCCTGTCCCCTCCGATCCCATGTATCTGTCAGTTTTGGCAGATGGAAGAACCAGAAGTGGCAGATGCAATCTGACTACATGTAAAAGTCATAATGATTGTTTTATATTCTGTACACTTGGGAAGTTTTGAATGGAATTTAATTTCTTTTATACTTAATACAATTGGGAATGTTTGAATGGAGTTTTCTAGGTTATTTTTTTTCTATTTTCAGTCTCTCCATCTGCCCCCTTCTCTGTTGTTTCTTTAAAGAGGAACTGTTTCACATCGATTGAAGAAAGGTGTGTTGTCTGCATGTCTGTGACAAGAGTCGTGGAAACACGATTTTTTCTCAACTGTTTCTGGATGGATGTTTACCGAATTTCCGGCGGTCAAATGTGTGGACCCTTCAAGAGTCGCGAATACACATGTTGGAAGTCATGGCATTCAGATCCAAGGTCAAACGGATTCAAATAGTGCCTAAAAGCAGCAATTTTTTGAAGAAAGAAATAAACAAAAGAAAGAAAGAACGAATAAAAAATCAAACATACAAACAAACAAAGCAACCATCCAAAGCAACAAAAGGAAACGAAATCGACGTGTTACCATCATTTTCTCAGAATTATTTGAAAATATCTGCATTCTGTTTTCATTGTTGTGACAAGTTATCGCTGTCCTCGCTTCACGTTGATTTATTTCACAGTGACCGTGAGGAGTACAAAATCTGGATCTTCTGCAATAATGTTTGTGTAAAAAGGATGAACGTCAAAATGGCTTGAACACTTTGTTTCAATTTTTTGGGGGGGGGGGGGAGGGGAGGGGGAGTATTTAAATTTTCTTCAAATCTGCGGATTCTGCCTAAACACCGCGACTATACAACTGTTCTCCATTATCAAGGGAGACGACTGGTGTCGGCAGGGGCTGACGACCGCGGAGAGTCAACAGCAGTTTGTTGACAGAGCCCTATCTGGTTTCCATGTCAACGTCTGTTTCACGTCGTCACGGGCACTCAGGGTGCCAGACATCTGTGCGGAGGGTCGGGGGGACGGGAGGAAATGGGATGGGAAAGGAAGTGGGGGGAGGAGAGTTTTAAAAAAGCCGAAGATACAGGTTTTCCCGCTGGGGAGTGGAGTGTTGGCGACCTCTCCTTCTCAGGACAAGCTTTACGTGAGTGGTGCCCATCTGGCCATCTCCTTTACCTCAGTGCTTTATCTTCTCTGTTTCTCCGAGAGGTACACGTGAAGCTTCTTGTCTCTGTGACGACCTCCTACAGTACACCACTACCCGATCTCTCCGTTCTGCTTCTGACACTCTTTCTTAAGGGGGCAGACCTACCCAGACCTACCCTGATGTATACATCAGACATAATATGTTCAAAAGTTTTCATCCGATTTCCTTGATATTTGGCACACATATAGCAGGGACAGGTACGTATAGCGGGAAGTAAAATCTTGCAGTTCTGCTTGAAAGAAACACTTTTATCAAAAGTTGTATTATATTTTTTTTTATCAAAATTATTCTAAAAATTGGTGTGATAATTGTACAGAAAATAATGCTAGTAGAGCTAAGATTTTACTATATGCTATACATACTTTACAGATGTGTTTCCTCACTAAATATCAAATTCCTAACATGAATATATGTGTAGTTATAAATGTCACAGTATATACTATATTTTTTCATTTTCGCGAGAACATTTTTTAATTAATTAAAGTATAAAGGTAGGCTTGGGCGCTCCTTTTTTGAGGAGTTTTCTGAGCTTACGGTTTTTGTGCTTTGTATCTGCTTCTATGCTAGCTGAATGGGTAGCGCAAACTATGTTAGATTTGAGAAGTTCAACAACATGGGAGATAATTTCTACGTGACTCTCAAGAGTTATGTCCTTTGGTTAATATTATAAAAATTCTCCCTGCTTCCCTCTTATTTCTTTGGTATTACCTATATGCCTTGGAAGCAACCCTGTATATGTTCTGTCTTGTCTATGTGTGTGTGTTTGGTCAGTTCAAGAATAAAAGACTATGTCAATCTTGAACATAAGACCAATATATTGTATTATTTCTCTCCTCTCTCATAGTTGTGTGTAGGGTAGTTGCAGAGTATAAAGGTAGGCTTGGGCGCTCCTTTTTTGAGGAGTGTTCCGAGCTTACGGTTTTTGTGCTTTGTATCTGCTTCTATGCTAGCTGAATGGGTAACGCAAACCATGTTAGATTTGAGAAGTTCAACAACATGGGAGATAATTTCTACGTGACTCTCAAGAGTTATGTCCTTTGGTTAATTAATTTTTGTCAACTTTTCATAACTCACAGACCCCAACAAAGATATTCAATCCAAAGAATACTGTATGAGGTATCTTCTTGCAAAATATCATGGTGATTGGTTAATTAGAACTGAAACACTGAACATCACAATCTTGGTACCCAAATCTGGGTAGGTCTGCCCCCTCAACAATTTCCTCGACACAGATGTTCCACAATGGATCACCGTTCATTTTCTGCGTCTGGTCCATATAACTGGAATGAGCTTGCCTTGTCTCTCTGACATACTCTTCACTCCCATCTATCCAGCACAGCCGAGGTCTTCCACTGGCTCTGAAATCTGAGCATCTGGTGCTGAAGGCTCAAAAGGCTGGCCGGTTGGCAGACACTTCCTGGTCAGGTGGCCAAACTACTTGATCCGCTGTTGTGTGACATACTGATTGATATGTTTTGTCCCAACCATCTCTCAGATCTCTTCTTTTTTGTAATCAGATCTCTTTTGTTCTTGCCTGCTGCTCTTCTGAGTCATCTTATCTCACAGGTTGAGATCCTTTTTGCTCAAGGGTTTTGTTTTATATCCAGTCTGGCACTGATAAATTGGTGTCGGTACAGGGATTGTGCCTAAAAGTCTGCCTTTTGTTTTCAAAGGGATATTTCGGTGTTTATGAAAGGGTGAGCAATCACAGCATTGTCACTTCGGATTATTTAACACCATCATGTATTAAAATGCAAGGCAGAATATATCTATCTATATATGTAATATATAATGACAATTAAGCTGTAATCATTTTGTATGATCGCTTCACATTCTAATGTTGTTCGTGTTTAATGTTGATTTCTGTTTCTTGGTTTGATAACATTTGTGTTATTTTTTCCTTTTCCAGAACTCATTATGAGCGAAATGCTCGAAAAAATTTCAGAAGAATTTCTTCGGAATTTTAAACATGGTTTGCTAATAAAAAAAAAAAATAACGTACACACACACACACACACACACACACACACACACACACACAAAAACACACACATATATATACATATACGCATACATATATATATATATATATATATACATATCTACATATATATATATACACACATATATATACATAGATATATATATATATATATATATACGTATATATACATATATATGTATATGTATATATCTATGTGGAGGGTAATGGGGGGGGGGGGGGCAGGAGGAAATGGGATGGGAAAGGAAGAGGGGGGATTTTAAAAAAGGCAACTATAAAGGTTTTCCCACGGGGGGGAGTGGAGTGTACGACCTCTCCTTCTCAGCACAAGCTTTACGACAGTTGACTTTACTTTGATTGTTGTTTAAAGCCCAGCCGACTGCGCAGAGCCATATCAGGGCTATAACCGCTTCAAAACACAAAACTTCAACAGGAAAAAAGAAAAGAAAAGAAAATTAAGTACACATATCAATGCATTCGCGCACATAATCTAGGGACACGCCCCTGGCGTAGGACCATTCCGTCCAATTTATCGCACAGGGGAGATTTAAAAAACACACCTGAGTACAGATATAAGCATACCTAAGGACACTAAAACATTATAAAAACAGGCATAAATTACCTAAAATTGCTTCCGCATATCTCACCTCCTTAGAGCCAAAAATGCACTTAATATGTGTACCCAATTATCAATCCGAAGAAAAATTACGTAAGACTTTATCGAAAAAATACAGGTGAATGGACCATTAAGGCAGAAAATAAGTAGAAATGACAGAAAGCAAGGCAACAAGGCAGAAACAAAGAGAGTGACAGAAAAGAGGACATTTCTAGCACAGAATTTCCAGAAGGTGGGGATACTATTTATACTGAAAGAGCCCCGGCAACCCAACAGGATTTACGACAGTTAGATATATAACTTTTCGAGGTATCCTTTTCGAAGACTGTACTTCTTTTTAGTTTATTAGTTTGTATCCATTATAAAAAAAAAATCAAATAAATCACAACACACAAAACCATACAAAATAAGTATTTAAAAATCAGAGAAACGAATACATATGTACCATACGCACACACATATCCATGTTTCAAGAATATCATGTGAGAGAAAGCTGCCAGAGAATGGAAATAATGAAACACTGGAAACTTCTTGGTGCAAATCGTTTGATTAAGTGTATGACAATGGCACATTATTGAACACCCTATTCCTCTCTCTTTCTCTCTCCCATGGTCTATGTTTCTGTATCGATCGTTTTATAAAAACGAAAATTCACTTACCAGTTAATCAGTTGTAAGTGTTTTATGCATTATAAGTATAACTGTCTTATTGTCGTCTTTCATGTATATTATGTAAGCTATATTGACAACATCGTCTATGTCAAGACATAAGATTGTACTCTTAAACCATTTGCGTCTTGCGTCTGTCCCATAGTTTATTTTTTCTTTATATTCCTCTCTCTCTCTCCTTCTCTCTATGCGTGCGTGCTTTGTGTGTGTGTGTGTGTGTGTGTGTGTGTGTGTGTGTGGGGAGCGTGCGTGCGTGCGTGCGTGCGTACGTGTGTGCGTGCGTGCGTGTGTGCGCGTCCCTCCTGCCTCCAGCAATTTGTTTTTTTCTTTGTTGATCGTGTGGTGAAGAAATGGAAGTATCAGCAGTCTGACTGGGAATAGCTGAGGTTAGCACGATATTATTTACAACTGGACCCGATAACGGCAGGAATCTGGAATGTCAACTTTTATCCAAACTTGTTGAAATCTGCAATCAAAACAGGCAGGACTTGTACTTTCCCACCGTGCCATGAAGAAAGTGTGTTTATTTTATCTCTCTCTCCATATTTTGTATTTTATCTATTCATTTATTCATTTATTTATTTTTGTTATCAGACAGTATCGGCAGCAGAAACACGGAATTTCTCACACCGAAGAGTCTCCATCAAGCGGGGTGTTCTCTGCTATCACTTAAACTGAGCTATTTGAAAAACAACATAGAATGTAGCTAGAGTTTAGATGTGAAGAAGATACAAAGTTCATGCGTAAGGTATGTACCAAACAAGTTTACAAAGAAAGAAAGAAAGAAAGAAAAGGGGAAAAATCCCAAAGAAAGACAGAAAAAAGGGAAAATCCCAAAGACAGAAAGAAAGAATGAGGAAAAATCCCAAAATAAAGAAAAAAAAAGAAAGGGGGGAAAACCCAAACAAAGAAAGGGAAAAAAACAACAACAAACAATTAATAAAAGACAGTCATGATCATCATCATCATCATCATGTGCCCTGGCCTGCTGTATGGCGTTGGCGATCATGGCCCTCCATATAAATCGATCCCTTGTCGCTGCAATTACATCTCCCATCCTCCCTGTCCTCAGCACTCTGCAAGTCCGTCCAATATTTTCTCCCTGGGTCTATCTGGTGTTCTCCTTCCCTCCAGCTTTCCTATTGTGACCAGGAACTCTGATATCTTTTTCCTCATAAAATGTCTTATAAATGTCGCTTGTCTTTTCCTAATCTTCTTTATTAATGATCTTTTGTGCTGCTCCTTCAAGACTGCCTCGTTTGTTTACTTTGCTGTCTATGGAACTCTCATCATTATTCTTAGAAACCACATTTCAGTTGCCTCAATTTCCATTCATGATATCAGACTTAAGTTAAAAACCCATTTGCCTGGTTAGGTTAGAACGCTACATATACCGAATAAAAACGCGGAGATCGTGGATTCCATCCTCACTGCAGGCCACTGTCTATTTTCCCGTAAGTTTTGTATGGGTCGGCTGGTTCCACTGATAGAGCAGTGGACACAATATCTGATGTTTCATCACACACACACACACACACACACACACACACACACACACACACACGCACGCACGCACGCACGCACGCACGCACGCACGCACGCACGCACGCACACACACACACACACACACACACACACTGGCCTGTTAAAACTACCCATCTTAATGCTCCAATTATGTTGATGGTGTCAGCTTTGTGTTGTGTTTCACAGCTTCTGTCACCCACATCTCCCTCTTTGAGGGTCTTACCAACGTACAGGGTTTGCGCACAATCAAATAGTTTTTTATTTGCTATGCTTGTTAAAATTAATGATAGATTTGGATGGAGTACGTAAGGAATTGCTTGAGTGCGGTGAATCCATCTTAAAACAAACATTCCGAATCCTGTAAATCAGTCCGTCGGAGAGACAGACAGACGGACGGACACAGACAGACAGACAATTAACCAGTGTCTGTAACTACTGCCAGAGACAGACAGGCGGGCAGACAGACAAACAGGCAAGCAGGCAGGCAGTCATCAGGCATGCAGACAGGCAGGCAGACATGTAGGCAGGCAGGCAGACAGACATGCAGGCAGATAGAGAGAACAGACAGACAGACATGCAGGCAGACGGATAGTCGTCTGGCAGGCAGGCAGATACACAGACAAACACACAAACAGACAGACAGACATGCAGGCAGACAGACACATGCAGGCAGGCGGCAGGAAGACAGAACAGACAGACAGACAGACAGACATGCAGGCAGACAGGCAGGAAGACAGAAAGACGGTCAATCAGTTTTCATGGCTCCTGCTTCACACAGATTTCCCTGCATCAGATTGATTGCTGCCATTGACAAGGCATTCTCCATCCTACCGCCCAATTAATCATCACAACTGGACAATGTGTCGATGATGTCTCGTTAGCTCACACAATACTCTGATCACAGTCATCAACTGATAACGACGTGCTGTCACTTCTTCCTGATGCCATCGGATCGTAATCTTGTTAACCTTTTCGCCCCCTCACACTATCCATTAGCTTCTTGCAGCACAGGTTAGGAATTGAAAAGGTTAAGGAGGCAGTCCACGTGTTCTTAGTCCATGATGACGCTTTAAATAACATGTCATTTGTTCATGACCCGCAAATTGCTGCTGATGTCGACATCTTTTCCCAAGTCCAAATGGCATCAAATGGGATGTTCCATACTGGGTTGAATGTTCATTATCCTGACACGAATAATCTGTCTGCCCATCAGCTTTGCTTTCATTTTCCTTCATCGTCGACTTTTCTGTCGTCTTGATGTTCATTTTCCTTCTTCTCGGTTGCGACATCTAATATACGACGCTGCCATCAATTCTATGTATACCGATAATCAGTATAGGCGTACAGATTACGAAGTCACCCAGCTGAGTAAAAGTGCGCGGCGTTGCTGTTTCTGTTGTTGCCTTACCGTGTTAAAAGAAAACACTATTATGTTATGCACCAGCAATGTCCTCACCAGGTAGACCCAGGGACGGACTTGCAGAGTGGCTGAAGACAAAGAGGGTGGAAGAGATGCTTGAGACAACAAGAGATAGAAACAGATGGAAGGCCATGATCACCAACGCCATGTGGCAAGGCACCTGATGATGGTGATGATGAATGTCTTCCGACACTAAAGGGTCTAAAATAACCATGCCAAGTGTGTAAGCCTACGCATAAATCCCACGCGTGGTGAGGTGTACAGAAGTGACAACTACCTGACGACCCTTCCATCAAATCAGTGGACGCTATCAACAGATGGGAACATCAATTAGACATCGCACTGAACAACAGCAAATAACTTTGGACTTTTCTGCAGAAAGATCAATCGCTCTCGGAAAAACTCCATATGTGCCCCACCAAACTTGCCAGCATTTAAGCCTACGCAAAACCCTGTACGGATTCAATGTCTTGAAATGGGGAATGGTGGTGGGGAGACAGAAGGGACACAAGGAACACTAAGATGACACCACCAGAACGACTGAAGCGTTAAGGTATGCAGCGAGGAGGCAAGTTTTCATGCTGCAGTATTAAGCAACCCGGTTCCTGACAGGACATCGATGAGTCTCTCCGACATAGTATCAGCATCGTTTCTTTACTTGTATCAGAGCAGCGTCGTTTCATGTGTGGCTCTGAAAGACTTCAACCACAAAAGTCATAGTTTTCAAGCTTTCCACAAATTTGGACGGGTGCTACATTCCAAACGCGTTTCCATCCGACTGATGACTATTGTTGCTGCCTTCTTATGATCACCCATCATCATCATCATCATGTGCCCTGCCGCATGGCGTTCGCGATCGTGACCCTCCACATGAATCTATCCTTTGTCGCTACAAGTACATCTCCATCCAC
>CM060314.1:13238730-13246230 GCA_030674185.1 Monoplex corrugatus | reverse complement strand
GTTTGTGTACCTGTCCGTCTGTTTGTGTGCCTGTCTATGCACCTGTCTGTCTGTTTGTATATGTACCTGTCTGGCTGCCTACCTGTTTGTGTACCTGTTTGTGTGTACCCGTCCGTCTGTTTGTGTACCTGTCTGTGCACCTGTCTGTTTGTCTATGTACCTGTCTGGCTGCCTACCTGTTTGTGTATCTGTTTGTGTACCTGTCTGTTTGTCTAGGTACCTGTCTGGCTGCCTGTCTGTTTGAGTACCTGTCTGCTTATCTGTGGACCTGTCTGTCTGTCTGCTTGTCTGTCAGCTTCTCTGTCAATGTACCTGTCTGTCTATTTGAATGTGTACCTATCTGGCGGCTTGTCGGTGGATCTGTCTATTTGTCCGTGTACCTGTCTGGCTGCCCGTCTGTGTATCTGTCTGTCTGCTAATCTGTGTACCTGTGTGCTTGTCTGTGTACCTGTCTGTGTATCTTTCTGTTTCTGTACCTGTCTGTCTGCATGTCTGTGTACTTGTATGCATATCTGCATACATGTCTGTATACCCGTCTGCCTGTGTACGTGTCTGGCTGTCTGTTTGCTTGTCTGAGTTATTGGCCGCGTACGGATTTAACTGTCTCTACGTGAACCTGTCTGTGTGTGTGTCTGTCTGTCTGCTTGTCTAGTTACCTGTCTGTTCATGTGTGTACGTACATGTCTGTCTGCCTGTCTGTCTGCTGGTGTCTCTGTACGCTCAGGCCAACAGAAAAATCATGCTTGCTTGAGTTGGGGAGCAGACTGTGATGACTAAGGCGTGGATTAGTAGATAACTTATTTTTCTCGCTTGTCTAGCGCTGATTTGCTTTCTAGAGGGAAAAAATCCTCGTGCATTTGTGTGTTGTGTCTGCCCATGGCTCTGTATGCCAAGGTCAACAACAGCAACAACAACAGAAACAGCAGAAGTGACAATAGTAATCACGATCACTGCAAAGAAGAGGAAAAAGAAGGAGGAGGAGGAGAAGAAGGATGAGGAGGAGGAGGAAGAGGAGAGAAGGAAAAAGAAGGAGGAGGAGGAGGAGGAGAAGAAGAAGAAGAAGAAGAAGAATGCGAAGAGAAGAAGAAGAAATGCGAAGAAGAAAAGCGAAGAAGAAGAGAAAGAAGAAGAATTTGAAGAAGAAGAACAACAACAAGGAGAAGAAGAATAAGGAGAAGGAGAAGAAGAAGAAGAAGAAGAAGAAAAGGAAGAAGAAGAAGAAAAGGAAGAAGAAGAAGAAGAAGTAGAATGGCAGACTGTGAGACGGAGATGGTAATAGGGAGAAAATAGGAGAATATTATTTTACCTTTGCTAACCCATGGAGAGAGAGAGAGACGGGGGGGGGGGGGGGGGGGGGGGGGAGGCAGACAGAGGGACAGAGAGACACAGAGAAAAAGACAGAGACAGAGAGACAGAGGCAGTTTTTTTGTGTGTGTATGTATGTGTGTGTGTGTGTGATGTGTGTTGTGTGTGTGGTGTGGTGTGTGTGAGTGTGTGTGTGTGGAGAGAGAGAGAGAGAGAGAGAGAGAGAAGAGAGAGTGTGTGTGTGCGTGTGTGTGTAAATTTGTGTGTGTGTGTACGTGTGTGTGTGTGTGTGTTTATATGTATGCGTGTGTATGCGCGCGTATGTGTGTATGCGAGTGCACGCCTGCACAAGTGTGTGTGTGGTGTGTGTGTGTGTGTGTGTGTGTGTGTGTGTGTGTGTGTGTGTGTGTGTGTGTGTGTGTGTATAAGTGAGTGGTAAGTGTGCGTGCACTTTCGCGCGCGCGAGCGCGCAGGCGGGTTTGTATATGCCAAGAACAAATTCTGCATTGGTTGCTATTTTGTTTTCTTCTTCTTCACTACTTCTCTTTTTTTCTTCTTTTTAGTGTTATCCCCTCAAGCCTGAGATATTTCTAACTTTAAAATAAATTCTTACCTGACGTTACCCTCCTCGTTTCTTCACTAAGATCAGAACCGCACACTTACATGGCAGATACCGCAATGGTTAAGTGGTTAAAGACGTCGGACTTCTGTCTAAAGTTCCGGGTACGATCCTTACTGGGTTCCTCACAGCAGGTAGGAAAAGGGTGGACATTTTCCGATCTCCAATATCAACATGTCTGCAGATCCGGCTGTACCTAAACCCCCTTTGTGTGTATACGCATGCAGAATATTAAAATTGCGACTGAAAATCCTGTAAGTTATGTATGTGGTTAGATTATGAAACAGGAAAACACGCAGCATGCAAACAACGACTACATTGAGAAAAAATTTGCTGTAACTTTTTACCTCTGCAGAATAAAGTAGGCCTCTCTCTCTCTCTCTCTCTCTCTCTCTCTCTCTCTCTCTCTCTCTCTCTTCTATTTCTCGCTCTCTCTTTCTCTCTCTCTCCTTATTTTTCCTCTCTGTCTCTCTCTCATTCTATTTTGGTCTCTCTGTGCTCTCTCTCCTCTTCGTCTTCTGGTCTTTCTCTGACTCTCTCTTCCTATCTTTTTCTCTCTTCTGCTCTTTTCTTCTCATTCCCTATCTTTTCTTCCTTTCTGCTCTGTCTGTTCTCATTCCTGTCTTCTCATTACTCTCTATGTACCCTGTCATTTTCCTTTCTCTCTCCAGCGATACAATTCAGTTTTCATCAGTTTCAGATGAATCAAAATCATTTTCAAAGTTGAAGTAATCATGATCATTTAAGTGGCAATGGATTTTTTTCTTTTTCTGTTTGTATCAGAAAACATATTTGATTCTTTTCCGTGTATGTTTATCTATTTGTTTTGTTTCATTTGGTTTTATCATCATCTTTTTTTTTTTTTTGCTCTATCTTTCTGTCTTTGTCTGTCTCTCTTTCTTTCTTTCTTTTTTCATTATTTCTTTCAACACACACACACACCACACACACACACACGTACACACACACGTACACACACACACGTACACACACACGTAATACACACGTACACACCACACGTACACACACCAACACTTGTATTTTCTGTCTTGCTGTGTTTCTGTCTATAATGTGCAATAACCATAATTAAAGCCAGAAAGAGAGAGAGAGAGAGAGAGAGAGGAGCCAGACAACAGACAGAGACAGAGAGACTGAGAAAGAGAGGGAAAGAGAAAGAGAGAGAGGGGGGAACGAGAGAGACAGAGAGAGAGAGAGACAGAGAGCCAGACAGACAGACAGAGACAGAGAGACTGAGACAAAGAGGGAAAGAGAGAGAGAGAGAGAGGGAACGAGAGAGAGACAGCCAGCCAGACATAGACAGAGAGGGAAAGAGAAAGAGAGATCAGAGAGACAGCTAGAAATAGAGAGAGAGGGGGGGGGGAAGAAACAGGGGGAAGACAGAGAGAGTGGATAGACAGCAGAGACAGAGACAGAGAGAGAGACAGAGAGAGAGAGAGAGAAAGACAAAGAAAGAGACAGAGAGAGCGACAGAGACAGAGAGAGAGATACAGTTACACAGAGAGAGAGACAGAGAGAGAGACAGAGAGAGAGACAGACAGACAGACAGACAGAGAGAGATGTCCCTGGGGATCAGGGAGGTTGGCCTTTTTCTTCACCCCATCTCGCCTTGTGTGGGTTGCAGACGCAGGTGTACAGTAGAATCGATGTGTGTCTCACAAAGACGCCTTCACTCAGACACGCGCGCGCGCACTCAAACTCACACACATGCGCGCGCGCGTGCGTGCTTGCACACACACACACACACACATAACACGAGAGCACACACACACACACACACACACACACACACACACAATACACACAACCACATGCACGCACACACAAGATACACAAATGCGCACACGCACAAGCCATTTCAGGGAAAAAATGCTTCAGACTTTGTTTTTTAAGCTGGCTGCCACACACACACACACACACACACACACACACACACAACACACACACCACACACACACACACACACACACACACACACCACACACACACACACACACACACACACACACACACATACACACACACGAGAGACAGAGAGAGACAGAGAGAGAGAGAGGGAGAGAGTAGACAGACAGACAGACAGACTGACAGACAGACACACACTGCCTCTACCTCTCTGAATGTCTGTCTGTCTCTCCTTCTGTCCCCCCTCCACACCACCCCTCTCTTTCTCTGTATGGCTTGATCAAAAAGATAAGTTTAGCTTATCTCCGAGTGTATCTCCCTAACGAATGAAACTGAATCTATCGCATCGTCTCACTCTCCCACACCCTCCCCTCATTTTCTTCCCGTCTCTGTCCTGGTCCCCCTCTCTCCTTTCTCCCTCCATCTGTGTGTTTGTCTCTTTCTCTGTCTGTCTGTCTGTCTGTCTCTCATTCTCATGCTCTCTCTCTCTCTCTGTCTCTCTCTCATGTTCTCTCTGCTCTCTCTCTCTCTCTCTCTCTCTCTGTGCGTGCGTGTTTGTTTGTCTGTCTCAGTCTGCCTGTCTGTCTGTCTCTCTCTCTCTGCCTGTCCGTCTCTCTCGCTCGCTCTCTGTCTCTCTCTGTCTGTTTATCTGTCTCTTTCTCTCTCTGTGTGTCTCTTTCTGTGCCTCTTTCTCTCTCTTTTCTCTCTGTCCCTTTCTCTGTCTGTCTGTCTGTCTGTCTGTCTCTCTCTCTTCCTCCTCTCTCCCCCATCTGTCTCTAGTCTACGGCCCCTCTCTTTCTCCCCTACCAAGTAACAAACCCGTCCCTCCCCGCACCCAGAGGATAATGCTGTGTAAGGGAGGTAGTACCATTTCGCTGGAAATGCACATTTCTGGATTTTATGAGTCTGCTGGGCGGAAAAAATCTACGTTTGATGTTAGTTCATTTTATTTCATGTGTTTATGTTTTGATGATTGAATGGTCATATTTATCCACCTGTTTCACGTTACCTTATGATTTTGGTGATATTTGACATTTTTGGGCTTCTCTCTCTTTCTCTTTGTTCTATTTTTTTTTCATCAGTCTGTATAAAAAATCAAATAAAAAAGAAAGGAAAAAGTAAGGTAGGGGAGACGGAGATTTCATATTAATCAGAGATGTGTATGTACATATGTATGGATGTGTGTATGTGCGTGCGAGCGCGTGTGTATATACATCCAGATCTCTCTCTCTCTCTCTCTCTCTCTCTATCTATCTATATATATATATATATATATATATATATATATATATATATATACACACATATATATATATATATAACACACACACATATGTATATATGTATACATATCATTCCCTCTCTCTCTCTCTCTCTCTGCGCTCGCCCAAGCGCGCGCGCGCGTGTGTGTGTGGTACCTGTCTTTGACGAAAGCGTATGAAGAAGATTTTCTCAGCTTTTTATGGATGCATTTTCAGGTGGATATTTATCAAAGCTGGATCAAAGCTAAGGATTTTTGAAGAGTTGCCAAAGCCTAAGTTTGGCCAGGAAAGCCAAGATCACATGGACCAAAGAACAGCATGTGTTAAGAAAGACGTATTTGAACAGCACTTTCTCTGGCAGGAACTTCTGACAATGTTTAACACCTTTATTCACCGCTGTGGCAGTCTGCCGTTGTCTTTGATGCACGGCAATTTTTTTTTTATTTCTTCACGTTCACAGTGTCCTTGTAAAGCATAAATATCCACATTTTCTGTGAATAACTTTGGTATAAAAGAGAGATTTAATAGCTTGGCCGTCTTGGTCTTCTTCCCTCTCCTCGTCATTCTTAGTTTTTTCTTCTTTTTCCTGTTTTTTTCCCTGCTCTTCTCGTCCTTCACTTCTTCCTCCTTCGTCTATTCATCCATCTTGTTTTCTCTTTCTTCTGCTGCCCTCTTCTCTTCATCCTTTTTTTTTCTTCCTCCTTTTTCCTGTTTTTTTTCTCTCTTCATCTTGTCCTTCTCTTCATCCCCCTTCGTCTTCTCACCCATCCTCTTCTCCTCCCTTTCTTTCCAGTTCTTTTATACCCCCTACCCCCATCCCCAACATCGGGAGCATGTTTGCACACCTGTGTGTCGGCAAGTTTGTGTCAGGTCGAATCAGCTCAGCTGGTTAGCGCGCCAGAACAACAACAGCAAGGGGTTGTGGGTTCGACTCTCGTACAGACCACAAGTATTAAAGCTGGTTCTGGTTCATATTATTTATAGTCCAGCCGACTACTACAGGACTGATTTTGTTGTTCGTCCTTCGTTGTCGAAGAAGACCACGATTTCAATTTTGACTTGGGAATTGGCATTTTGTGGATGCGGAGGTGGCTGATGAGGCCAAAGTGGGCCAGGAAGGCTCGTCTGCGCGTACGGCACACGTGGGTTGGTGCAGCTGTAGAATTGGAGATCGCTCACGCCTTGCGTGCTTCACCGCCACGGAACTTTTTGCGCGTAGCTTTGATTAAAGTGAGGGAGGGTTGCACAATGTAAGGGAGAGTTGCGCAAAGTCAGGGAGATTGCGCAAAGTAAGGAGAATTGCGCAAAGGGCGTTAGCCTCATTCTCTCGTGCCTTTGTATCTGATCCCTATGGCAAGACAAATCAAGACGACGGGAGATGTATCGGGACAAACACCACGTTCAAAACGACATCCAACTTTAAGTAAAAACACAACAGTTAAAAACCAAGCTCACCATTATCCTTTCATGTCTAAAATGCATGTTTAGAAATCGTTCTCGTATGTAAAATCTTATCAAATAAAACATATTGATTTCTTGTAAAAACTTGAAAACTGCACCCAGAGGAACGTCTCTGTACAGGTTCTTTGAGTCCGCCGTGTAGTGCTTATGTCTTGCATCGTGTAAGTCCAAGCATTCAATAAGGTGTCTGATGCTCAACGGGTCGTCACACGGTATACACCATGGTGCTTCTTCATTTGTTAAATGGTAGGAATGAGCAATGTGTGGCATATGTGTAACCTACATAACACTGTCTCTTTCTTACGGTTTCTAGGAGCAGATAGGAGAATCTCTTTAACCCCTTGACTCCCTCACCTTGTCCACCAGCATCCTGCATTGTCAACCATGCGAGCAAAAGGAACCAGAAAAAAACATGAAAGAAGAGTAAGAACGCGTATTTAATACAACAAGACAAGACAGAAGCAAATTTTCGGCCAACTGGCCTTTGTCAAGCGAAAGATTACAAACAAACACTAGATACAAAGATTTAAAAAAAAAGACTGAAACTTCCCTGCTGCTGTGTTCAATGTGAGAAAAGGTGGGAATGAGCAATGTGTGGCATATGCGAGCAAAGCAAAAGCTTAACCTTTTGATTTCCTCACCCAATCCACCAGCTTCCTGTAGGGAGCCTGTAGGTAGGGTGGGGGAGTCAAAGGGTTAACTTTTTGCAGTTGTTGGACAGGGTGCGGGAATCGGGTCGCTGGGCTACCTGGGTCTGTTGGAAAATCCACGGACTCAAGATCTCATGACTGGCGTTTAATCCCAGAATACAAACACAATATGTGGCTGTTCACTGCCCTGTCTTGATGCTCCAGTCATTCTGGTGGTGCCAGTGTTTTACAGGTCCCGTTCTATCCCCTTTCCCTATTTCCAGATCTCCCCAGCGTACAG
>CM060314.1:13228730-13233730 GCA_030674185.1 Monoplex corrugatus | reverse complement strand
AAACTAGTTTGCTTAGGTGACTCTGTGTGTGTGTGTTGTGTTGTGTTGTGTGTGTGTGTGTGTGTGTGTGTGTGTGTGTGTGTGTGTGTGTGTGTGTGTGTGTGTGTGTGAGAGAGAGGAAGAGAGAGAGTGAGAGAGAGAGAGTGTGTGTGTGTGTGTGTGCGTATGCGTGTGTGTGTATGTGTGTGTATGTGTGTGTGTGTGTGTGTGTGTGTGTGTGTGTGTGTGTGTGTGTGTGTATGTGTGTGTGTGTGTTGTTTTGTTTTGTTTTGAATCATGGGTAACGGCTTGTTTTAAGCAATTCCATTTATATGGAGGTACAAGAGATCTGGTGAGGTCAATATCTTCGTAAATTTTTACTTGAATTTCTTTTAACCCAAAACACACTGAGAAGTCGTACATATTTTTAAAAAAGTAATAGGCCAACACACACCAGTAAACTGGCAGACAAACAAGCTTTGTAAGAACGTGGTATACAATATTCTCTGTATGCAAGTAATGACACTTCTGAATCAAATGAAAAATGGAAATGACGTACGAGAAATGAAGGAAAGATTAGGTAATATCTGACCAAAGTTTCATGATTTCTCACGCACTTAATCCCTTCCTTCCCCTCCAAACCAAGTAAACATCGTATTTGTTTAAGTTTCCTTGAGAGAGAGCGAAAGAGAGAGAGAGCGAGAGCAAGCGAGAGAGAGTGAGAGAGAGAGAGTGTGTGTGTGTGAGCCAGAGAGACGGACAGAGAAGACAGAGAGACAAACAGAGAGACAGAGACAGAGAATGAGCGAGAGAGAGAAAGAGAGAGAGAAGGACAGAAGGAGGGGGAGAGAGAGGGGAGATAAGACAGAGAGAGAGAGAGGGGGGGGAGAGAGAGAGAAGAAAGAGAAAGAGAATGAACAAGCAAGCTAGCGAACGAGAAGAGAGAGAGAGAAAGAGAGAGAGAGAGACATACACAGACAGACAGACAGACAGAGACAGAGAGAGATATACAGACAGACAGAGAGAACGACAGAAAGAGAGGAGAGAGAGACAGAGAGACAGAGAGACATAAAACAGACACAGACAGACAAAGACAGAAAGATACAGAGAGAGGGAGACAGACCAACAGACCTTCCACAGTAGCACAGATAACAATGGTTTCATCAGACAGATCCCCAGACCGGTGTACAGGGATCAACACCTCCCCTATGTCCTCCGCTATCGTGTACTCCACCTCCGGGAAGAACACCGTGGACTCTGCAAAGACATCAACAACATCAACATCAGCAATCAATAATGACAAAACATCAATATTCAACATTCAAACAACAATGACTCCAAAACTACCAACACTCAAAACTTCACGCTATCCGTAACCAACCGTAAACGGCAAAAGTTGTCAAATCCACGCACGAACTACTCGGTAGTTCTAGAGTTCAGCATCAACACCTTGTTATTGTTATTGTTATTGTTGTTTAAAGCCCGGCCGACTGCGTAGAGCCATATCAAGGCTATGACCGCTTCAAACAAGCAAAACGTCATCAGGAAAGAAAAGAAAATCAAGTACACATATCAATGCATTCGCGCACATAATCTACGGACATGCCCCTGGCGCCGACCACTCCGTCCAATTTATCGCACAGGGGATTGAAAAAACACACCTGAATACAAATTTAAACATACCTAAGGACACCAAAACATATATAAAAACGGGCATAAATCACCTAAAATTGCTTCCGCATACCTCACCTCCCTAGAACCAAAAAATGCACTTAATACATGTACCCAATTATCAATCCCAAGAAAAAGTACGTAAGACTTTATCGAACACATACAGGTGAATGGACCAGCAAGGTAGAAACTGATAGGAAGTAAAGGAACAAGGCAGAAACAAAGAGAGTGACAGAAAAGAGGAAATTTCTAGCACAGAATTTCCAGAAGGTGGGGATACTATTTACAGTGAAAGAGCCCCCGGCAACCCCATGGGGGAAGCATCGACATCTAACCTACAGGACTATGAAAGAATTATATTTGTGTGAAACCACACGTTCTCTGCATCAGACGCCATAGTGTCAATCTCTTAGCCTCATCATCATCAGGTGCCTTGCCGCATGGCGTTGGCGATTATGGACTTCCATCTGTCTCTATCTCTTGTTGCCTCAAGCATCTCTTCCACCTTCCCTGTCTTCAGCTACTCTGCAAGTCCGTCTAGTATCTTCTTCCTGGGTCTACCCGGTGCTCTCTTTCCCTCCAGCTTTCCCGTTGTGACCAGGTGTTCCAATTCCCCTTTCCTCATAAAATGGCCTATGAATGTTGCCTGCTTTTTCCTAATCTTCCTTATGAATGATCTACTTGTGTCTGCCTTCATCAAGACTGTCTCGTTTGTTTTCTTCGCTGTCCATGGAACTCTCAACACCCTTCTTAGAAACACATCTCGGCTGCCTCAATCTTGTTCTGGCTTTGCTTGTTGACTACCCAGTTAAAAATGTGTTATTTTTCTTCTTTTCAGAGTAAACTTAAACCCCATCTTTTCAGTGAATCCTTCTTTCTAAATCAAGTTTGCTGTACTGACCTTATCCGATTCTGTTTTAGCGCGTTCTTATAGTGTCTTGTATATGTATGTTATTGAGAGTGTGTGCATGATGTTGATGGGTAAAAATGGCGAATATATATTATGTATATATTTAATTGATCTTTGTGCTGTAAACAGTGAGCGCTTTGAGCACCGGTCGGCGCATTACAAATGTACGATAATATCATCATCATCATCATCATATCATCATCATCATCATCATCGTTGTTGTTGTTGTTATGATTATGAGACAACAAATGTACGTTATTATTATCATCATCATCATCATTGTTATTATCATTATTATTACTATCATTATTATTATTACTATTATTATCATTATCGTTGTTGTTATGATTACGAGACGCTGTCATCTTTTCTTTACACATGCACGGTGGGAAAGAGTATGGGAAGCATTGGAAGACTGCGTACAGAACACACAGGACCTGGCCAGCTCCTGAGTTTTATGCGCAGGCTCAAGGCTTTTGTGCCATGATCATTCTGGGTCTTCTCCATACACATGGCACCCGTGACATTAGTACACATGGAATTCATTCCGAGCGCGAATACGTCATCTTGAGAAACCGAAACCGACACTGAAAACTGTATAAAACACTGACTCACCTCCCCAAGCCTACACCCAGCCCTACCACTATCCATCAATGATAAGCGACAGTATAAAACCGTCCACGCACTACTCTGTTTTTATAGAGTTCAACATTAACACTGAACCAGCTGGACAATGACAAGACTGTGTGTGACGGCATGATTTAAACTTCAGGCATCTTGCTGATAACCCTTGTAAAAGTACTGCTTACACAAGATGTTAATCTCTCTCTCTCTCTCTCCCTCTCTCTTTCTGTCTGCCTGTCTCTCTCTGTTTATCGGTCTCTCTCTTTCTCTGTCTGTCTCTCTCTCTGCCCCCCCCCTCTCTCTGTCTCTCTCATGTCTGTCTTGTCTGTCTCTGTCTCTCTGTCTGTCTCTCTCAGTCTCTCTCTCTCTCTCTCTCTTTGTCTGCCTATCTCTGTCTATCTGTCTCTCTTTTTCTCTGTCTGCCTCTCTCTCTGTCCCCCCTCTCTCTGTCTCTATCTGTCTTGTCTGTCTGTCTGTCTGTCTCAGTCTATATGTCTCTGTGTGTCTGTGTGTCTGTCTCTCTCTCTGTAGTGTGTGAGGTCAGGCTCTCAACAATAGCCATCCTGTTGGTATTCTCTTAACATACCCGAGTTAAAAAAATAACAGCTTACACGAGATGTTAATCTCTCTCTTCTCCCCCCCCCCTCTCTCTCTCTCTCTGTGTCGTGTGTGAGGTCAGGCTCCGAACATTAGGCGTCCCGTCGCTATTCTCTTAATATATCCGACTTTAAAAATTAACAGCTAACACGAGATGTTAATCTCTCTCTTTCTCTCTCTCTTGTTCGTTCTCTCTGTGTGTGTGTGTGTGTGTGTGTGTGTGTGTGTGTGTGTGTGTGTGTGTGTGTGTGTGTGTGTGTGTGTGTGTGTGTGTGTGTGTGTGGTGTGTGTGTGTACGTGTGTGTGTGTGTACGTGTGTGTGTGTGCGCGTGTGCGTTTGTACGTGTGTGTGTGTGTGTGTGTACGTGTGCGTGTACATATTTTTTTTCTCTCTGTTTTGTGGAAGCGCAGGGGAAAAATATGAGCGTAGTGACGGAAGATTGCGTGAAATACATTAACCGATTCACCTGCCCAACCTACAGTCACCCCTACCACGACCCACCATCAACCTTATACGACAGTTCCAATTGCGCGCACGTACTGCTCGGTGGCGTTAAAGAGTTCAGCACAGCACTTAAAGCAAGGACAGCACTGACGGGCCTGTGAGTAATCACACCAGGCTCTCTGAACCATTATCAGTCGTCCTTAATCTTTCACGTGTCTGCTGCTGCGACCTTCGCCAGGTCTGGAGACCTGATCTTCTGGCAGCGGGGATTATCAGCTAATTTGTCAACCACCCGCTTACACAGCGGCTGTGACTTTCCCATTCCTCTCTCTCTGTCTGTCTGTCTCTGTCTCTCTCTCTGTCTGTGTGTGTCTCTCTGTGTCTCCGTCTCTCTCCTCTCTCTCTCTGTGTCTTCGTCTGTCTCTGTCTCTCTGTCTGTCTATCTGTTCTGCAGAACCTACGCTTTGAAGGTTTAAGTTTTGATCTCTCTCTCTCTCTCTCTCTCTCTCTCTCTCTCTCTCTCTCTCTCTCTTCTCTCCCTCGTTTTCCCCTTCTTGTTCATTACTATTTTTATTCATTCGTTTGTTCTGTCTGTCTGTCTGTCTGTCTCTCTCTTGTGTGTGAGGCCAGGCTCTGAACATTAGGCGTCCTGTTGTCACTCTCTTAACATATCCGAGTTAAAAAAAAAACAACAGTTTATACGAGATGTTAATCTCTCTCTCTCTGGCTCTCTCTCTCTCTCTCTCTCTCTCTCTCTCTCTCTCTCTCTCTCTC
>CM060314.1:13213730-13223730 GCA_030674185.1 Monoplex corrugatus | reverse complement strand
GAAGGCCCTGTTTCTGTTTCAAAGAGGAAGGGCCCCTGTTTCTGTTTCAAAGAGGAAGGCCCCTGTTTCTGTTTCAAAGAGGAAGGCCCTGTTTCTGTTTCAAAGAGGAAGATTCCTGTTTCTGCTCTAAAGAGGAAGGTCCCTATTTCTGCTTCAAAGAACCGTAGTCTCCCTAAGTATATGACATGCTGTGTCCCTCTCTTTGAATGGAAACCCAAAAGTTTATTGTTACCATTTCTGCATACACTTACCCTTGCCTCATAGTTCCTAACTGAATTTATCTTTTATAGAGAGATTGTTTCGTATTAACTGGAGACGTGCGTGCGTGCGTGCGTGCGTGCGTGCGTGCGTGCGTGGTGTGTGTGTGTGCACGTGCGTGTGTGCGTGACAAAAATATGTCAAATAAACTTTTCTCTTTTCCCCTCGTATAGGCGGATATTTACCAAACTTTGGTCAGCGGTGAGAACTGCTGAGGATTTGTCAAAGAGTTAACTTGCGAGGGTAAAGACACTAAGATCAAGATCACACGAGTAAAAAATCAGTACTTATCAAAACAGGTGTTCGAACAACACCTTATTAGGAACTTACTGGCCATGTTTAAAATCTGTTTTCACCGATATGACAGTCCACCACTGTCCGCGACTAATTTTCAAAGTCACCGTGACCTCAAGAAATAACAGACCCCTACGTCCATTTGCAGCACCAAGATTGTTTATGCGCTATCTGTGAACACAACTCCAGACTGCTTGCCTGGAGTCGTAGGATTACTGGCTCCTTGCCGAGAAGCAAAATCCATTGTTTTGGCAACACAACACGCCCACCTTGCCTCTCCGTCCATAAATCCCGAGTGTCCCATCCTTTCTTATGAACACAGCCCCATTTTCTTATTACGTAATATCTCGCGTAATTGCCCTTCTTCTATAAGCGGCATCAGTAACATACGTTATTGATTTAATCATCCTGCCAGACCTGGACCCTGGTCAAAGCCCTAAAACACAAAATTATCATCCGTGAGATGCGTTGTTTGAGGAGAGTAGTTAAATTAACAAGGCCAGGCGGGAAACAATCAGAAACACCAAGATCAGAGAAATGGCAGGAACAACATCAGGCATTCATCATGTTCATCAACAGAGAATTAAGTGGTATGGTCATCTGAAACAGGTTGATAAGTTTAAATATCTGGGGACGGTCATCTCATTAGACAGCAGATGCACATCAGAAATAGCCAGCAGAATCGGCCAGGCCAAAGCACCATTCAGAAAGATGAAAAGCATTCTTACCAACAAATGCCTATCAATTAACATCAGGAAGAGAATTCTTGAATGTTATAATGCAACCGATACTGTTGTACAGTTGCCAGACGTGGACAGTCAACATGCAAAGTCACAACAAAATTGAGGCAACTGAAATGTGGTTTCTAAGAAGAATGTTGAGTTCCATGGACAACAAACAAAACAAACGAGACAGTCTTGATGGAGGCAGCCACAAGATCATTGATAGGAAAGATTAGGAAAAAGGCAAGCAACATTTATAAGCCATTTTATGAGAAAAGAGGAATTAGAGCACCTGGTCACAAAGGAAAGCTGGAGGGAAAGAGAACACCAGGTAGACCCAGGGAGAAAATACTGGACGGACTTGCAGGATGGCTGAGGACAGAGAGGGTGGGAGATGTACTTGCAGCGACAGGGGATAGATTTGTGTGGAAGGCCATGGTTGCCAACGCTATGCAGCAGGGAACATGATGATGATGATATCAAATGACCAGAATGTAACCCCACCAGCTGGGTCAACAGACATAAAAAAGACCTCTGGATTCAAACGAGAGGCAGACCAAGGAAGACCTGGATGATGGCATGAATTAAACCCTGATGTCATACATGAATTCTCCGCTACACATCTTCCAGCTCGCTGCTGACCGTCAACTCTCTCCCCGTGGCACCATGATGGTACAGGAGGACAATGAAGAGTTTGGACTTTGTTCAAGGGGATTCTTCGCACTCGGGCAATTCCATATGCATCTCGTTCAAAACTGCCAACAGTTAACTGATAGACTTCCTGAGCCAGCACAAAACCCTATGCAAGGTCTTGAAATTGTGAAGACAGAGAACGGACATATGAAAAGCCAGTTAGCTGGCATCACCAGAACGATGGAAACATTAAGATGGTGAGGAAAGTGCCAGTTTTTATTCTAATCCTTTGACTCACGCACCCATCCACCAGCTTCCTGCAGGAAGATGGTGGATAGGGTGAAGGAGTCAAAGGGTTTAAGGTTTTGCTTTGCTAGCATGTTCAGCAATGCAGGCTGTTGATGGACAGGCTGCGGAGTCAAAGGGTTAATAATGCAGGCTGGGATTGAACTCGAGACACTGATCAGATCCTGAGCCCACAGGTCCATCAAAAGAACATCTAGTCCTCGAAAAATCGTAGCACACTGGAGGGTTGAACCCTCAATCCTTGCCTTATGAGCAAGGAGCTCTAAAACTGAGTTAATGGGCCACATAAAAAATGAGAAGACGGACATTATCGTCGGTTACGATGACACAAATGTTTTGTCCCTTCAATCATTAATCATCAGCTTGGTGTTTTTTTCTCCCAGTATCCAACAACGTAGGATTTATCCTTCTGCATGTGAATATCTCAGACATCCTATCTTAGTAATGCTCTCTCGGTCCATAAACAAAATCCAATTTATTGTTATATTTATATGGCTGCTAGACCGGTTTTTGTCCTTCTTCCCATTTCGAAAATCCCATTTATTGTCATTGTTTATATGGCCGGTTTTGTGTCTTTTCATTTTCTTCTCATGCTCCCGTTTCCTTATTTTTTCAACTTCTTTGTTTGTTTTCCATCTTCGACCTCTTTTTCTATTCTTTCTTTCTTTCTTTTCCTTTATTTCTTTCTTTCACCTCCGTTCCTCCTCCGCCCCCACCCCCGCCCCGCCCCAAGCGTCACTAAGGCCCTAATAGAGTGCGGGTGCACACAGACCCTTAACGACGTGGTTAATACCCGCTCCATCAACACAGCCCCAATTTGTTGCCACGCAATGTCCTGTCTTATTGCCAGTCGCCGTAAACATGGCAAACGACCTGCCTGCCGTCCCACCCCCCTTCCAGCCCACATCAGAGACATGGACACAGAGACAGGCACCTTGCTGTGTAGCACGTTTTGTTGCTTCGCTGGATTGATGATAAAGAGTTGTGGATTCGAGGTCTGGTATCCCGAGTTCAATTCCAATCGCAACATAACAAGTAACGTGTTCGTTGCCATCTTAGCGTTGTCATCATTTTGGTTGTGTCAAAGTGAAACAAGAAACATCCGGTATACTGGATGGGACCCAGAGCACCAACGCATCACCACCGCCAGACAATCATCTCCAAGCTCCCGACGTTACTTGATAGCCATTTCATCACACAAAGGGGGGCTATCCATGCGTTGCATGACCCATTCGGACCCAGTCATCAGTTACCTTGTTTACAAACCGAATAGCAAGGTGGGTAGATGACAAACCCCAGGACACTGTCACACAACGTACATCATTCAGGTCCAGCCTGCCACCAACCAGAGAATGGAAGACCTCTCTCTCGCCCCACTCTGGGCCTTCATCTCTCTTTTGGGCAGCCCACCCTGCCACATCTCGTATAGCTGCCAGCTCTGTTTACCTCTCTATTTTCTCGACAGTTCGCAGTCGAAAACTTCCAACGTTGCTTTACCACGGTCACAGGGCTCATTCGAACGGCCGCGAAAGTGGTCAGGCATGATGCTCCAGAAACAGCCCATCTGCTGTTCAGCAAGGTCCTGACATGTCCCGGAAGGAATCCCAAGTTTGCCATCTTTCCGAGCAGCCAGCAGGTCTTTCCCTGCGGTCATCGGACCTTATTCACTGGAAACAGCTTAATGTTTGACACCATCGTCATGAGAAGGCGATGGAGATGGATTGGGATCACCATCCGAAGACAGTAGGCTAACATCACCCAGATTGCCCTCCAATGCATCCTGGAAGAAAGATGGAAGAAACGAAGACACAAGAATACCTGCCCACGAAAGCAGAGGAAGAACTCAAGGCCTTAAAACCCACCTGGGACACCATACAGAAACTGGCCCAGAACAGACAGAAGTGGCGGGTTTTCGTTGCTGCTCTACAAGCCAATGACATAGTAAGCAAAGAATAGGTAAAACTTAAGTGTTCCATAGGTCCCGTCCCCGCCATCTACCCCCATCTCCCATTTCAATACCGCGCAAGTGCAAAGGGTTTTGTAAAGGCTGGAGGAATCTTGCCAGCTGACTGGGTAGATTTTGTATAGAATTGTTTCAGTGCGATAAATTCCTCTGAGTAATTTCCCAACTCTGTCACAAGCTGGCTCCTTCTTTTTCCCTGTGGCTCATGTATCAAGCTTCGCCAGAACAGATGAGCAGGATTCGGAACTGGGCGCGCCTGTTAACGCCCTATCGGTGTACTGAGCCCTATCGGTATCTTCAACTCTATCAGTATATTCAGCCCTATCGGTATACTGAGCCCTATCAGTATATTGAACCGTATCGGTATACTCAGCCCTATCGGTATACTGAGCCCTATCGGTATATTGAACCGTATCGGTATACACAGCCCTATCGGTATATTGAGCCCTATCGTATATTGAACCTATCGGTATACTCAGCCCTGTCGGTATACACAGCTATATCGGTAGACTCAGCCATATCGGTATACGCAGCCCTATCGGTATGGAAGCAGATGTTTTCTATTCCACAATCCCGACTAACTCCTCCCAGGAGCACTTAACTCTGGCAACCGTGTCTGTTACATGTATCTCATCACTGGCACCAGTGGTCACCCAGCGCGCATAGCCATGCACAATTTACGATATTCCACTGTATGATTCATGTACAATCCTTCCGTTTTAAAAACTTCACAAACCTGTCCATATAGAATGAATTTAAAAAACATGTTTCCTTTAGTGCACACACCGAAATGATGAAGTGTCTGAATAATTTGTTCGGGGTGCAAAAAATGTATCACCGTTCGTTGTAACAGAAGACGAAACCAAAAGAAGGTCGGGATAGGGAGGCCAAATTTCACCAATGAATCCTAAATGACGTATTTTTAACTTTAATCGTGACCTTTTTATTTTCCTTGTATATACATTTATACTCTTTCGAAACATATGTTGAAACGTTAAGCTTTAGATTTCGTAGATATTGTTGTGTCTACTGTTTTCAACGAAATGGCTGATTATACTGACAGCACTGAGTAGATTGATATGGCTGAGTATACCCATAGGACGTTAACACGCCCACATACAGGATTGGGTACTGCAGTGCGAACGATCTTACAAGTATATCTCTGTCCCATAGACATCCTTACACCCCGTCTGTGCTCTGCCCCAATCAACGCAGACCTTGCTCCATTGCCTGCTACCACTGCCAAACTTTTTAACGTTCGCTGCGAGAGGTCGCCGTTTTCCACTTAACTGTTCCTGTCTGGCACGCGCTTCATCCGTCACGCCATTCAACGCATGCGCGCACGTGCGACTCGTTTCAGTCCATGCTTTAGGGTCTCACACAAATCAATTATCTGGTAGGGCGTGATGGAGTGGCGGTGTAACAGGCTTAGGGCTTGATTGCCGTGGTCTCTGTGACAAGGTTTAGACAGCTCTGTTTACTGCTGATACAGCTTCTTTGAATCAAACTCCGTTTGCCTTTGCAATGGACACGTCTTTTCCCCTTTTATTCTGTTTTTAATGTCCCAATTAAGAAAGTTAATTGCAAACATTTAAACACTGTCCTTTTCAGAAATGATTTCAAGCATCTTCTTTAAAACCAAACTCAGTTTCCTTTTGCAGTTAACAGTTTTTCCCCTTTTATTCTGTTTTTAACGTTCCAATTAAAACTAAGCTAATTACAAATCTTAAAGACACTCCTTTTCTCAGAGATGATTTCAACTTTTCAAATCAAAATCAATTAAACAAAAATAACCTTACAAACAACTGCAAACGTGTTGAAATAAGGTAACAAAAATTACAAAAGCGAACAATCAAAATTTGATCAAACAAAACTGGTGAGAAATATTACAAAAATACAGACCACAGTCTGAATAGTCCAACATACTGACTGACACAAGCCTCAATGTTCCTGTCAGAATATTTATGCAATAACACATCTTTGAAAGTAAATATTAACAAGCAATCAGCCAACCCACATAAGGGAACTAATCAAGCAAGTCAATCTATTAATCAATCACCAGCTAATGAACTGCTGAATCTTTCAATCAACCTTAATGTTCCGGTCAGAATATTTACACGCAGTAACACTTCTTTAAAGTAAATATTAACAAGCAACAGCCAACCCACATAAAGGGAACTAATCAAGCAAGTCAATCTATTAATCAATCACCAGCTAATGAACCGCTGAATCTTTCAAACAATCAACCTAGCAACTGACATTCCAACCTAGCAACCAAGCCGCCATGAGAAGAATACAGTGAGGGTGTTCAAAGAAAGAAAGAAACAGCTAGCTAGCAAACTAGACAATCTTTCAGTTTTACTAAGCAATTCATCAACCAATCAAGCAAGTACCCACCATATGACCAACCAACTAACCAACAACAAACCAACTAATCTCGTACACGCAATCACAAACTACACACTCTTCACACAGAAAATCATCATCACACCGGTATTGATTCTTTCCAAACAACTACTGACCGTCCTCGGCATCCAAGATGGTGACGATGGCCTCATCCGGGTACTCCAGCACGCCCATGATTGGCTGGCTGAGTCTCAGGCGCAGGATTTCCGCTTCCTCATAGATGTCGTCGTCCACCAGCTGGATCCGCCATGTCTTCTCTGTCTGACCTGTTTAGTGACATCACAATGATGGTTAGGGTTAGGGTCAGGGTCAGGGTCAGGGTTTGAGTAAGAAGACTATTCATTCCGTTTCTTTCCATTTTATGTATTCACTTATCTATTTATTCATTTACTTTTTTGTTGTTGTTTGTTTGTTTGCTAGTTTTTTGTTTTTGTTTTTGGTCATTATCTATTTATTTTTGGCTTTGTTGTTGTTTGTTTGTTTATTTGTTTTTTTGTCACAGCTAAATTAACATGCAAAATTCCGGCTGTTTTCTTCATGGACAGCGCGCCACAAGAGTACAGCATCACCAGTCATTTTTTAACTTCAAGTTCTGTATTGAAACAGAAACACCCGAGTGTCGGATGGGACCCAGGGCACCAATGCCTAGCCACTCTCCGGACAATCACTTCCAGCTCCCAACGACACACGGCAGTCACTCACTAGCACTCAGCAAAGGTGGTTCTTCCCGTTTATCTCTATGAAAATGGATTTAGCTACAGACTTCTGACAAGGGCAACTCTATAATTGTCGTGAGGTCTTTAATGTGCACTGAATGCTGCTACACACGAGACCTCGGTTTATCGTCTCATCCAAAAGTTTAGCAGCTTAGTCCTATGACTACCGCACCCTATCCCACAGGAAGCTGGTGGATAGGGTGAGGGAGTCAAAGGGTTAATTTTTTCAGCAGCACCCTCCACCCCTCCCACACCCCTTTGCTTGTTTTAATGACTATCGAGTGACGTCGGGAGCTTGGGATGTGACTGTCCGGAGAGTGTCGAGGCATTGGTGCTCCAGATCTCATCCGCACTCTCGTAGTGTTTCTTGTGAATATTGCAGGAAGGATTACCAACCTTATTTACCCGTCTACCAAGTCGGTCTGAATACTTCTTCCCCCTAGAGGGGCCCCTGTGATATGAACTTGATGATGTCGATGTTATGATGCAGAAGAGGGTGATGACGATGACAATGACGCTGATGTTCAAGAATTATGATGTGCATGTAGTGGTCAATGTCCACCAGCTATACTACCCACACGTCCTATCCGTCAATCGGGATGAAAATGATGATGACTGCGAAGATGAAAGATGAAATGACTGATTACAGCCCCTTCCCCCTACCCCTCACTGCAAGGTCTGGTCTCTTTCATCTGCACTTTGTGAAGACAGAATGTTGCTGTTAAAAATCATATCGACGGCGACGATGATGATCGTGAAGATGGCGACGAAGATGATGACAGAGATATCAATAACGACAGCAACAACGGCGACGATGACATCCTTAGCGACAACTATGTTAATGGCGATGATGATGATGACGACGACAACGATAAGAATGACACCATAACGACGACGACAACGATAAAGATGATATGATGACAACGACAAGAATAAAACTATGAGATGTCTGCAATCTCGTACAGCGTGTCAGTCCAGATATGGTGAATGTACGGAACGATAATGACAGTGAACAATGTTTTCGTTCCAGTGGAACGAATACCGAGGGGTTTCACGGTGGCACAGTGGTATGAAGACACTGAGAAAGTTGGAAGGTAGAAGAAGAGGAACAGAGGATTGTGGAAGAGGAAAAAAACAAAAAACAAGACAAAATAAAACTGGAATTTTGAAGAGCCAAGCGAAAAAAAAAAAGAGGTTGGATTCTCCCCCCCCCCCCCCCCCCCCCAAATGGTCGGGTGGAATTTTCGCCCCGAATTCCCTTTTCCTGACAACACCTAATTTATCATCACCACCACCACGATCACTTCCTCCCCCCTCCATCACACACACCGACTTCACCGCCAAAAACAAAACGTTTCCATCCCAACACACACACACACACACACTCTCTCTCTCCCTCTCTCTTTCTCACACACACACAGACACACACACACTCACTCACTCACACACACACACACACACACTTTCCCTCTCTCTTTCTCACAGACACCACAACACAACACACACACCACACCACACCACACACACACACTTACACACACACACTTTCTCTCTCTCTCTCTCTCTCTCTCTCTCTCACACACACACAACACCACACACACATACAAACAAACACACACACACACACACACACACACATACACACACACACACATACAAACACACACACAAACATACAATGTGCACAGCTCTTTCAAAAACGAAAAGACAGTAGTTTTGAGGTTGGAACTTCTTCAAAAGGGATTCATCACAGTCGCACAATGCCATATGCGTTCCACCCAAATCTGCCACCAATTAGATGGCAGACTCTCCGGGCGTTCATAAAACCCTGCGCGCTGGCGAGGTCTTGAAATGGGGAGGTGAAGAGGGACGTGTGAAACACTAAGCTGACACCAAGACAATGCTGGGAACGTTAAGATGGGCAGTAAACGTGGCACGTTTTAACCCTTTGAATCCCGCCTCCTTCCACCCACTGCAAAAACTTAACCCTCTGACTCCGACACCCTATCCACCAACTGCAAAAACTTGTAACCCTTTGACTCCAGCACCCTATCCACCAACTACAAAAACTTAACCCTTTGACTCCAGCACCCTATCCACCAACTGCAAAAACTTAATCCTTTGACTCCCGCACCCCTATCCACCAACTGCAGAAACTTAACCCTTTGACTCCCTCACCCTATCCAACAGCTTCTTGCATGGGGTTTAAACATACGAACGTGCAAAAGGCTTTTCTTTGTAACACCTTTGAACCCCGCACCCTGTCCACCAACTGCAAAAACTTAACCCTTTGACTCCAGCACCCTATCCACCAACTACAAAAACTTAACCCTTTGACTCCAGCACCCTATCCACCAACTGCAAAAACTTAATCCTTTGACTCCCGCACCCCTATCCACCAACTTCAGAAACTTAACCCTTTGACTCCCTCACCCTATCCAACAGCTTCTTGCATGGGGTTTAAACATACGAACGTGCAAAAGGCTTTTCTTTGTAACACCTTTGAACCCCGCACCCTGTCCACCAACTGCAAAAACTTAACCCTTTGACTCCAGCACCCTATCCACCAACTACAAAAACTTAACCCTTTGACTCCAGCACCCTATCCACCAACTGCAAAAACTTAATCCTTTGACTCCCGCACCCCTATCCACCAACTGCAGAAACTTAACCCTTTGACTCCCTCACCCTATCCAACAGCT
>CM060314.1:13201230-13208730 GCA_030674185.1 Monoplex corrugatus | reverse complement strand
TTGTTGTTGTCATGCTCGCAGTTGTTGTTGCTTATTAGGCTTTGTTGTTGCTGCTGCTGTTGCTGTTGTCGTTGTTTTCTTGCTTCTAGTGCATGCATGTTGCCCACGTGGAAAGCCAGTCCCATGTCAGCGCAATGGGTGGTCCTTGAGCAATCCACATTGCACAACGTTGAAATTGCTGGGTGTGTGAGAGAGAGAGAGGAGAGAGAGAGGGGGGGGAGGGAAAGAAAGAAAGAGAGAGAGAGAAGAAAACAAAGAAAGAAACAAAGAGGAGAGAGAAAGAGGGAGAGAGAGAGAAGAAAAAAAGAAGAAGAAAATGAAGAGAAAGAGAGAAAACAGAGAGAGAGAGAGAGAAAGAGAATGAGAGAGAGAGAGAGAAAGAAAGAAAGAGAAAGAGGGAGTGAGAATATGTGTATGTGTGAGTGCCTGTGTATGTTTGTGTGCTTCTGAGGGCATCTGATGTGTGTGCGCCTGCGTGCGTGTGTGTATGAGCGGGTGCACGCGTGTATTTACGTTCGGGTGTATTTGATATGTGTTCGTGTGCGAATATTATGTGTGTGTATGTGTGTGTGTATGCGTGGGAGTGACAGAGAGAAAGAGAAAGAGAGAGAGAGAGAGAGAGAGAGAGACAGACAGACAGACAAGAGAGAGAAAAGAGACAGACAAAGAGAGACAGACAGACAGACAGACAGCAGAAAGAGAGAGAAAGAGAGAGACAGAAAGAGACACGTGCATGTCTGTGATGGTGTTTGCATATGTACATGCGTGCTTGTGAGTGTGTGTGTAGTGTGTGATGAATGTGTGTGTGTGTGTGTGTGTGTGTGTGTGGTGTGTGTGTGTGTGTGTGTGTGTGTGGTGTGTGTGTGTGGTGTGTGTGTGCGTGCGCGCGAATATATGTGTACGCGTGGGAGTGAGAGACAGAGAGAGAGAGAAAAAACATGTGCATGCGTGCCTGTATGTGTTTGTGTATATGTGCATGCGTGCTTGTGCGTGTGTGTGTGTGAATGTGTGTGGGGTGTGGGTGTTGTGTGGTGTGTGTGTGGTGTATGTGTGTATGTGTTGTGTGTGCGTGTTATGTGTGTGCATGTGTGCTTATGTGAGTGTGCTATGGCGTGCGTGTGCGCGCGCGTGTGTATCTGTGAATGTATGTGTGTGCGCTTATGTTTGTGTGTGTGTGGGGGGGGGATAGGAGGGCACCCACATGCATAAGTGCATCCTAACCATGTTTACACGCACCCTCTCCTTCCACCTCTTCCCATGTCCTTGCTTCCCCTTGGTGCTGACAGATCTTTTCTTTCAAAACAGAAACTATGTCGTTACAGTAGCACAGCTGAATCCTACACCCAGCCCATTCATCATCCCACGTCATTCAATCTTCAACAATGTCAATGCAGGCAAACAAAATACGGCACAGGAAAGAAAAACTGAAAGAACACACAAAGGAAGGTGGAAATGAACGGGAGGAAAAAGAAAGAAGAAGAAGAAACAAGGAATAGAAAAACAGAAACAAAAGAAATGGATACCGTGCAATTTTACCGTACCGCCTGCTTTCCCCAAATTATTTGATTGCAAGTGCTCTTGTGGGACTCTCTCTCTCTCTCTCTCTCTCTCCTCTCTCTCTCTCTCTCTCTCTCTCTCTCTCTCTCGCTCGGTCGCTCTCTCACAAACACGTACACACACACATGTACATATGCACACACACACACACGTAAACATGCTCACATTCATGCGTACCTTATGAGACAGACCGGGTTTGAAGATGACAGATAGAAGAGACAGAGAGAGGAGGGAGAGGGAGAGAGAGAGAGAGACGAGAGAGAGAGAGAGGAGAAAAAAGAGAGAGAGAGAAAGAGAGATGAGAGAGAGAGAGAAAGAGAGAGAGAAAGAGAGAGAGAAAGAGAGAGAGGCAGACAGACAGACAGAGAGACAACAGAACAGAGAAAGAAGAGAGAGGAGAGAAAGAGAGAGAGAGAGAGAGGGGGGGGGGGGGAGGGAGAGGAGAGAGAGAGAGAGGGAATGAGAGAGATGCAAAGATGTTCATTATGAATATGACGACAACGACGATGATGATGATAATAATGATATGATGATGATGGTAATGTTGATGATGATTGAAAAAGAATCAAATGAGACAACGAGTATGATAATGATGATGATGGATGCTGCTGCTGCTGATGATGACAACGACAACAAGGACGGCGAAGAAGCAGACGACGACGATGATGATAATGATGATGAAGATGATGACGACGATGATTTTGATGATAAAACAGACCAGCATGATGCCAATGACGATGATACCATACAGGTGTACACAACAGGTAGCCGCACTCACCTGGATTGAACTGCACCTGTCCTGCATATCGAGCGCTGACGTCTTCTCCCACCCTGGCTGTATCGTTCACTGCCTGGATGGCTGTGGTAAACAAGACATACTGGTGATTAGTTTATTATATATCATTGTCATTATCATCAATCAAGATCCACAGGTGGTTAGTTATCATTATTTTCAATTAAGATGTAGTGGTGGTTAGTTATCATTATTTTCAATATAGTGGTATTTAGTTATCATTATTTTTAGTTAAGATATAGTGGTGGTTAGTTATCATTATCTTCAATTAACATATAGTGGTAGTTACTCATCATTATCTTCAATTAAGATATAGTGGTGGTTAGTTATCATTATCTTCAATTAACATGTAGTGGTAGTTACTCATCATTATCTTCAATTGACATATAGTGGTAGTTACTCATCATTATCTTCAATTAAGATATAGTGGTGGTTAGTTATCATTATCTTCAATTAACATATAGTGGTAGTTACTCATCATTATCTTCAATTAACATATAGTGGTAGTTACTCATCATTATCTTCAATTAACATATAGTGGTGGTCAGTTATTATTATTTTCAATTAAGATATAGTGGTGGTTAGTTATCATTATTTTCAATTAAGATATAGTGGTGGTCAGTTATTATTATTTTCAATTAAGATATAGTGGTGGTTAGTTATCATTATTTTCAATTAAGATATAGTGGTGGTCAGTTATTATTATTTTCAATTAAGATATAGTGGTGGTCAGTTATTATTATTTTCAATTAAGATATAGTGGTGGTTAGTTATCATTATTTTCAATTAAGATATAGTGGTGGTCAGTTATTATTATTTTCAATTAAGATATAGTGGTGGTTAGTTATCATTATTTTCAATTAAGATATAGTGGTGGTTAGTTATCATTATTTTCAATTAAGATATAGTGGTGGTCAGTTATTATTTTCAATTAAGATATAGTGGTGGTTAGTTATCATTATTTTCAATTAAGATATAGTGGTGGTCAGTTGTCAATATTTTCAATTAAGATATAGTGGTGGTCAGTTATTATTTTCAATTAAGATATAGTGGTGGTCAGTTATTATTATTTTCAATTAAGATATAGTGGTGGTCAGTTTTCAATATTTTCAATTAAGATATAATGGTGGTCAGTTATTATTTTCAATTAAGATATAGTGGTGGTCAGTTATTATTATTTTCAATTAAGATATAGTGGTGGTCAGTTATTATTATTTTCAATTAAGATATAATGGTGGTCAGTTATTATTATTTTCAATTAAGATATAGTGGTGGTCAGTTATTATTATTTTCAATTAAGATATAGTGGTGATCAGTTGTCAATATTTTCAATTAAGATATAATGGTGGTCAGTTATTATTTTCAATTAAGATATAGTGGTGGTCAGTTATTATTATTTTCAATTAAGATATAGTGGTGGTTAGTTATCAATATTTTCAATTAAGATATAGTGGTGGTTAGTTATCATTATTTTCAATTAAGATATAGTGGTGGTCAGTTGTCAATATTTTCAATTAAGATATAGTAGTGGTTAGTTGTCAATATTTTCAATTAAGATATAGTGGTGGTCAGTTATCATTATTTTCAATTAAGATATAGTGGTGGTTTGTTGTCAATATTTTCAATTAAGATATAGTGGTGGTTAGTTATTATTATTTTCAATTAAGATATAGTGGTGGTCAGTTATCATTATTTTCAATTAAGATATAATGGTGGTTTGTTGTCAATATTTTCAATTAAGATATAGTGGTGGTCAGTTATCATTATTTTCAATTAAGATATAGTGGTGGTTGTTGTCAATATTTTCAATTAAGATATAGTGGTGGTCAGTTATTATTATTTTCAATTAAGATATAGTGGTGGTTTGTTGTCAATATTTTCAATTAAGATATAATGGTGGTTAGTTATCATTATTTTCAATTAAGATATAGTGGTGGTTAGTTGTCAATATTTTCAATTAAGATATAGTGGTGGTCAGTTATCATTATTTTCAATTAAGATATAGTGGTGGTTTGTTGTCAATATTTTCAATTAAGATATAAGTGGTGGTTAGTTATCATTATTTTCAATTAAGATATAGTGGTGGTTAGTTGTCAATATTTTTCAATTAAGATATAGTGGTGGTTAGTTGTCATATTTTCAATTAAGATATAGTGGTGGTTAGTTATCATTATTTTCAATTAAGATATAGTGGTGGTTAGTTATCATTATTTTCAATTAAGATATAGTGGTGGTTAGTTATTATTTTTTTCAATTAAGATATAGTGGTGGCTAGTTATCATTATTTTCAATTAAGATATAATGGTGGTTAGTTATCATTATTTTCAATTAAGATATAGTGGTGGTTAGTTGTCAATATTTTCAATTAAGATATAGTGGTGGTCAGTTATTATTATTTTCAATTAAGATATAGTGGTGGTTGTTGTCAATATTTTCAATTAAGATATAATGGTGGTTAGTTATCATTATTTTCAATTAAGATATAGTGGTGGTTAGTTGTCAATATTTTCAATTAAGATATAGTGGTGGTTAGTTGTCAATATTTTCAATTAAGATATAGTGGTGGTTAGTTATCATTATTTTCAATTAAGATATAGTGGTGGTTAGTTATCATTATTTTCAATTAAGATATAGTGGTGGTTAGTTATTATTTTTTTCAATTAAGATATAGTGGTGGCTAGTTATCATTATTTTCAATTAAGATATAATGGTGGTTAGTTATCATTATTTTCAATTAAGATATAGTGGTGGTTAGTTGTCAATATTTTCAATTAAGATATAGTGGTGGTTAGTTATCATTATTTTCAATTAAGATATAGTGGTGGTCAGTTATTATTATTTTCAATTAAGATATAGTGGTGGTTAGTTATCATTATTTTCAATTAAGATATAGTGGTGGTCAGTTATTATTATTTTCAATTAAGATATAGTGGTGGTTAGTTATCATTATTTTCAATTAAGATATAGTGGTGGTTAGTTATCATTATTTTCAATTAAGATATAGTGGTGGTCAGTTATTATTTTCAATTAAGATATAGTGGTGGTTAGTTATCATTATTTTCAATTAAGATATAGTGGTGGTCAGTTATTATTATTTTCAATTAAGATATAGTGGTGGTTAGTTATCATTATTTTCAATTAAGATATAGTGGTGGTCAGTTATTATTATTTTCAATTAAAATATAGTGGTGGTTAGTTATCATTATTTTCAATTAAGATATAGTGGTGGTCAGTTGTCAATATTTTCAATTAAGATATAGTGGTGGTTCAGTTATTATTTTCAGTTAAGATATAGTGGTGGTCAGTTATCATTATTTTCAATTAAGATATAGTGGTGGTTAGTTATCATTATTTTCAATTAAGATATAGTGGTAGTTAGTTATCATTATTTTCAGTTAAGATATAGTGGTGGTTAGTTATCATTATTTTCAATTGAGATATAGTGGTGGTTAGTTATCATTATTTTCAATTGAGATATAGTGGTGGTTAGTTATCATTATTTTCAATTAAGATATAGTGGTGGTTAGTTATCATTATTTTCAATTAAGATATAGTGGTAGTTAGTTATCATTATTTTCAATTAAGATATAGTGGTATTTAGTTATCATTATTTTTAGTTAAGATATAGTGGTAGTTAGTTATCATTATTTTTAGTTAAGATATAGTGGTGGTTAGTTATTTTTATTTCAATTAAGATATAGTGGTGGTTAGTTATCATTATTTTCAATTAAGATATAGTGGTGGTTAGTTATCATTATTTTCAATTGAGATATAGTGGTGGTTAGTTATCATTATTTTCAATTAAGATATAGTGGTGGTTAGTTATCATTATTTTCAGTTAAGATATAGTGGTGGTTAGTTATTGTAATTTTCAATTAAGATATAGTGGTGGTTAGTTATCATTATTTTCAATTAAGATATAGTGGTGGTTAGTTATCATTATTTTCAATTAAGATATAGTGGTGGTTAGTTATCATTATTTTCAATTAAGATATAGTGGTGGTTAGTTATCATTATCATCAATTAAGATATAGTGATGGGTGACTAGTTATCATTACCATTAATTAAGATATAGTGGTGGTTAGTTACCATTATCATCAATTAAGTATAGTGGCGATAAGTTATCTTATCATGAATTAAGATATAGTGGTGGTTAGTTATCATTATTTTCAGTTAAGATATAGTGGTGGTTAGTTATCATTATTTTCAATTAAGATATAGTGGTGGTTAGTTATCATTATTTTCAATTAAGATATAGTGGCGGTCAGTTATTATTATCATCGATCAAGATAATCTGAAGGTTAGCTACATCATCAACGTCATCAATCAAGCTATGCTGGTGTTTCTGGTATTTAGTAATCATTATCATTAATATCAATCATTCTTGTACATCGCTATGTCCCAAACTCATATGAAACTCAATTCACATTACAGACAGACGTTTCAGTGGAGCACCGAGAACTCGAGCTGTTAGGCGACCTGACCACACTCTATTGTGTTTTTGTTGCACAGTCTGTTTCTTTGATGCGTGTGCCATCCTACACTCATTCGTGCCTTTAAAAAAATGAAGAAGTGCCGTGGTGTATACCATGTGACGAGCCATTGAGCATCAGACACCTCCTTCTAGTTTGCTGGGACTTGTACGATGTGAGACAAAAGGCGCTACACGGCGGACTCCTTAAAGAACTCTTCCGAGACGTCCCTCCTGATGCAGTTTTCCAGTTGTTACAAGAGATGAATAGATTTCACCTGATACGACTTTACTTCTGAATATGTTTTTGTTTAATTGCATTTCAGACTTGCAAGGTTAACAGTGAGCATGGTTTTGAACTGTTGTCTTTTATCTTAATCATCCTGGTTGTCATTTTTGACGTGGTGTTAGCCCTGATATGGCTCTAGTAGTCGGCTGGGCTATAAGCAATATGAACATGAACTTGTCGGTGTGTGTGCATGCAGGGTGTTTTCATGTTTCTATAAGTCACCGGACGCTGACATGACTTACGGGATCTTTTCAACGCGCATATGTAATCTGCTGCTTGCGTCCACACACGAAGAAGGTGAAAGGATAGGGGGTTTAGCTACTGACAGGTCTGCACACATGATGACCTGGAAGATGTCAAAGTCTCCACCCATTTACCCATCAGGCAGAG
>CM060314.1:13188730-13196230 GCA_030674185.1 Monoplex corrugatus | reverse complement strand
TTTGTTGTTTGTTTCTTTGTGTGTTTGTTTTTTTCTGTTGTTTGTCTTTGTTCCTTTCTTGCTTTGGTTTTGTTTGTTTGTTTTGGGGGGCTTTGAATCTCCACATTCTCTTGAGACTGTGTTATATTGACGAATCTCTCTTCTCTCTCTCCCTCCTCTCTCTCTCTCTCTCTCTTCTCTTCTCTCTCTGTCTCTTTCTTTTTCTCCTTCTCTCCCTCTCTGTCTCTCTCTCCTTCTGTGTGTGTTTGTTTGTGTGTGTTTGTTCGTTCATTCGTTTGTTTATCTGATCGTGTGTGTCTCTCCTCTCTCTCTTTGTTTGCGTGTTTGTTTGTTTGTGTGCGTGCGTGCGTGTGTGTGTGTTTGTGCGTGGGTGCGGGGCGTGCTGTGTGTGTGTGTGTGTCGCGTGGTGTGTGTATGTTTTTGTGTGTGTGGTGGTGTGTGTGATGAGTAACATGTGTTAGGAAAAGTTTCTAAGCTGTTTTGCGTGGAATGTTTACCAGATTTGAGTAATAAAGAATTCGTGTTTGCTTGCCTGCGCGTGTAGCTCTGACTATTTTAATACTCGTACACACACAGTCTTTCATCCCTCGTGGCGATGCCGGGGGCTCTTTTAGTATAAACAGTATCCCCACCATCTGGAAATTCTGTGGTAGAAATTTCTTCTTTTCTGACACTCTCTTTATTCCTGTCTTCCTCCTTTGCATTCTGTCATCTCTTTTCTTCCTCATTTTCTGCCTTGCTGGTTTATTCACCTGTACGTTGTCCATAAAGCCTTACATACTTTCTATCAGGTTTGATCACTGATTCACAATACAATACAACAACAATACAATATTTTAGTTTATTACGCAAAATCTTGATAAAATCAAATTAAGCGCTGAACAACACATGCCGCTCCAACACCACGCACGCACGCACACACCACACACACCACAACACACAACACAGCCACGCTATAAGGAGAATAAAAGAAAGAAATTATAGAGAGCATTACTAGTACTTTTGTTGGCTCTAAGGAAATGTGAACTTGTCATTGGCAACTCTAGGTGCATTAGGTCAGTTTTTATGCATGATTTTTGTGTATGTAGGTATTTCTATTCAGGTTTTTTTTTTTCATCCCCTGGCAACAAACTGAGGCCGAATGCCATACACCAGGGGCCATACACCAGGGGCCATACATCAGGGGCTTATCCTTAGAATATTAGCATCAATGTAAAGATATATGTACTTAATTTTCATTTGCAGGTTTTTTCTCTCTCTCTCGAGTCATCTTTGTGATCGGATGTGTGTTTTGTTTGAGACGGTTACAGCCTGATAGGCTCTGAGCAGTCGGTTGGGCTTTAAACACTAATAATAAGGATGATGATGATGACGATGATGGTGTGATGATGGTGATGATGATGATGATGATGGCAGCGGCGACGACAATGATGATGATGATTACAAGAACAACAACAACAACACTAATGACTATATTGACATAAAATGATAATAAAAATCATAATAACCGTAATGATAATAATGACGATGACAACGATGATGACGACAACGACGATGACGATAATAACGACAACAGTCTCTCTTCTACGCGTGACATCCATCAGAAAGTAACAACCGACAGACTAAGTTCTCTTTGTTCACTGTGCTGTTCTCACGACACAAAAACCCGTTCAGTCCAGAAAGGGCTCAGCAGAAAGGACCCTTTGTGTGGCCTGCAGTTCCACACAATCCATGCCACAGACGTCTGACTCTGATCAAGCACACCCCCATGCTATTTCTAGCTCCAGACATGATACAGGACACACATACACACGCACGCGCCAGCGCGCGCGCGCGCGAGCACACACACACAATCACACACACACACGCACAGAGATAGAGAGGGAGATATACTGAAAATACACAACAATCGTTCCCTATCAAAATACGGAGAGAGAGAAAGAGGGAGGGAGGAGGAGAGAGAGAGAGAGAGAGAGAGGAGAGACAGAGGAGAGAGAGACAGAGAGAGAGAAGCGAGGAGAAAGACAGAAAGAGAGAGAAAGACAGAGCGAGAGAGACAGTACGAGACAGAGAAAGAGAGAGAGAGAGACAGAGAGACAAAGAGAGAAAGACAAGAGAGAAGGAGAGAGAGCTAGAGAGAGAGAGAGAGAGAGAGTGAGAGACATAGAGAGACAGAGACAGAGAGATATAAAGAGAGACAAAGGAGAGACATACAGAAAACCCACAACAATCGCTCGCTCCATATCATGATCTAAGGACAAAAAACACTCAATTCTCACGCTCTATTATTATCAAAGCAAACACAGGTAAAGGAGATACAGGCTTTTGCTTTCAGTGATAATACCACAGGATCATTAAATTTTTATGCCCGGCTGATGGAAGATAAATCACAGTTGCTTCGCCAGCAGTACTATTTCCACATTAGCAATAAACGACATTTGTTCAGTTTATCATTTTCACGCCACTACTCAGCTCTTATGGGGGAGAAACCCTTTAACCCTTTGTCTGTCACCGGGTTATAATTATTACTTGTTAAAGTCTTTATACCCTATGATAAATCTGACTTGAAAGGTTATTTCAACAAGGGATGGCTTTGCTGTGCTAAAACGTTTTACTATCATTTTACTGTTAAATTATTAACGTTAAATCATGATCTGTTTTTGGCTTTTAAGCAGTCGTAAAAATGATAAATCTACGTGTGTATGTAATTAAAAATTCTGTTGTCACACAGACACGCACGTGCACGTGCGCGCGCGCGCGCACTCACTCACTCACACACACACACACACAACACACCACACACACACACACACACACAAACCAGCGAGTTGCAGAAGACTCAGACCATCTCACAATATAAAAGACAGAAATCTTTCAACCAAAACAAAAACAAAACAAAACAACAAAACAAAGCAAAACAAAACAAAAAAAACAAACAAAACAAACAAACAAACACAAAAAACAAACAAGGAAAACCGCTTGATAAAATACGGGCTTAATTTGTTCCCAGCTGACTGAAAACAGACATAACTTGTTAACCTCTGCTGTCCCATTGAGTTAACATTAGTGGATAACGACATTGGGTGATTTTTCAATTTTTCATTGTCAGTTTTTTCCCCCCACTTATTTTCCTCACTTTCAAACAACAGACCAGCACACAGGGGAAGGACAGTTCAGTTCTAGGGACCTTGTATCTATCAGCAGCTTAATTTGGTCCCAGCTGATAAAACGTTAAGTTTTTCTTGAATTGAGTTTGTGGGTTGTGTGTGTGGGGTGCGTGCGTGCGTGCGTGCGTTGTCGTGTGTGTGTGTGTGTGTGTGTGTGCGTGTGTGTGCGTGTGTGTTCTTTGATTTAACGTCTTTTCACTATGATTGATATTAGGCTAATGTGTGCGTGCGTGCGTGAGTGTGTGTGTATGTGTGTGTGTGTGTGTGTGTGTGTGTGTGTGTGTGTGAGAGAGAGAGAGAGAGAGAGAGACAGACAGACAGAGACAGAGAGAGACAGACAGAGACAGAGACAGAGACAGAGAGAACGAAATATACTGCATGAAATGACAGCTTTCTCCCCAGAGAAAGCTCGTTGCCATGGTCTGGTGCCACCCGCTTTTCCCTCTGGATTAATAATGCATTTTTGTTTAGCTATGATGCCGTGAGAACTTTAACGTGCATTAAATACGTGCTGCACACGGTACCTCGGGTTAATCGCCCCATCCCAAAGACTAGCAACAACATGAACCACAACCTAAGATCTAGTGGAGTGGGGGAAGAGGGGAGGGGAGAGCGAAGTCCCTGTCCGATCCGTGACTTGAACCGGATTTGTAGCGTCCTGGGCAGGTTCCTTAACCACTGGGCCACTCGCTCTGTTATACATGTACTCCAAACAAATTTCTTAATCCTTTGACTCTGTACCTTGTTCTTCAGCATCCTGCATTGTCAACCATGCTAGCAATACACAAACTTAACCACTTCACACCTTGGTTGACAAAGAGAGTCAAAAGGGTAAGTTCTTGCAGTTGTGGACAGGGTGTGGGAGTTGAAGGTTTACACGAACAACAACAACAACAACAAAAACTGTATCGTCATTAACAACAAACACCACGAGGGTGAAGATGAGACCCAGAGCACCAATACCTCGCCATTCTCCGGACAATCGCCTCCCAAGCTCCCGACGCAACTCCATCGTCATTTCATCAAGCAAAGCGGGGCTGTCCATGCGATGCATGACCCATTCGGACCCAGTCATCAGTTACCTTGTTTACAAACCGAATGGCAAGGTGGGGAGATGACAAACCCCGGGACATAGCCACACAACGCTCACCAACCAGGTCCAGCCCAGCCTCAGGACCAAGAGAGAATGGAAAACCCCTCTCTCGCCCACTCTGGTCTTCATCTGTTCTAGATGGACATACACTGGTGTGATGCCCTGACATTCTCTGCTGACTGAGCCAGTTGGAGCACTCTTGTTGCCGCGTGCGTGAGTCTAAAGGTCGTCACGAAAAGAATAGTTTTCGAAGGCCAGTGTCTAAGTCTCTCTTAGGTCGTTGTTTCAAAGAAAGAGAAGTGGAGGAAAGACTGAAGGTCTTCGCGAAAAGAATAGTATTCGAAGGCCAGTGTCTAAGTCTCTTTTAGGTCGTTGTTTCAAAGCAAAGAGAAGCTTTTCTGGGGGAAAAACTTTGTTCCCAGCCGACTGAAGATAATTCCCAAGTTCTTGTTAGACCTGCCAATCTATTTTCGTAACATGACTGATAAGCGATGTTTGCTCTGTTTGTTTTTCTTAGCGTTTAGGAAAGAAGCCCTTCAACCCAACAGGATCCTTTGTAACGCGATTCTTGCATGGGGGAACAGGGTTTCTCTCTCTCTCTCTCTCTCTCTCTCTCTCTCTCTTCTCTCTCTTTCTCTCTCTCTGTGTGTGTGTGTGTGTGTGTGTGTGTGTGTGTGTATGTCATAACGTCAGTGTATGTGTGTGTGTGTGTGTGTGTATGTGTGTGTTTCTCTGTCTGTCTGTCTGCTTCTCTCTCTCTCTCTCTCTCTCTCTCTGTGCGTGTGTGTGTGTGTGTGTGCATGTTGTGGTGGTGCGTCTGTGTGTGTGTGTGTGTGTGTGTGTGTGTGTGTGTGCGTTTCTCTCTCTCTCTCTCTCTCTCTCTCTCTCTCTCTCTCTCTCTCTCTCTGTCCACCGTAATGAGCAAATCCCTTTTTAGCGAATTTCAATTGAGGGAATCCTCACTGAGTAAATCCCTACAAATCCTTCCCGCGCGCGCGCGCGCGTGTGCGTGCGTGTGTGTATGCGTGTGTGTGCACGTGCGTGCATGCGTTGTGTGTGTTTTGTGTGTGTGTACGTGTGTGTGTGTGTGTGTGTGTGTGTGTGTGTGTGTGTGTGTGTGTGTGTGTGTGTGTGTGTGTGTGTGTGTGTGTGTGTGTGTGTGTGTTGAAACCCTTTGATTCCGAAGCCCCTCTGTGTAACCCCAACTCCAAAGGACTCTGGAGACAGCATGTCAAGCATCAGTCATCCCACCATTATAAAAACACAATCCTCAAGACAGAGAAGGGGTCTTCAAAATAGCACGGATGGGGGAGGAAAGGAGGTGTGTGTGTGTGTGTGTGTGTGAAAGAGAGAGAGAGAGAGAGAGAGAGAGAGAGAGACAGACAGGCAGAGAGACAGAGACAGAGAGACAGAGACAGATGTGTGTGTGTGTGAGAGACAGACACAGAGACAGAGAGAGACACAGAAAGAGAGAGAGTGAGGGAGAGAGAGAGAAAGAGAGAGAGAGACAGAGACAGAGAGAGTGTGTGTGAGAAAGACACAGACAGAGATAGACACAGAAAGAGAGAGAGAGAGAATGAGAGAGAGAGAGAAAGAGAGAATGAGAAAGAGAGAGGAAGAGAAAGAGAGAGTGTGTGTGAGAGACAGAAAGAGAGACAGAGAGAGAGTGTGTGTGTGAGAGAGGGAGACAGAGAAAGAGAGAGAGAGAGAAAAAAAAAGAGAGAGAGAGAACGCCTGCGTGCGTATGAGTGTGTGCGTGTATAAGTGCGTGTATGTCTCGTGTCTGCGTGACACACAGAGAGAGAAACAGAGAGAGAGAGAGAGAGAAACAGAGACAGAAACAGACAGACAGAAAGAGAGATAGAGACAGAGAATGAGAGAGACAGAGAGAGAGAGAGAGACAGACAGAGAGGGGGAGAGAGAGAACGTGTGTGTGCACGCGCGCGTGCATATACGTATGTGCATGGTCCCCCGCGTATGAAGAAATCTCTGACGATATACAGAAGCGAAAAGAGAGGGAAAGGAAAGACATCAGGTCGAGAGAGAGATAAGAGTCAAGACCTACGCCACTGGGTACTTTTTTTTCCTCAAACCTGAAACTACCATCAAGAATCGCTTTGTTTCCAGGAGCTTGCTCTCAGGTGTGTGGCCGTACCTGGGAAGAACACCTTTGGCTTGTGACGGCTCGTCAAGATAAGACAAACCTGGCTTAAGTGCTGTTGCTTAAGTTTAATCCCGGCCCCCACCCCACCCCCTAGCTTCTTTGCTGTCTATCTGTCTGTCTGCCTCTCTCTCTCTCACTTCATTCTCTCTTTGTCTCTCTCTCTGTGTCTGTCTGTCTCTCTTTGTCTCTTTCTTTGTGTCTCTCTCGTTTCTCCCTCTCTCTGTCTGTTGTCTGTCTGTCTGTCTTTCTGTCTGTCTGTCTCTCTCTCTGAGCTCTTGGACCAGATTGGCCTCATCAGCCACCTACGGACCCACAATCACCAATCCGTCAGTCAAAATTGAAGTCGTGGTCTTCTAAGACAACAAAGGTCGAACAACAAAACAACAAATAGTAAATAAGCAAGCAAACAAGCAAGCAAGCAAGCAAACAAACAAGCAAGCAAGCAAGCAAGCAAGCAAGCAAACAAACAAACAAGCAAGCAAGCAAGCAAGCAAGCAAGCAAGTAAGTTTAAACAACTAAGTAAAAGTCGGCAAACGATTGATTAACTCAAACTGACGCCGGAAACTTGCCCACACTGGGTGGTAAACATCTCCTAAGCGGGTACGAAAACTTTGATTCATAGGTAACACAGGGGGCAAATGTAATACCCCACCTAAACACCGAGCGGTCACCTTCTTAAGGAAACAAGCGGACATCAGGCGTTGATTGGAAGCGACACGGAGCACCGCCCACAAACACTCAGGGTGGGGGCCACCCTCTTGGAAACAACGTACCCGGGCTTCGTTGACAAAGGACACACGTGCTAGCCACCCTTAATCACAGGGCGGTTGCCACTGTTTGGACACAAACGGATACCAGACGCTGATTCAAAGCTACAAGGCGGTACCGTCCCCCCCCCCCCTCTCCTAGAACAGTGGTTGGTACCACCCCATATAAGCGGGTATACCTGCTTTTAACTTAGGAGGCGTTTGGACTTCGGAGTTTATTCAAGAGGAATCACGGCTTTCAGACAATTCCATACACGCTTTCAGCAAAGATTCCGCGATGCGCTTCGCCAAACATGCCCTCTCTTACC
>CM060314.1:13151230-13168730 GCA_030674185.1 Monoplex corrugatus | reverse complement strand
ATGTGTGTGTGTTGTGTGTGTGTGTGTGTGTGAGTGTGTGTGTGTGTGGTGTTTGTGTGTGTGTGTGTGTGTGTGTGTGTGTGTGTGTGTGTGTGTGTCGTGTGTGTGTGTGTGTGTTTTGTATGTGTATGTGTATGTGTGTGTGTGTGTGTGTGTGTGTGTGTATGTGTGTGTGTGTGTGCGTGCGTGTGCACGCGCGCGCTTCCTACAACGCAGCCCAAAAAAGAAAGGTGATTTCCGACCATATTTAAAATGTGCGGCCACTGTTGTGACAGTCTACCGCTTACCTCGAAGCATCTCTTTTTTTTTTTTTTTTTTTACTGAAGCTTGTTCAAGGTCACAACGACAAGTACAAAAAACAAACAAACACACCAACAGCTAGATTTTCTGCGGTAACTTTTGTGTATAAAGGGAGATAGTTTGAATGGTATGACGATTTTTTCATGACTTCTTTATTCAGCATTTTCAATAAATCAACAAAATACACAATACATATTACTCATCACAATGATATCGTACAAGATCAAATGTTCAATATGATTCTGTTACATATATAAATTAATGCGTACATTTGTACCATACGGAAGATATTTGTTGTCTCGTGTTCCTTTCCGTAGGGGAACTGGAGGGTCTGCACTAATACAAGTAGACTGTAAGGCTCATAGAGAATCCATATTAATACAGATAAATTGCAATAGTATAAACACTAAGATAATAAAATCTAGAATATCAGTAATACGGAGAGAGAGAGAGAGAGAGGGGGGGGGGAGGGACGGAGGGAGAGAGAATATACGAGGGAGGGAGAGAGAAAATATACGAGAGAGAGAGAGAGAGAAAGAGAGAGAGAGAGAGAGAGAGAGAAATGTTAAAACATATAGAAATCATCATCACGACTATGATTATTAATTTATCAATACAAGAATAACTTTCATACAAATACAAATACTGGCACAAAAAAGGAAGAAAATTATAATAAAAAGTGTGAGAGTGGGGGCGAAGAAGAGGAAGAGGAGAGCGAGCTGCCAATTTTTCAGATACAAAAAAAAATTCAAAAGAAAAACCAAAAGCAGACACACTAGAAATGACATATCTGCGTTTCGGCAAAACCTGACCGACCGAAGGGAATGAACTCTGTACAGCCAGTTAAAAAGGGCTGCAACTTGAATCCCTCTATGCGGAATAATCATGCACTAACGAGCATAGTTTTTAAATGAAATTACTCTCTCCCTCCCTCCCTCCCTCTCTCTCTCTCCCTCCGTCTCCCTCCTCTCTCTCCCTTTCTCTCTCTGTCCATTTGTCACTAGGCACATCAACTGGGCATAAGCATAAAGAAGGAAGTGGGCGTGCAAATTATTGATGTATCTGTATAAAAGAAGTGAAGGTGAGATAAGAAAAAGCCATAATGTGCTTATTCTTTCTTTCAATAATGATAAATAAAATGATTTCGTGTGTGTGTGTGTGTGTGTGTGTGTGTGTGTGTGTGTGCACGTATGTGCACGTGTGTGTATGTGTGTGTGCACGTGTGTGAGTTTGTGACTGTGTGTGTGTATTTCTCTGTCATCTCTCTCTCTCTCTCTCTCTCTCTCTCTCTCTCTCTCTCTCTATCTATCTATATATATATATATATATATATATATAATATATGTGTGTGTGCGTGCGTGCGCGTGTGTGGGAAGGTGTGCTTGCCTACGTATGTGTGTGTGTTGTGTGTGTGTGTGTGTGTGGTGTGTGTGTGTGTGTGTGTGTATGTGTGTGTATGTCATTACATGTGTACGCGCTTGCTGAATGTGTGTCAGTGTATCTTTGTGTGCGTGTGTGCGGCACATGCACGTGCGCGCTCGCTCGCGTGTGAGTAAAACGCCTCACCATATAATGATTATGCACAAACGAGCTGAGTCTTCAAATTCGATTTTCTCCACCGGCCAGGAGTGCAGTGCCCTTGGGAACATGGCGATGAGGACCACCCAGGCTTGGCTAACACGTCTGGACAGTTGGCATTGTTTTTACACAGGCACACACAAACCATCAGCTGCCTGCATGCCTGTCTGCCTGTATGCCTGTCTTTTTGACTGAATGCCTGCCTGCCTGCCTGTCTGATGTCTGCCTGCCTGCCTGCCTGCCTGCCTGTCTGCATGCCTGTCCGCATGTCTGTCTGCCAGCCTGCCAGCCTGCCTGCCAGCTCTGCCTGCTGTCTGCCTGTCTGCCTGCCTGCCTGCCTGCCTGAATGCCTGTCTGCATGCCTGCCTGTCTGCCTGCCTGTCTGCATGTCTGCCTGCATGTCTGCCTGCCTGTTTGCCTGCTGCCTGCCTGCCTGATGCCTGGCGCCTGCATGCCTGTGCCTGCTAGGGTACTCAAGATCTGATATCTCGAGTTCAATTCCAGCTCGCAACATTGTTTAAACAATATCATCATCATCAATCAACAACAACAACAACAAAAACAGCGAAAGCAATAGCAACAGCAACAACAATAACAACAACAACAGCAGCAGCGGCGGCAACAACAACAACAACAGGCCTGTGATAAATCCATCTTGAACAAACTCCCATCTCCAAACATCCAGGCTCATACGTATGTCCGCATGCATGTAAACACAGTACACACGCACATACGCACACACACGCATCCAGCCAAAGACTCAAGATCTGATATCTTGAGTTCAATCCCAACCTGCTACATTAAAATTTGGCCTGTTCGCTGCCCATCTTAATGTTTCCATAGTTCTGGTGGTGTCAGCTTAGTGTTTGACAGGCCCCTTCTCTCCATTCTCCCGTTTCAAGACCTTACCAGCTCATAAGGTTTTGTGCTGGCTCAGGAAATCTGTCAGATAACTGCTGGCAGATTTGGGTGGCGCGTGTATGGAACTATCCGATTGTAATGAATCCCTCTTCAGCAAACTCCAAACTCCACACATCCAGGCACAGACGCATGTCCGCACGCATGTAAACACAGTACACACGCACGTACGCACACGCGCATACGAAAATGAAGAACATCCATCCTTAGCTAACAAGTCTGAACTGCGCTGTTTTTTTTTTCCCACATGAACATCAAGCCTATTAGCTCAATTCGATTTAATATTCCTTTATCCATCCACATTCTGAAATTAAAATTGTGCAGGCACCGGACTCGCATTAACCACGCATCATTCTCATGTCTATTTCATTGTTAATTTTTGTTTGAAGCCCAGCCGACTGCGTATAACCACATCAGGGCTATAACCGTTTCCAAACATACACAATACTTCAAAGGGGGAAAAAGAGGAAAAGAAAATTAAGTACACTTATCAATGCATTCGCGCACATAATCTAAAGAGATGCCTCCGGCGTTTGACCACTCCGTCCAATTTATCACACAGGGGATTTAAAAATTATACCTGAATATAAATTTGAACATATCTAAGTAGGACACTAAGTCATCAAAACAACACCCACCACCACCAACAACAACAAACAACAACAACAACAACAACAACAAACGGGCCTAAATTACCTAGAATCGCTTCCATAATTATATTACCCTAAAGCGAAAAATGCGGTTAGTACATGTACCCAATGATCATTCCTAAAAGAAAGTACATAAGACTTTATCGAACACATACAGGTGAATGGACCAGCAAGGCAGAAAATCATAGGAAGAAATAACAGAAAGCAAAGGAACACGGCAGAAACAAAGAGACAGAGAGAGACAGACAGACAGACAGAGAGAGACAGACAGACAGAGAGAGACAGACAGACAGAAGACAGAACAGACAGACAGACAGACAGAGACAAACAGACAGAGAGAGACAGAGAGAGAAAGAGAGATAGAGACAGACAGAGACAGAGACAAACAGAGACAGAGAGAGAGAGACAGAGAGGGGAGAGAGAGAGAGAGAGAGAGAGAGAGAGACAGAGAGAGAGAGAGAGACAGACAGACAGACAGACAGATAGAAAAGAGGACATTTCTGGCACAGAATTTCCAGAATATGGGGATATTATTTACACTGAAAGAATCCCCGGCATCCCCACCGAGGACTGATGTCTACTTCAAACACAAACACAAATCTATCATAAAATATAGCACAAATAGACACATGTTAATACAGGACTTGCTGGTCTTCTCTTGTTCATCTCCTCATAGACTGCAGTTATAAAAGGATGCAGACACACATAGTGCAGATCTATACACGCTCACACGAGCACGTAGGCACTCATGTACGCCTGTACACTCACCCGCACTCATACACACGCATTAATGATATGTATGCACATACACTGCACACGCACGCACAAGAAAACACGCACATTCACACATGTACGCACGCACATACGCTCACACACACACACAAAAACACACACACACACACACAAAAACAGACACACACAAACAAACAAACACAATACACACACAAACACATTCACACACTCAGATATACATACGTTCACACACACACACACACACACACACACACACACAACACACACACACACAACACAAACACATTCACACACTCAGATATAAATACGTTCACACACACACACACACACACAGAACACACACACACACACACACACACACACACACACACACGCACACACACGCCCGCGCAACAGCGCACGTCCACACAGGCTTGCATGCACACACCTACTCATCCACTCAATTCTCCCCCCCCCCTCCCCAACACCCACACACACGCCCACACCCCTCGCTCCCTGTCTCTCACTACTGCTGTAGACTGAGGGACCTTTCGTGTTTCACTATCTTCCTGATCAAGGACGACAACTTGCTTCCGATCACAGTTATCTCTCAAGTGCATCGAGTGAGTGGTCTGGTCTGGACCGTGGATAATACCAGTTACAAGTTTTATGACAGAAAGCGATAGAATGGACTGGGGAGATGAGGCGGAAGAGAGAGACAGAAGCGGGTTGGGAGAAGAGAGAGAAAGAGAGAGAGAGAGACAGAGAGAGAGAGAGAGAGACAGAGAGAGAGAGAGAGAGAAGACGAACAGAAAGACAGAGAGAGACAGAGAGAGAGACAGACAGAAAGACAAGAGAGAGAGAGAGAGACAGACAGACAGAGAGAGAGAGCGAGAGAAAGAGAAAGTGAGAGAGAGAGAGAGAAAGAGACAGACAGACAGACAGACACACACACACACACAGACAGAAAGATTGACAAAGAGAGAGAGAGAGAGAGAGAGAGAGAGAGAGAGAGAGAAAGCGAGAGGCAGAGAAAGAGAAAGTGAGAGAGAGAGAGAGACAGAGAGAGAGACACACACACACCACACACACAGACAGACAGACACACACACACACACACACACATACACAGAGAAAGACAGAGAGAGAGAGAGAGAGAGAGAGAGAGAGAGAGAGAGAGAGAGAGTACTGACAATTTGATGATTTACTGTCTTTTCAGGCAATCAGTCCAAACAAGATAGAGGGCTCTTTTCATGAGAGAGAGAGGGAGGGAGGGAGGGAGGGAGAAAGGGAAAGAGACAGAGAGAGAGAGAGACAGACAGAGAGAGAGAAGAGAGAGAGACAGAGAGAGAGAAGAGAGAGAGAAATTTTGACAATCTGATGACTTACTACGAGAGAGAGAGAGAGAAGAAGACGACAGACAGACAAACATAGAGAGAAAGACAGAGAGACAGAGAGAGACAGAGACAGAAATTTTGACAATTTGATGACTTACTGTCTTACAAAACATTCAGTGCAAACAAGACAGAGACTTCATTTCATCATTTCAAAACAAACAGAAAACACTGACAACAACAAAATACACCTACAGACACAAAGTTTACCAGGACGTGACAATTCCGCACACGTAGGTTCTAGAAAATTACCTGATGAAAGATACACCCACACAGCAGACCGCTGTAAAGATCAGGTGGGCCAACTACATGTACCAGGAACCAATTTGTAGGAGAGCGCTAAACTGCAGGACTTCTTAAAGGGAGACAACCCGATACAAAGTGATAAGAGATGCTATGTTATCTTTGTTTGGTTCGTTGTATCCTTCCCCGCTTTTGCTGTGTGGTGGGGTACTATACCACAGGGACTAGTACCTACCGTAAGTACTATTCTGTTTTGGTACTACTATTTGCTCTTGTCTTGAATGCTTGGTATGACGTTATGATTGAACTGTTCTGACGTTGTGAAAAAGGATGGAAGTGTAAAAGTGCTACTAGCTGCAACTGAAAAGTGCTAACAAGACGAAGGCTGTCCATGTAAAGTGTTTATTGGGTAAAATAGTTATTTAGTGCCACCCCCATTGACTCTTCACAGAGCTAAACGAAGGAGGAAGAGGCGGAGAAGAAGGAGAAGAAGGAGAAGAAGGAGAAGAAGAAGTGGAAGAAGAAGAAGGAGAAGAAGTGGAAGAAGAAGAAGGAGAAGAAGGAGAAGAAGAAGAAGAAGAAGGAGAAGAAGGAGAAGAAGAATGCGAAGAAGAAGAAGAAGAAGAAGTGGAAGAAGAAGAAGGAGAAGAAGGAGAAGAAGAAGAAGAATGAAGAAGAAAAGGAAGATGAGAAGAAGGAGTGGAAGAAAGGAAGAAGAGAGAAAAGAAGAGCGAACAATGAAACAGAGAACAAGAAAAGAGAAAGTGAAGAAGAAGAACAATACACCCAACACTACAGACAAAGAAGAGAGGAGAAAGGAAGAAGAAGAGAAGAAGAAGAAGTGGAAGAAGAAGAAGAAGAAGAAGAAGAAAGAAGAAGAAGAAGAAGAAGAACAAAGAAGAAGAAGAGAGAAGAAGAGAAGAAGAGAAGAAAGAAGAAGAAGAGAAGAAAGAGAAGAAGAAGAAGAAGAAGAAGAAAAAAAAGAAGAAAAGAAGGAAGAAGAAGAAAAGAAGAACAAAGAAGAAGGAAGAAGAAGAAGAAGAAGAAGAAGAAGAGAAGAAGAAGAAGAAAAGAAGAAGAAGAAGAAGAAGAAGAAGAAAAGAAAAGAAGAAGAGAAGAAGAAGAAGAAAAAGAAGAAGAAGAAGAAGAAGAGAGAGAAGAAGAAGAAAAGAAGAAGAAGAAGAAGAAGAAGAAGAAGAAGAACAAGATAGAAAAGAAGAAGAAGAAGAGAAGAAGAAAGAAGAAGAAGAAGAAGAAGAGAAGAAGAAGAAATATGAAGAAGAAGAAGAAGAAGAAGAAGAAGAAAAGAAGAAGAAGAACAAGATAGAAAAAGAAGAAGAACAAGAACAAGAAGAACAAGAAGAAGAAGAAGAAGAAGAAGAAGGAAAGCCTTGCACACAGCAGAAAAGGCGGAAATGACGACCAGAGGGGAGATAACTAACTGAAAACAGACCACAGAAGGCACTGGGAACTCTCTCCTCTTATCTCTTTCTGCCTCGGCCCCACAGAGAGACTAATACCCAACACACTGCCCACAGATATCTCTTTACGAGTCCCACCACTAGCTAGGCCACTGGTCATTCAATTTAAAGGCTTCGGGTTCGAACCGTCTGAGGATACGGTCTAGATGGTAAAATGGAGATGTTTTCCAGTCTTCCATGTCAACAGATCTGCTGGTGTCTGAACCCCCTTTCAATGTATATGCGTTCAGAATATCAAATACGTACGTTAAAGATCCTGTAAGCGATAACAGTGTTCAGTGTCTTTGAAAACATGAAAGCATCTAGCACGCACACATCCCGAGAACGGAATATGGCTGCCTTCATGGTGGGTAACAACAACAACAACAACAATAACAACAACAACAAGGATATCAAGAAGAAATAAAACAACAAGAAGAACAATAAGAAACCAAGAAACAACATTCACAACAAAACACGCAAACAAGATAAAACAAAACAACGAACAAACAAGTGTAAAAAGCAAAGAACACACACGCACGCACACACACAACACACGCACAAACCAAAGAGAAAAGAAAGAAAAAAAAAGAAAAAGAAAACAACATTTGAATAAACAAGACCATACATGTACAAGCCCACTCGCATATTCGAGTTCAGTTCAGAACGATGGAATAACTAACTAAGTAACAAAGTAACTAATAACTAACTAATTGATAAACTAATTAACTGACTGACAGACCGATTGAGTGACTGACTGACCATCTACCTACTTACCTACCTACTTATCGGACTGACTGACTGACGAACTATCAGAATGACTAACTGACTGACTGACCGACCGACCGGACCAACCAACCAACCAACCAACAGACAACTTGACTGACTGACTAAGTAAATGACAAACTAACAATTTAGACAATAAATGAATAAATGTAAATGAATAAATAAATAAATAATAATAAATGAAATGAATGAGAATGAATGAATAAATGAATGAATGAATGAATGAAAGAAAAACAACGTTGTGCTCTCGGCCACAGCGCAGGGCGGAGTGTCTATCTGTATCAATGCCAGCTTGTTGGTCAGTGCTGGTTATCAGCAGCTGTGTGCTGCACTAGTCCCTGATAATTGGCCAGTCCTTACAGATCCGGGGCTACCACACGTCCACGGTAATAAATGTGATGACATCTATTCCTGACAACGCCCAGGGAGGGGAGGATGAGGAGGGAATGGGGATGAGAGAAGGAGAAGAGGAGAAAGACAAATAGAGAGAGAGAGAGAGGAGAAAGAGAGAGAGAGAGAGAAGAGAGAGAGAAAGAGAGAGAGAGAGAAAGAGAGAGAGAGAAGAGGAGAAAGAGAGAAAGAGAGAGAGAGAGAGAGAAAGAGAGAGAGAGAGAGGGAGAAAGAGAGAGAGAAAGAGAGAGAGACAGACAGTGATAGAAAGACAGACGGAGAGAATGAGAGAGAGAGAAAATAGGTGAATTGTGTGTGTGGTTGTAGTGTGTGTGTGTGGGTTGTGTGTGTTGTGTGGGCGCGGCGCGCCGTGTGCAGTGTCTGTGTATGCTTGTGTATGCCTGCGTGCGCAGGCTTGTATGTAGATCTATGTACGTACGTACATACGTACGTATACATATGTATGTATGTATGTATGTATGTATGTATGTATGTATGCATGTATGTTGTGTATGTTGTATAGTATGCATGTATGTTTATGTATGCATGTATGTGTGTATGTATATATGTATGCATGTATGTGTGTGTATGCATGTAGGTATATAGGTATGTGTGTGTATGTATGTATGTATGTAGGTATGTGTGTGTATGTATGTGTGTATGTAGGTATGTGTGTATGTATGTATGTATGTAGGTAGGTTGTGTATGTATTATGTATGTATGTATGTGTGTGTATGTATGTATTGTATGTATGTATGTGTAGATATGTGTGTGTATGTATGTGTGTATGTAGGTATGTGTGTGTATGTATGTGTGTATGTAGGTATGTGTGTGTATGTATGTGTATGTATGTAGTAGTTGATGTATGTATGTGTGTATGTAGGTATGTGTGTGTGTATGTATGTTGTGTATGTAGGTATGTGTGTGTATGTATGTTGTATGTAGGTATGTGTGTGTATGTATGTGTGTAATGTAGGTATGTTGTATGTAGTATGTATGTATGTAGTATGTGTTGTATGTATGTATGTATGTAGTATGTTGTTGTATGTAGGTATGTGTATGTATGTATGTATGTATGTATGTATGTGTATGTATGTATGTGTGTATGTAGTATGTATGTTGTATGTATGTATGTTGTATGTATGTATGTATGTATGTGTTGTGTATGTATGTATGTATGTATGTATGTGTGTATGTATGTTGTATGTATGTGTATGTATGTATGTGTGTAGTATGTGTGTATGTATGTATGTAGTATGTATGTATGTATTGTATGTAGTATGTGTGTGTATGTATGTGTGTATGTAGTATGTGTTGTATGTATGTGTGTATGTAGGTATGTGTGTGTATGTATGTATGTATGTAGTATGTGTATGTATTATGTTGTATGTAGGTATGTGTTATGTATGTATGTATGTAGATATGTGTGTGTATGTGTATGTGATGTAGTATGTGTATGTATGTTGTATGTAGGTAGTGTAGTGTATGTAAAGTAGATATGTGTGTGTATTATGATAAAGTATGTATGTATGTAGTATGTGTGTATGAGTATGTGGTGTATGTAGTATGTATTAGGTATTGTTGTATGTATGTTGTATGTAGTATGTGTGTGTTGATGTTGTTGTAGTGTTGTGTGTGTGTATGTGTGTATGTAGATGTGTGTGTGTGGGGATGTGTATGTATGTGTGTGTATGTTGTATGTGTGTATGTGTGTATGTATGTATGTATGTAGGTAGTGGTGTAGTATGTATGATATGTGTGTGTATGTATGTAGGTATGTGTGTGTATCTATGTATGTATGTATGTATGTAGATATGTGTGTGTATGTATGTAGGTATGTGTGTGTATGTATGTAGATATGTGTGTGTATCTATGTATGTATGTATGTATGTAGATATGTGTGTGTATGTATGTAGGTATGTGTGTGTATGTATGTATGTATGTAGGTATGTGTTGTGTATGTATGTATGTATGTAGATATGTGTGTGTATGTATGTATGTATGTATGTAGATATGTGTGTGTATGTATGTGTGTATGTAGGTATGTGTGTGTATGTGTGTATGTAGGTATGTGGTGTATGTAGTATGTATGTAGGTTATGTGTGTGTATGTGTGTATGTAGGTATGTGTGTGTATGTATGTGTGTATGTAGGTATGTGTGTGTATGTGTGTATGTAGGTATGTGTGTGTATGTATGTATGTATGTAGGTATGTGTTGTATGTATGTTGTATGTAGGTATGTGTGATGTATGTATGATATGTTATGTAGGTATGTGTTGTAGTATGTATGTGTATGTGTATGTGTTGTATGTATGTATGTGTATGTATGTATGTATGTGTATGTATGTATGGTAATGTATGTAGGTATGTGTATGTTATGTATGTATGTAGTATGTGATGTGTATGTGTATGTAGGGTATGTTATGTATGTATTATGTATGTAGTATGTGTATGTATGTATGTATGTGTATGTATGTATGTATGTATGTATGTGTATGTGTATGTATGTATGTATGATGTATATGTAGGTATGGTATGTATGTATGTATGTATGTAGGTATGTGTATGTATGTATGTATGTAGATATGTGTGTGTATGTATGTAGGTATGAACTACATCCTATCCCCTTGATGTCTGGTGGACACAGCCCTCACCATCATCTATGATATATGTATGTATACATATGTATACATGTGTGTGTATGAGTGTCTGTGCGTGTGAAAATGCAACAACAGAACACAATCATATTCACCTAAATGGCAAGACATATCAACAATACATTCAAATCACCTCATACGTGTATGCATATATGTACCTGTGGTGTGTGCGTGTGCGTGTGTGTTGTGTGTGTGTGTGTGTGTGTGTGGTGTGTGTGTGTTGTGTATGAGTGTGTGTGTGCGCGCGCGTGTGCGTATGTATGTGTGTGCTATGTGTGAGTGTGTGTATGTGTGTATGTATGAGTGTGTGCGTACGTACGTGCGTGCGTGCGCGCGTGTGTGTATGAGTGCGTGTGAGAAGGCAACAAACAACAGCACACAATCATATTCACTAAGGTGGCACTGACAGAAACATACAAACACTACATTCAAACCAGCTGCTCTTTGAAATCAACCAAACTGTATACAGAACCAACAAACAAGGTGCATCATTCTGGCAGGTGGACAGAATCAGAAATGGACAGGGCTGCCTGTCAATTATAACTGAAGGAAAGAACGTGGGGAGAAAGTGGGGAAGGGGGGGGGGGAGGGGAGGATGAGGAGGGGGAGGAGAAGGGGTATAGGTGTGGATGGGCGAAAAGCGTGTTAACCCCTTTGACTCTCACACGCTACCCACCAACTGCAAAAACTTAACCCTTTGACTCCCACACCCTAACCCGCCAACTGCCAAAACTTAACTCTTTGACTCGCTCATCCTACCCACCAACTGCCAGAACTTAACTCTTTGACCCGCTCACCCTACCCACCAACTGCCAAAACTTAACTCTTTGACTCGCTCACCCTACCCACCAACAGCCAAAACGTAACCTTTGACTTCCGCACCTCCCACCAACTGCCAAAACTTTTAACCCTTTGACTTCCGCACCCTACCCACCAACTGCCAAAACTTAACTCTTTGACTTCCGCACACTACCCACCAACTGCCAAAACTTTTAACCCTTTGACTTCCGCACACTACCCACCAACATGCCAAAACTTAACCCTTTGACTTCCGCACCCTACCCACCAACTGCCAAAACTTAACTCATTGACTCCCTCACCCTATCCACCAACCGCAAAAACTTAACTCTTTGACCCCCTCACCCTATCCACCAGTTCCTGCAGAAGCTGGTGGATAGGGCGAGAGAGTCAAAGAGTAAAGTTTTTGTTTTGCTAACATGGTTGACAATGCAGGATTCTGGTGAACAGCGTGCGGGAGTCCAAGGGTTAATCATCCAGAAATTCCAAATTCCAAAGGAGAAGAGTGGCAGAATGGTTCAGACGTTCGCCTGCCAATAACTAAACTCGAGGTTCCAGGGTTCAATTCCCGTTGAGGCCTCGACTTTTCTGTCTCCTCAGTTGGACCGGAAAATCGAAGTAAACGTGCAGGTCTAGTCCTCCAGAAGACGACAAAAAACAAACGGTACCCTGTGCTTTCTGGTCTGCCACACATTAAAAGATGCCAAGGCGGTTGAAAATCGTGAAGAACAGGGCATCGTCCGGCCGCACATGATATAAAATATTGGAGAGACAGGTTGATTTCCCAGATACCTCACCTTGAAGTTTAATAAAAGTCTTCTTGCCTTTCTAAGTCTCAGTACAAAAATGGGTGGCTCTGCACTGCGGCACGCACTTTCAAAAGAGGACAGCAATCTGAGTTTTACACTGTAAATCCACAGTGACAAAAGAAATGTGAATATGAATATGAATATGAATATGAATATGAATCATTATGCCCTGCCGCGTGGCGTTGGCGATCGTGGCCCTTGCTGCTGCAAATGTGACTATGAATAGTGACTATGAATATAACTATGAATATAAATATGAAATTCTGTCCTGACAGGTAAGTGTGTGGGAGGGGTTGAGGGAAGGGGAGAGATACCCAGGCAGCGAGTAACCTCCCTTCCCTGCAGCACTCATCTCTCCCCTCTCCTTTGCAACCTCACCTGTCTAGAACACGGCAGGGGTCGCCTGTGGCTAATTGAGTGAAAACAAGATTACCTCCCTTCCGTGAGCATCTCTGTGATCTCTTATAGTGTGCCGCGTGCTTCAGCGTGCATGTCAACATGGCAGGCTCCGCCCCGCTGACGAGAAACAAACGCTTGGGGTCCTGTGTATACGGGGGTTGGCCTATACTTTCACCTGTGCCTTAACCCTTTCACTTATTTCAGGCAATTTAGGCCCTTTATATGTACATGTATGTATGAATATGTACATATGAGGCAGCCCGAGATGTGGTTTCTAAGAAGAAAGTTCAGAGTTCCATGGACAGCAAAGAAAACAAACGAGACAGTCTTGATGGAGACTAGACACAAGAAGATCATTCCTAAGGAAGATTAGGAAAAGACAGGCAACATTTATAGGCCATTTTATGAGGAAAGGGGAATTGGAGCCCCTGGTCACAACAGTAAAGCTAGGGAGAGAGCAACAGGTAGACCCAGGGAAAAATATTGGAGGGACTTGCAGAGTGGCTGAAGACAGAGAGGTGGAAGATGTGCTTGCCGCAAAAAGGTATAGAAACACATGGAAGGCCATGATCGCCAACGCCATGTGGCAAGGCACTTGATGATGATGATGACACACACACACACACACACACACACACACACACACACACACACACATAATAACACACACAATATATATAATATATAATTATATATATACATATATAAATATATATATGTATGTATTTTATATTGTGTGTGTGTGTGTGTGTGTGTGTGTGTGTGTGTGTGTATGTGTGTGTGTGTGTGTTGTGTGTGTTTTCAGTGTCCTTACTAATGTTTCAATTTTGTATTCAGTTTTTTTTTTATTATATCCCCTGTGTGATAAATTGGACGGTGAGGTCAACGCCAGGGGCGTCTCCTCAGATTATATGCGCGAATGTATTGATATGTGTATTTAATTTTCTGTGCCTTTTTCTTTTCCTGTCGAAGTGTTGTGTGTGTGTTGCCATGGCTTTACGCGGTCGGCTGGGCTTGAAATAAAAATACATTGAAAAAAAAACAACAATACCCTTTCACTCCATCATCATATCCCCGTCAGCATCCTGCACTGACAGCCATGACAACTAAGCAAAAACTGTCAGCAATATTTTTATCAGCAAAGCAGAGAGAGAGAGAGAGGAAATATAATAATAAATAAAGAGAGAGAGAGAGAGAGAGAGGAAAGAGAGAGAGAGAGAGACAGAAGAGAGAGAACGAGGAGACAGACAGACAGAGCAGAGAGACAGACAGACAGAGACAGAGAGAGAGACAGACAGACAGAGGGACCGAGAGACACAGAGAGAGAGAGAGATGACCAGACAAGAAGACAGAGAGAGAGACAGAGACACACAGAGAGTGACAGAGATAGACAGTGAGACAGAAGAGAGAGACAGAGACAAAGACAGACAGAGAGACAGACAGAGGACCGAGAGACACAGAAGAGAGATAGACACAGACAGAGAGACAGACAGAGAGAGAGACAGAGAGAGTGACAGAGACAGTGAGACAGGAAAGACAGAGATAGACAGAGACAGAGGAACAGACAGACAAGAGAGACAGAGAGTGACAGAGAGAGACATGAACAGCAGAGACAGAGATAACAGAGACAGACAGAGAGATAGAGAACAGACAACAGCAGAGACACAGAGAAGTGAGAGAGAGAGACAGTGAACGGGAAGAGAGGACAGAGACAGACAGACAGAGAGAAGAAAACAGACAGAAGACAATCAGAGAGACAAAGACACACAGAGACAGAGACAGAGAGAGAGGATGAAACGCGAGAGGTAGAAAGCCACAAGGTGCCAAAGCCTTGTGCGTTCAATCATAACAGTACAGAGAGAGTCGCGAAGACAAGGGAGAGAACTACCAGCCAACGTCAGTCAAGCGCAGACAGACACAAGACAGCCTGCTTCTGTAGGGTTTAAAAAGGTCAATGTCTTTTCTTGCCTGTGCAAAGCAGAAGGTTGTTGGTTCATTGGCTCAGGGGGCCCACGTGTCAACTATTTAATATTCCGTCAAAAAAGAACTGTGCTCCTTAGGTTCTCGAACAAAACACATACACACGCAAAAATGTACACAAACACACACACGCGCGCGCGCACACACACACACACGCACACACACACACATAGCAAGGTAGGTGAACATAGGTACCACTGCCCACTGACACCAATTCTAAGGGATAAGGAACATTAATATTCGTCAAAAGAATCTTAAGTGACAGGTTCTCGACAAAAAACAACAACAAGCAAAAATAGTCATAAACCACAACCCCCAACCGCCACCAGCAACTTACTCGTCGCCACACCACAATAGCAAGTAGAACTTACGACCAATCCCAACTATCCACCGATCCTAATGGAAGCTGGTGGATAGGGTGAGGGAATCAAAGGGGTTAAGTTTTTGCAGGAAGCTGATGGATAGGGTGAGTGAGTCAAAGGGTTAATTTTTTGCAGTTGGTGGATAGGGTCAGTGAATCAAAGGGTTAAATTTTTGCAGTTGGTGGATAGGGTGCGGGAGTCAAAGGGTTAGGTTTTCGCATGATATTGGTGGATAGGGTGAGGGAGTCAAAGGGTTAAGTTTTTGCAGGAAGCTGGTGGATAGGGTGAGGTAGTCAAAGGGTTATTATTTTTCGGTTGGTAGAAAGGGTGCGGGAGTCAAAGGGTTAAATTAGGACAGTCTGCATGAAAGGAAACAGGTGCACTGATGAACGCGATGAATGTACACACACCACTTACACATGACAAGGAACTGCTGTTTTTTTTCCCCCAAGTAGCCCACCCCTTCCCTCATTTCCTCCTTCCTTTTGTTCTCCCTCTCCTTCTTCCACTTCAAAGGTTCCTCTTTTCCCCTTGGCTCCTCCGTCTTCATCGTCGTATTCTCGTCACACCTTCATTTTCATTATCATCATCAGTATCATCATCATCATCGTCGTCATTCTCGTCACACTTCATTTCATTATCATATTATCATCACCATCTCGTCGTCATTCTCGTCACCCCCTTCATTTCATCATCAGTATCATCATCATCGCGTCGTCGTCGTCATCATTATCATCTCTCTCTCTCTCTCTCTCTCTCTCTCTCTCTCTCTCTCTCTCTCCTCTCTCCCCCCCGTTCATGATCTGGCTAAATATTAACTTTGTACTTTTACTCCTGCTGCCCCCTGCCTCCTGCTCTGCTCTCTCTCTCTTTTTCTCTTCTCTCTTCTCTTCTTCTTCTCTCCTCCCTCCCTCTCTATCTCACTCTCTTTCCTCCCTCTTTCAAGCTGTGTGTGTGTCTCTTCTCTCTCTCTCCCTCTCGCTTCTCTTTTTTTCTGCCTCTTTATTCTATTGGTTTATTTATGTATTTATTTAGAGACAGGCATCAGTAACAGAAGCGGCGACTTGCTGACATGGGCTTTTCACTGCTTCTGATTCAGTGTTACAGCTACAGGGCGGTTGGAAGTGCTTTTCTTAATTCTCACATACTTTCCCCAGATTACATCTGGGAGGAGAGAGAGAGAGAGAGAGAGAGAGAGAGAGAGAGAGAGAGAGAGACAGAGAGCAGAGAGACAGAGAGAGAGAAAAAAAGACAGAGCGAGAGAGAGAGAGAGACAAAGACAGAAACAGAGAGAGAGAGAGAGAGAGAAGAGAGAGAACAGAGAGAGACAGAAACAGAGAGACAACAGAGAGAGACAGAGACAGAGAGACAGACAGAGAAAGACAGCCAGACAGAGACACAAAGAGACACACAGAGAGAGACAGAGAGACAGACACAGAGAGACAGACAGAGAGAGAGAGACAGACACAGATAGACAGACAGGCTGACAGCAGACAGAAAGAGAGAAAGACTGAGGCAGAGATAGAGAGTGAGACAGACATACAGACAGAGACAAAGAGAAAGAGTGTGAGAGTGAGTGAGTGAGAGTAAGTGAAAGAGAGACAGAGAGACAGACAGACAGCCAAAGAGAGACAGACAGCCAAAGAGAGACAGACAGACAGACACAGAGCCGTCTAGATCAGAACACCTACCACTATTTGCAACAGAAACGATCTTTTTATACAGCAGAAAGAAAAGGTTTGTCGAAACATACTGTAAGAGTTATACGCATTAATTGGTGGGGATTGGCGCTGTCCACTTGGAGGGTCGCTGTTACCCTGAGGAAGGTTCCACTGAATCCATTGAAATAAAACTGGACATTCATCGAGGGTAATGGGTAGACCACCAAAGCAGTGGAAACAGACCAGATATTTCCAGAAATTACTGAGGAAATGTTGTAAACGTACCTTCATTAAATGTGCTGAGTTCAGACATTTTTCTGGTACTTGTGGTCTTGACCTAGATCTAGGAGTTTTTATCTGTCAAACTTAGGCTTCTGCGACTT
>CM060314.1:13141230-13143730 GCA_030674185.1 Monoplex corrugatus | reverse complement strand
TGTGTGTGTGCCCTGTGACAGTATATGAGTATGTGTAGGCGTGCACGCATGCGTCGTGTGTATCTGCGTGCGTGTGTGCGCGTGCGTGCAGTGGCAGAACCAGCAAACAGCGGAGACATTTTCTTCAATAACAGTGTGCACTTCACATGCACGAAGAGAGAGAGAGAGAGAGAGAGAGGGGGGGGGAGAGGAGGCAGGACAGAGACACACAGAAAGAGACGCAGAGAGAGAGACACAGATAAACAAAAAGACATGAGAGTGGGCAAAGAAAGAGAGGGACGAAGGGGGGAGAGGGGAGAGAGAGGAGAGAGAGAGAGAGAGAGAGAGAGAGAGAGAGAGAGAGCGACAGACAGACAGAGACAGAAGACAGAAAGAAGAAAGAAAGGGAGAGAAAGAGAGAGAAGGGGAGGGTGGGAGGCACATCGTCACGTAAGTGTTTCGTTCATTTTCCACATGAACTATCAAACATTGTTCCGACGACCGGTTGGCAAAAGGATGCTCCCGCCTCCCCGCCTGATAGCAATATGGATTCGCGAGTATCCTCCAGCCCACCCAGCTGTAAAAGGTACCTGACCCTGTCCAGAGTTAGGGAAAGTAACGCAGCGAGGAGGGGAAGTGTGGGTTCTGAATTCATGTTGATGGCCCCGAAAACAAATTGAGATTTGTACCACCTCACTTCCCGACGACCTCAGGGCTGAGGAGAGCCGTTATTGTTTTTTTAATTTTTTTTATTTACTTTTCAGTTATGTATCTATTTATTCGTTTATTCGTTCATCCATTCATATATTTATTTCAGGTATTGCTAGCAGATCTGCTGCATATAAGTTGATCAAGGATGTCGGAAAACATCTTCACAGATTTGCCTCCCAGCGAGTACCCAAGTTCGGAAGTTAGAAAGAAGTTTGAGTTTTCAAGAAGGAATCATCACACTCGTACAATTCCATATGCGCTACACCCAATCTGACATCTGTTGCCTGAGCCTACGAAATACCCAATGCACCAGGAAGGTCGTGATGATATCCACAGAGATTCGAACCTAACCTTCCAGCTGGAAGACCAGTGTCTTAACCTCTCGGCTACCGCGTCCGTCTCTTCTCATAGCTGACAGCTGGCATTGTTCCATCTGTGACCTTTTACCTTTCCTCTCCGCCCTGACACAGGCAGGGACAGTGAACAGATGGGAGAGAAAATAGAATGTAGAATGCCTGCTCTGTGTGTGTCAACACACACACTACACACACACACTACACACACACACACACACACACAACACACACACACACAACCACGCATACACACACACAACATATACATACATAACACACACACACACATATATATATATATGTATATATATATACACACACACTCACACACACACACACACACACACACACCACACACACACACACACACACACACACACACACACACACACACACACAATATGCACAGAGACAGAACACACAAACTCAGAAATACACACGTGTTTCGCAAACGCTTACAGACAGAACACACATGAACAGGACAGAACAGTGAATTCCTGCTTTGTTTGCCATCACATCTCACGTGCACACACACACACACACGTAGTCACGCGCACGCACAAACATATGCACACGTATACATACACACAGAAACCACACATAGACAGACTGCAGAGAGAGAGAGAGAGAGAGAGAGAGAGAGAGAGAGAGAGAGAGAGAGAGAGAGAGAGAGTGCCTTCTCTGTGTGTCGTAACATCTAACACCACACACACACACACACACACACACACACACACACACACACACACACACACACACACACACACACATTCACATCACTAATCACCACAAACAACACACACACACTCACAAAACATACTCACACTCGCACACATCCACGCACATACACATATACATAAACACACACAAAACACATACACAAATAAAATACAAACCACACGTACGAACACACAGACACGACACACACACAGACACACACAGCAGAGACTAGAAAGGCTTCTTTGTGTGTCATTATATCTGACTTCCATCATTGGCTTTAACAACAAAATCACATCGTGCCGGGTGTCGGGTACCCGGGGCAGGGTGTACACGTGAGGTACAGGGGGTTAGCACGTGCATCGAAAAGCGCGAGGAAGGATGCAGAAACATTCAGGTAACTGTACATGCGCTCCCAAGTACATAGAACGTAAGTTCTCTCTCTCTCTCTCTCTCTCTCTCTCTCTCTCTCTCTCTCTCACACACACACACACACACACACAAACACACACACGCGCGCGCACACACACACACACATACATACACATACACACACACATACACACACATACACACACACATGCACGCCACGCTCTCTGCCTTCCTGCCTGCCTGCTTGCCTGTGTGTGTGTGTGTGTGTGTGTGTGTTTCACGCGCGGGTGTATGGTATGTGTGCACATGCGAGGGAGCGCGTGGATGCGTATGTGTGCGCGTGTTTGTGTGTCTGTGTACATGCG
>CM060314.1:13116230-13133730 GCA_030674185.1 Monoplex corrugatus | reverse complement strand
TAGAAAGATAGATACACAGACAGACAGATTTGATATAGATAAACAGACAGATAGATACCTATATTGATAGATAGATAGATAGATAATAGACACAGAGATAGATAGATAGATAGATAATAGACACAGACAGGCAGGCAGACAGATTTTATACATATATATATCATACATATATACATAATTTATATTATATATAGAGAGAAGTAGACAGATAGATATTAATCAAAGAACGTAAGTCTTGAGAGTCACGTAGGAATTATCTCCCATATTGCAGAACTCAAATCCAACACAGCTTGCGCTACCCATTCAGCTAGCATAGAAGCAGATACAAAGCACAAAAACCGTAAGCTCAGAACACTCCTCAAAAAAGGAGCACCCAAGCTTATCTTTATACTCTGCAACTACCCTACACACAACTATGAGAGAGGAGATAGTTTGATAGATAGATAGACAGACAGACAGATAGACATATAGACAGACAGACAGACAGATAGATAGATAGATAGATAGATAGAAGAGAGAGAGAAGAAGAATGAGAGAAGAGAGAGAGAGAGAAGAAGAGAGAAGAGGAGAAGAGAGAGAGAAGAGAGAGAGGAGGAGAGAGGAGAGAAGAGAAGAAGAAGAGGAGAGAGAGAAGAGAAGAAGGAGAAGAAGAAGAGAAGAAGGAGAGAAGAGAGAAGAAGAAGAAGGAAGAAGGAGAGAAGAGAAGAGAGAAGAAGGAGAAGAAGGAGAAGAAGGAGAAGAAGGAGAAGAAGGAGAAGAAGAAGAAGAAGAAGAAGAAGGAGAAGAAGAGAAGAAGGAGAAGAAGAGAAGAAGGAGAAGAAGGAGAAGAAGGAGAAGAAGAAGAAGAAGGAGAAGAAGGAGAAAAGAAGAAGAAGAAGAAGAAGAAGAAGAGGAGAAGAAGAAGAAGAAGAAGAAGAAGGAGAAGAAGAAGAGAAGGAGATGTAGGAGGTGGACAAGAAATCTCAAATCATCCAGTTTTAACGACTAGGGAGATTTAAAAAATCCAATAATATTTTATCAGTAAGAAACAAATAAACAGACAGACAGGGTAACACACTGTAGGCCATATTTATCGGTCATTGTCAGGCACTCAATATGAGGCATGAAATCGGACACCCGGCTATCACGGCGCTGGAATGGCGCTAAAATCCGAACGCAAAGCATGTCTCTATAAATTTCACAAAATAGTAAAGGTATTCAACACATCTTCTCTTCTTCCATGGAGTATTAATGAATAAGGTGTGCAAGGCATTGTTACAAACTTTGGTCTTATTAACATGAAATCTCAATCAAAGCCACTTCCATCGTTAATCTATGGGTGTACAAAATACACAAAGAGTTATTGCAAACTGTGATGTTTTTAACAGAAAATTGACAGAGTAACTGTCAGCGTTAATCTATAGGGTGTACAAAATGTACAAAGTATTATTACAAACTGTGATCTTTCTGACACAAAACTGACAAAGTAACTGTCAGTGTATATATCTATAGGTGTACAAAATGTACACACACACACAACACACACACACACACACACACTCTCTCTCTCTCTCTCTCTCTCTCACAGACACACACAATCACGTACACACACACACACACACAATCACGCAAACACACAATCACGCACGCACACAAAATCACACACATACACACAAAATAACACACAAAATCACACACACACACATTCACACACACACACACACACACACACACACACACACACACACACACACACACACACACACACACACAACACACATACACACACACAACACACACACATTCATCTCGAGTCCACTGCTCTATAGATAGAACCATCCAGTCCGGTGCGTAAAGATGAAACAATCTAATGGGCAAGTTAAGGCCACTACCTAAAACTATAAGTGCAACACTTCAGCCTATCTAAACTATAAGTGGCAACACTTCAGCCTATCTAGGAAAAAAACCCACAAAAACGAAAAATAACTTTCGTGTATAAAAAAAAGAAGATTATCAAGATGGCTTAAACATTTTAAAAATCTTTCTTTCTTTGTATTTTATTCTTGGCAATTTCTAAGTTTACCGCTAGTCAATTCATCTGTTTCTGCAACCTGTCTTTTCCATCTCTAAGATGGCTTCAGTGGTGGCAGTGTGAAGTGTGAATGCTTCAACCTCCAATGACGAATGAAATGGGAACTGGAACAGTTCCAGACGTGTTAAGTGTTTGCTGTGATGCGTGTGATGTACCTTCAGTCGTTGGAACACACCCAGCGACAGTCATTGACACAGTGATCTTTACTCTGGTGTTAACTCTTTGACTCCCAGACCCTATCCACAGACTGCAAAATTTCATCCTTGACTCCTACTCTATCCACAGACTGCAAAATTTCATCCTTTGACTCCCGCACTCTATCCACAGACTGCAAAAATTTCATCCTTTGACTCCCGTACTCTATCCACCGACTGCAAAATTTCATCCTTTGACTCCGTACTCTATCCACCGACTGCAAAAATTTCATCCTTTGACTCCCGTACTCTATCCACCGACTGCAAAAATTTCATCCTTTGACTCCCGCACTCTATCCACCGACTGCAAAATTTCATCCTTTGACTCCCGTACTCCATCCACCGACTGCAAAAATTTCATCCTTTGACTCCGTACTCTATCCACCGATTGCAAAAATTCATACTTTGACTCCCGCACTCTATCCACCGACTGCAAATTTTTCCACCCTTGACTCCTGCATCCTATCTGCCAACTGCAAAAATTTCAACCCTCTGACTCTCGCACCCTATCCACCAACTGCAAAAACTTCAACCCTTTGACCCCCCACCTTATCCAGCGGCTTCCTGAAGGAAGCTTGTGGATAGGGTGAGGGAGTCAAAGGGTTAGGTGTTTTGCTTTATCTAGCATAGTTGACGATGCAGGATGCTAGTGGACAGGGTGCGGGAGTCAAAGGTTTTAATGGAAACGTGAGAGGCGAGTTCGAATGTATGCAGGTACACACACACACACACACACATACACACAGCACACACACTCACACACACACACACACATATATACACACACACACTGACACAGTCAAAACAATGCACTTCTTATCTCAGCTCACGTAGCAAATAATAAAATAGATCAGAAATAACATTATAAATAAGAGAAACACAGATAATGAAAATATGAAGCAATCAACCCCCACTCCCCACCCCACACTGCCCCCAACCGATCTTTTAAGAGGTGACTTTTTAAAAAAGCAAAAGCATATCCAAAAACGGGTGCAGGCACGTGCGATAGATAACAACATAAAAAAATAATCGTTCACTTTTTTTCAGACTGCTTCGTCATATTATGTGTTATAGGCACATATTTCATCACCTCCTGAAACATCGCAACATCGTTCTGGTTATCTATTGCATTAGAGGCCAGTCCTTCTCACATCGTCTGCCAATCTGAAACGAACGGTTCGTCGTCATATTGGCAACACCAGGGAGCCCTTACGATTAGATGCCACCACGTTTAGAGACGCTGGTAGAGAGATTGGCAACACATTCACTGATACAGGGACTGGGAAGTTACTGACAAGAGAGATTGGCAAGGCATTGTCACAGAGAAACTGGCAAGGCATTGACAAAAAGATTGGCAAGATAATGCCAGAGATTGGCAAGGCACTGTGTTTCCATAAAAAAAATCACTGAACACTGACATGATTTACAGGATCTCCAACATACATATTTGATATTCTATGTGCACATACACACGAAACGGTTGGCACCACTGGAGGGTCTGCACATATGCTGACAGGGAGATCAGACAAACTCTCCACACTTTACCCACAAAGCAGTACCCAGCAGTTTCGAACCCAGACCTGCCCAGTTAGAAGACCAAGGTCTCATCCACTCGGCTGTAGCACCCGTCATAAGTTAACCCTTTCATTCCAGCACCCTGTCCACCAGCATCCTGTATTGTCAACAGCAAAGCAAAAACTGAACCTTTTGACTCCCTCACCCCATCCACCTGCAGGAAGCTGGTGGATAGAGTGGTGGAGTCAAACGGGGCAGGAAGCTGGTGGATAGGGTGGAGTCAAACGGGGCAGGAAGCTGGTGGATAGGGTGAGGGAGTTAAAGGTGCAGGAAGCTGGTGGATAGGGTTAGGGAGTCAAAGGGTTAAGTTTTTGCAGCTGGTGGATAAAGTCCGGGAATCAAAGAATTAAAATAAAACCAATACAATCACAAGAGTACCAAACAGTGAGTTACTGATCTCTCTTTCCATGTCTCTATCCGTCTTCTGGAGACAGTAAATGAAGGGGGAGATAACGCTCTTCGCTCAAAGGATCGGTTTTCAATTTGGAACCGGAAGTCAGCGTGAGAGGCAGAAGGCAGTAGGGAAACACGACACCTAATTAAACATTGAAGGCGATGATAATGGCGAATGAATACATAATTAACTTGATAAAGGAATGAATACATGAATTCGGCAGAGCAGGAAATCAGTGATTTTATGCACATGTCAATGACCTGACAGGTATGTGTACATAATGTTAGACCCTGTGAGAGCCATGTGTTCATTTCGATACGTGTTGTACGTGTGTGTGATATCATCACTTTTGTATCTGTTTATACTGAGTCTTGTAAACTTGCACTAGCACAGAGACTCCGAATGAGTTTGGGAAAACAGCACTGTACAAATGTAATTATTTATCATCATCGTTATAATCACAAGTGCAATGATTTGTGATGTAAGACAGTATTAGTAATTGCAGTTAAAACTAATGATTAGAGATGGATTTAGCAATCAGTATAGACATTATCAATTAAGTCAAACTGTTAATAGCTGGTTACATATGAGAAAGAGAGAAAACTAGACACTGGTGCCATATTCTATGAAGATAGAAAGAAAATCAGCACGAAGAAGAGAAGAAAGAAAGAAAGAGGAAGGGAAGAAGAATGAAGAAAGAAGAAAAAAAGAAGAGAAAAAGGGAAGAGGAGAAGATGAAGAAGAGAGAGAAGAATGATGATGATGATGACGACGATAATGGTAGTGGTGGGTATGGTGATAATGACGACAATGACACGATGATGGTGGTGGTGGTGGTGGTCGATGATGACGACGACGACGAAGACGATGATGATGACAACGGAATGATGATGTGACGAAGAATTTAGACTTTCAAAGACATCACACTGGCACAGTTCCAACTGAGCTCTACCCTATAATTTATCGAATAGACTCCTTGATCCTGCGCAAATCCCTATGCACTGATAAGGTCTTGAGCATGGGAGGGGGGGGGGGAGGGAGGCGGGGAATCAGAACCAACGAAACACTGAGGTGATACCCCTCAGAATGACTGAAGCATCAGGGTGGGCAGCCAACAACAGCGTGTTTCTATGCTGCAGGTTGGAACTGAACACGAGACATCAATCTTGAAATCCATAGATCTATCTAAAATCCCGCTAAGATGATGCGATGATGATGATGATGATGATGATGATGGATGACGACGACGACGAAAAGATGTGGTTGTGGTGGGTGTGGATGATGATGATGATAATGAGGAACGAGATGACGACTAATGATCATGATGATGATGATATGAAGAAGAAGAAGAATGATGAGTGAAGAAAGAGAAAGACGACGACGACGACGAGGCGAAATGAGGTATGGATGATAGATGATGAGTGAAGAAGAAACGACGACGACATCAGGAGGATAATGATAGAAGAAGAAGAAGAGAAGATGAGAGAATGATGAAAGATGAAGATGAGAGAAGAAGAAGAAGAGAGAATGAAGAAGAAAAGAATGAGATGAAGAGAAGAAGAAGAAGAAGAAGAGGTGAGAGATGACGACGATAATGAAGACGACGACGAGAAGTAAGAGGAGGAAAGTGAAGGCATAGGACGGGAGGGTGGGGTGGAAGTAAGCCCAAGGGACAGTAATACAAAGCCAATATCTCACCTGCCAGCCACATTACCTATAATAACCTGAGGAGAAAGTTCACTGGGAGGGGAAAGACTCCATCTACCTGTCCTTACCTGCAACATCAAGTGACCCCCCCCCCCCCCCCCTATCTCTCAAACTTGCTACCGCATACCTGCACAATCAAAGGGAGTGCTCTCTCTCTCTCTCTCTCTCTCTCTCTCTCTCTCTCTCCTCTCACCTCTCCTCTCTCTCACTCTGAGTGTGTTGGTGTGTTGTGTGTGTGTGTGTGTGGTGTGTCGCGGGTGTGTGTGTGTGTGTGGTGGCGTACGTGTGTGTCCTCTCTCTCTCTCTCCACCGTTCTCTCTCTCTCTCCTCTATCTCTTCTCTCTCTCCTTCTCTCTTCTCTCCCTCGTCTCTCTGTCTCGTCTCTCTCTCTCTCTCTTCTCCCTCTCCTCTCTCTCTCTGCTCTCTATCTTCCTCTCTCTCTCTCTCTCTCCTCTGTCTCTCTCTCGTCCTCTTCTCTCCTCTCTCTCTCTCCTCTCTCTCTCTCTCCCCCCTCTTCTCTCTCTCTCTCTCTCCTCTCTCTCTCTCTCAAGGGAAAATGACTCAGTTTTCATCTCTTTCCCGTATCAGGTCGTAGCCCTTTCTACACGAGTTCTCGAACGTAGACTACATCGCTACTGCTTTTTTTTTAACGCACTATTATTTCTCCTCAGACGCTGACTTTATTTTCAAATGTTTCTTTAGGAAAAGGTATAAGGGATGAAAATGAGTCCGTTTTACCTGTGGGGTCCCTGTGTGCGTACGCGCTTGTGTCCATGAAACTACGGTAATACAATTTCCAGGGTATTAGAATCTTTCTTTCTTTCTTTCTTTTTCTTCCAAGCTATAACGCCTTTTGGTGAAAAAAACACAAACAAACAAACGAACAGACAGACAGAGAGAGAGAGAGAGAGAGAGAGAGAGAGAGAGAGAGAGACAGACAACAAAAACAATAAAATCAAAAAAGAAACTAATACAACAACAACAACAAAACACGAAAAATGCGCATCTGTCTCGTTACAACCTTGTCCTGATCTAAATAAACAGAACATACTTGCCTGAGTGTATGTGCGTACGTGCAACCGTGAGTGAGTGAGTGAGTGAGTGTGTGTGCGTGTGTGTGTGGCGCGCGCGCGCGTGTGGTGTGTGTGTGCGTGCGTGTTTTGTGTCTGTGTCTTTTGTCTATGTGCGCATGCGCGTGTGTATCTGTAAATGTAGTTTCCTGCTACTGTTTGTTGTTGTTCTTGCTGTTGTTTCTGTTGTTGTAGTATTTTTGTTATTCAGAAAAAGAGTAATCTCAAAATAGGCATTTCCATCAATTACCGTGTTTTTGCTTTTCCGTTTTTGGCTGTTTTGTTTGTTTGTTGTTGGTGGGTTTTTTGTTTGTTTTTGTTTTTTGTTTTTTTCGTTTTTGTGGTTTCGGTATAAGACTCAGAATAGAATGTCTGCAATCACTGCCTTTGAAGCCGGTGCTGTGAAGTAAGGGGCCAGCAATAATGTGGGGTATGTTGATGTTCATATTTCTCTCTATCTCCCTCTGAGAAATGCTTTCACAGAATGCTTACACCTAAACTTGAGGGAGCGGGAGTGGGGAGGAAGAAGAGCAGGAAAAATGGGAGGGGGAGAAAGAGAGAGAGAGAGAGAGAGAGAGAGAGAAAGAAAGAGAGAACAGACAGACAGAGAGAACAGACAGAGCAGAGCGAGGAGAGAGAGAGAGAGAGAGACCTTGCTACCATTCGTTTCATCATTTTTAATTCTCTGTAATGCTTTAAGAGAATCTTAGTATGAAAAAAACCCCAATAAAAACAACAACAACAACAACAGAGAGACAGAGAGTGAGGCATTCTTTTATTTCAATTATTTATTGCATTTGTTTAATTCTTTTCCTTCACTTTTAGTTACAATGGATTCTCCTGGTATGAAGTGTCTTGAAGTGTTTGTTTTTCTCCCTCGTCGACAAGAATGCTTCCAAAGAAATGTTGCTCGAAAACATGAGAAACAAAAGAGCGAGAAGAGGAGCAGGGGTGGGGGAGAGAGATAGAGAGAGAGAGAGAGAAAGAGAGAGAGAGAGAGAAAAAGAGAGAGAGAGAAAGAGAGAGAGAGAGAGAGAGAGAGAGAAGAGACAGAGAGAAAAGAGACAGAGACAGTGAGAGTTTCATGGCAAAAAAAATTACATAATCTTCCTAAAATTCCTTAGATTTCCTTGAAAATATCACTACATCAACACGATGGCTACATATTCAACTAAGTAAAGATTCTACAATCTTCCAGATACTCTGCTGAAAACATTAAAAGAATGCATACAATGGCTAGGTATTTCTCTCTCTCTCTCTCTCTCTCTCTCTCTCTCTCACTGTCTGTCTGTCTCTGCCTCTCTCTCTCTCTGCGTCTGTCTGTCTCTCTGGCTCTTTCTCTTCTCTCTCTCTCTCTTTCTCTCTGCCTCCGTCTTCCTCATATTTTCAAGCGAGCATTGTGTTAAAACATTACTTAAAAATATTATTAATATCAGTACGTGCTCTCTTTCCTACTCCCTCTCTCTGTCTGACTCTCTCTTTCGTCTGTCTGTCTGTCTCTCTTCTGTCTCTCTCTCTCTCAATAGCTTGTTTTTGTCTGGCGTTCCAAGCGAAAATAGCTACACATGCATTCTTTGCAAATCTGACTCAGACAAAGTCGACAAAAATCCCGACGGAATAGAAACTTGCGCGTGCAATGCGCTCGCGCGTACACACATACACACGCAGACACACACACACACACAAACACACACACACTCACACATACGTACACACACACACGTGTGCTCACGCGTACATTCACATATAAACACACACACACACACACACACACATCACAAAGACAGGCGGACCCCCCCCCCCACACACACACATCACACAAACAGACACACACACACACACACACACCACACATCACACAGACAGGCGGACCCTACACACACACACACATCACACAAACAGACGGAACACACACACACACACACACACACACACACACACACACACACACACATCACACAGACAGGCGGACCCCCCCCCCCCCCACACACACACATCACACAAACAGACGGACGGACACACACACACACACACACACACACACACGTACGTACACTTACCCCTCACCAAATCCACGCACACACATCACAGAAACAAACACAAACACACACACATGTACACAAACAAACATATACACACACACATATGCACACACACAAACAAACACAGACACACACACAAACAAACACCGACACACACACAAACAAACACCGACACACACACACAAGAAAGAAAGCAAGCCAATAAAATGAACACAATTTGTACGCCAAGTGGCCGACATACTACTAAAGGGAGGTAATCCTATTTACCCAGGGTTCCCCAAAGGCTTGTTCCTCAAAATGCTAACGCTGAATTACCTCCAGACGCTTCCCAAACACAGACTTGGGGCTAACCAACTTGTTCTCCGGAACCTTGGGCAATAGATGCAATTTCACGTTCAGCTTGCAGCTATGTATATGTCATTGGGAAAAGTTTCAACTACCTCAAGGTAAACTGATAACTGGGTCCGAATGGGTCATGCAGCGCATGGACACCCCCCTTTGCTCGGTGAAACAGCTACAGTGTAGAGTCAAGGGATGGAATGTGATTGTCCTGTCAGTTTTTTAGTTTTAGTTTTAATTTCTCAAGACGACATCTCCGCGCTCGAAATGAATTCCATATGCACTAACGTCACAGGTGCCATGTGATGGAGAAGATCACAGAATGATCACGGCACAAGCCTCAAGCCTGCACATAAACCCATGAGCTGGCCAGGTCCTGAGGTCATACCGAGATACTTCTATGTGCTACAAAAGCCTCAATAACGCAGCCCCCGATTACCTGTCAAGCCTACTTGAGATCTATGTTCCCTCACGTACCCTCCGCTCTGCCTCTGATCCTCTGACTCTTCGCTTTCCACGCACTAAGCACTAAGCTCAATACCTATGGTCCACGAGCCTTCTCTGTTTCTGGTCCACTCTCCTGGAACAAACTTCCTCTCTCAGTCCGTCAGCAACCTACTTTTGTCTCCTTCAAGTCCGCTCTCAAAACTCACCTTTTCTCTCCTGCATAAAATCCTAACCTCACTCAACCCTCCCCTCTGCAGCCTGTCTCCGCTCGGAGGGAATCACATGGTTATAATATATAATTGTATGCTATGCTCTCTATAATTTTCCATTGCTTTTATTCTTGCTTTTATTGCTTTTATTCTTTCTCCCCATTTATAGCCATGCGTGTGTGTGTGTGTGTGTGTGTGTGTGTGTCTGTATGTGTGCGTGCGTGTGTGTGCGAGCGTGCGTGCCTGCGTGTGTGTCTGCTTCAGCGCTTAGATTTGATTTTATCAAGATTTTGCGCTATATAAATATTGTAATTATTATTACCCCGGGGTCGTAGAGGAGTGAGGTGGCAGAAACCTCAACTTTTCCCGGGGCCAGCACCACGAGGGCGGCGCCCATCCCCTCTAAATGTCCCGTCAGTGGTGGGGCAGTGGGCTTCTGGGTCCTACCCAGCACCGTCTGGTGTTCATTGTTAAAAGAGATAGGTCACTGGGAAAAGTTCCAACAACTGAGTTGGAAGAATTCTCCAAGGTATGAAAATAGTTTATCTAAAGTTGTTAGAAGAATTCGCCAAAATGTGGAAACACTTTATCTTAAGTCGCTTGAAGGACCCCGCCAAGATGTGAAAACACTTTATCTTAAGTCGCTTGAAGGACCCCGTCAAGATGTGAAAACACTTTATCTTAAGTCGCTTGAAGGACCCCGTCAAGATGTGAAAACACTTTATCTTAAGTCGCTTGAAGGACCCCGTCAAGATGTGAAAACACTTTATCTTAAGTCGCTTGAAGGACCCCGTCAAGATGTGAAAACACTTTATCTAAAGTTGTTAAAAAAAACCTCGCCAAAATGTGAAAATGCTGTATCTAAAGTTGTTAGAAGAATTCGCCAAGACAGAAAAAATACTTCAACCAAAACATTTGGTTTTCTTTCTGGTTTCATCACTGACACTTTTCTTCCAGACGAAAGCAAGACAGGAGGCGGCAGTCGAGTGGTAAGGACACTGGACTTTCAAACGGAGTGTCTCGGTTCGAATCTGCTTGACCTCTGGTGGGTAAAGGGAGAAGATCTTTTTGGTCAATCTACCGGGTTAATATACACATGGACCCACTTTTGTGTGAATACGCCCGCAGAACAGCAAATACGCACGTTAAAGACCCTGTAAATGTCAGTGTTCGGTAACTTATGAAAACACGAAGACACCCAGCATGCACGTCAACTGAAGACGAAGTATGCAGACTGTGCAGCAACAAAACGCCTGCGCTGTGTGGAAGAGACAGCGTGGCTTACACGCATCCCAAAAGTCTCGGAACTGGAGAAAAGATACAAACAAACAAAACAAACAAACACATAAAGAAACAAATAAACACAACAAACAAACAAACAAACAGCAGCAATAACAACAACAACTCCCTGTATTTCAAATATACAGAATCAGACGGTTTTGGTGTATAAACGTTTATCAACATTTGCTTAAAGTCTGTCCATAACCAATCAAGACATCTGGGCTAAAAATGTTAATTCTGTCGACTGATATGACCTTTAGTTTTGGTGAAGACTTCATTGTTTCAATCATTTCGTCAAAAAGATAAAATGTGCGGACGGTCCCTCATTTACATACAACCACTCGAATCTTCGCTGGCATAATTTGCTCGATAACTACTGGTACTACAACTATTGCCCTCACTCTCTCTCTCTCTCCCTCTCTCTACTTTTGCCCTCTCTCTCTCTCTTTCATTCTCAATATCTCCAACGCCTTTTTGGCCAAGACGGTAACAGTCAATAACCTGCCTACATTTTTGAAAGACAGAACCTGCATGCAGCTAATCTACTACCTGCAGCGAGCGGTTATGTAAGTGAGGTCAAATTTCAAAGCACTCAAAAGACGGCACTTCAAAACAAAACCGTCAGGCACAGATAACCAAGTTTCTTTTTCTGGCGCCTTCGCTGAGACCTAAAGGAAGCGGGGAAGGGAAGGGAAAGAAAGGGGTGGGTGAGTGAGTGAATGGGGGGGAGGGGGGGGCACTGTTGTATAACGTTGTTGTTATTGATGTTTAAAGCCCAGCCGACTGCGCAGAGCCATATCAGGGCTATAATCGTTTCAAAACGTACAAAACTTCAACAGGAAAAATAACGAAAAAAAAAAAAAAAGAAAAGAAAATTAAGTACACATATTAATGCATAATATTAATACATAATCTAAGGACATGCCCCTGGCGGTGACCACTCTGTCCAATATCGCACAGGGGATTTAAAAACACACCTGAATACAAATACAAGCAACATAAGGACACCAAAGATGATATAAAAACAGGCATAAATTGTTGTATAACGTACAGGCTTTCTAGTTAATTGAAGTTTGTTTTAAAGTCTGGTAAGGATTTCTCTATGGACAACTGAAAATCATTGTTGAAAATACTCATACTGATGACTAATTTCACACGTTAGGCTACGGTTAAGGAAAACAAATTCGTTCCATCATTCCGTTTATATGGATATGTGTAATTTTAACCCTTTACTCCCTCAGCCTGTCCTCTACCCTTCTGCTTTGTCAATCATGACAACAAAAGCAAAACTTTAACCCTATGACTCCCTCACCCTATCCACCAGCTTCTTGCAGGAAGCTGGTGGATATGGTGAGGAAGTAAAAGGGTTAAATTTTTGTGGTGGTGGATAGGATGCGGGAGTCAAAGGGTTAACAATCTGCACGAAGCCACTGAATCTCTGTGTTTGTACACACTCATATTCTCTCTCTCTCCTCTCTCTCTCTCCTCTCTCATCTCCTCCCCTCCCCTTCCCTCCCTTCCTCCCCTCCTCCCTCCCTCTCTCTCTCAACCCCAAGGCCTTTTTCCCATTAACACACTCCTTGAAGAGAACCTTTCAGCTAATCTAATACTGTAACTTATTGTTATGCAAACGGGAGAAGTCTCCGCTATTGAGTTAGAAGAACTGACCCAAATATAAAAAGGAGTTACGCTAAAATTATCTTGTCCTTTTCTGGCGCCTCCTTTTTACAAAATAATCGCACTTTCGAAGAATTCAGACAGACAAAAATAGAAACGGGCTTTAAAGCGTTCTAACAAGACTCTAAGGAGGAAGGATGTTCAATGAAAAGAATTTTTAAAAACTGAACAAAAATGTGAGAAAAACAGGAGGTTGGAGGTCCCACGCAAAGAGAGAGAGAGAGAGAGAGAGAGAGAGAAGAGAGAGAGAGAGAGTGAGGAAAGTGAGGAGTGAGTGTGAGAGAGAGAGAGAGAATAAGAAGGTTGAATGCCCTGTAAAAATCAATAAAAAAAACAAAACAAAACAAAACAAAATTCTGACAAAGATACCTTACCATTACTGTGAGCAGAGGTCGGTAAGTGATATCGTTACAAAAGGTATGTTGAAACTATCAGAAAAGTGTGGGTTTAAATTTGGTCATCTCTGTAGCGAACTTAAAGGCGATAAAAATCAAGAATTATAGTATTTTCTGCAAGAAGCTGGTGGATAGGGTGAGGAAATCAAAGGTTAAGTTTTCGCTCAGCTGGCATAGTAAGCAATGCAGGATGCTGGTAGACAGGATGCGGAAGTCAAAGGGTTAATTAAACGTTCAGTAATACAAATCGTGCCGCTCAAATCACAGACACTTTTATCTCACCCGAAAGCTGGAATTCAGCACCGCCTTCATGACAAAAGCCACGTCAGCTTCCAGTGTTGGAGGTCCAGGTCTCAGATCACAAGAGTTCAGTTAGTACTGGAGACTGTGTGGTCAGATCAACAACCATCTCGCTTCCCTGCTCCTCGATCTCAGGCAACGGGTTGTGAAGGGCTTGAAGAAGCTTCCCGCCATTACGCGTCTCGTTGGTGACGTGAGGGTTTCAGTGGCCTGCTTGAAGCACCTGAAGACTCTCAGGTCTACTGTCCCCACAGCGCCTGGTGACGGTTCAGCGGTCACAGTTCTGGGTCAAGGAGATTACCCTGTCAGCTTTTACCGACGGGTAGAAACCTTACCAGTGAGGCTGGTGTGGCTGAGGCCGAGACGGTCAAGCCATAATAATCCGTTTGGGCGCTCTATTTATTTATTTATTTATCTATCTATTTATTTACTTATTATTTATTTATTCATTCATCATTTATTCATTCATTCATTTAGTCATCATTTATTCGTTCATTCATTCAGTCATTCATTCGTCATTCATTCAATTGCTTATCAGTTTATTTATTATTTCATTTATTTAGCTATGTATATATATTTAGCTATGTATTTATTTACTTAGCTATCTATTTATTCACTTACTTTTGTATAAACTAAATTTAATAAAGTACTAGGTTCGTTAAAACTTGTAAACTATCACATCCCTTTCGAAATAAAGTGCTAATTATTATTAGTAAACAATACATTTCTGTCTAATTAACTTATTCTATTCCACGCAGACTTGGAACACTGTCTAAGAGCGCGGATTCGATAAGAAGAGAACCAATAACAGACGACAAACCTTTGCTGGAGCAGTTTCTTGTAATGTTTGACTCAAAAAAAGTGGTTCAATTTACACCATCCACACTCACACATTCACATCTTTCCAGTTAGACTGATCTGCGGCGTACACTTGACGAATCCGTGTCCATGATAATAAAATGGTATAAGTTCCAATGACATCTTTTGTTCCCACTACCACGGAAACACAGACACAAAGAGAAAAATAGAACAACAAAGAGCACACACACACAACAAATAAGTATATGACGCAAGAGAGACGAGAGAGAGAGAGAAAGAGAGAGAGAGAGAATAAGTCGGCGTACCTAATGTTAAAAATCAATCATCCATCAATCAATCAATCAAGATAGGCGTAAAATTCGGGTCAAGCATACACAGAACGACGACAGAGAATAAGTGCCCACATGTTAGCAGCAACAAAAAAAAAAAAAAAAAAAAAAAAATCGAAACAACAGTGTCCTTAACACGACAGGAGAAAATGGCAGATGTCATTTTACATTTGGCAGTTTCCATAAACCCAGACTTTCTTCTGTCGGTCAAGGAAAGAAATTTTTTTTTAAAAGTCGGCTAGCTATCTCTTTCTTTATAAATAGCAGATGTCACTTTATACATGGCAGGTTACATAAACCCAGACTGTTTTCTTTCGGTCAAGGAGAGAAAATTAAAATTACAAAAAAAGGCGGCCATTTATCTCTTTTCTTTACCCTCACAAAAATCAAGGTCTTCTGGTCTGTGAAGGGTGTGGGCGTTTGGGGTAAAAAGACGTTATCGATTCCAAAAGCACACAGTTCTAAAATAGCCGTCTTCGCATTAGGAAACAAAAACAAAAACGGTCGTATCCAGCCGGTTCTTTTGACAAGGGACAGACATAGACTGCAGTACAAAAGTCAACAACGTGATAGTGTTTGTAAATTAACTTGCCGAGTTCACGTGAACAAGTAGATCAGTTCTCATGGAAGTATAATCTCTGTCGTGTCTGTCGTCTGTGTTTGTCTGTCTGTCTGTGTCTGTCTCTGGCTGGCTGGCTAGTACTCTCTCTCTTTCTCTCTCTCTTTCCTCTCTCTCTCTCTTTCTTTCTTCCCCCCCCCCCTCCTCTTCCTCTCTCCATATGGTTCTAGTGGTCGGCTGGGCTGTAAGCAGTGTCAACTCCTCTATCTGTCTGTCTGCCCCTCTCTCTCTCTCTCTATCTATATCGATATCTATCTATATGTGTGTGTATATATATACATATATATATATATATATATATTATAGTATATATATACATGCATATATACATATACATATATGTATATATAATACATATGTATACGTATACATATGTATATATATATATATATGTTATATATATATATATATATATATATATACATATATATGTAAACATATATATGTATACATGTAGCTCTAGTGGTCAGCTGAGCTATAAGCAGTGTCAGCTCTCTCTGTGTCTCTGTCTGTCTGTCTGTCTTTCTCTCTGTCTGTCTGCCTCTGTCTCTGTCTCTCTCTCTCTCTCTGTGTCTCACTCTGCAATCATCAAAATCCATTGAGTAATCAAACAACAATCACTATGGTCCATTCTGACATCCCAATTCCCGAAATTTACCCTCCTCCTCACCCCGCACCCCTCCCATCAAATACTGTCACAACAGTCTGTTGACTGTGCACACACACACACACGCACGCACACACACACACACAGAAAGAGTGCTTGCACATGCAGCGTTCCCCTGTCAAAATTCTAGCAGAGGTTGAGGGTGGGACGGGGTGGGGTGAGGGTGGGGGTGGGGGTGAAGAGGAAAGGAGGGGGTGGGGGAGAGAGGGCCGTAGTGTCGACTGAGGAGTTTCAGGACGAGGTCAAACGAGGGACATGTAGAGAAGGAGAGACAACTGATACAGGATTTCGCTCGTGGTCAAAGTCACTGGGGTCTCTTGACGACATCCGAGTTGTCTCGGGATATCATAGCTGTTCTGTTAAGACTGTTATTGTTATTGTTATTGTTATTCATGGTTACAGCCCAGCCGACTGCGTAGAGCCATATCACGGCTATAACCGTTCCAAAACATAAACAATACTTCGATAAGAAAAAAAAACAGGAAACATATCAATGCATTTACGCACATAATCTAAGGAGATGCCCCTGCCGCTGACCACTCCGCCCAATTCATCGCACAGAGGATTTACAAACACACCTGAATACAAACTTAAACATAACTAACGACATTAAAACATATAAAAAATGGTTTAAATTACCTAAAATTGTTTTTTGACGGTCTGGTGATCTGATGTAAGAAGGAACGTGCCAAAACTGCCTATTACAGGATGCAACAAGCACTGCGCAGATCGGCAGAAATGTTGGGGGCAGAAAAATGGTGCCTCTCCATTAACTCTTGACTCCCGCACCCTGTCCACCAACCGTGCTGGCAAATCAAAATCAAAACTATTGATTCCCTCACCCTACTCACCAGCTTCATGCAGAAAGCTGGTGGACAAGATGAGGGAGTCAAAGATTAAGTTCTTGCAGTTGGTGAATAGGGTGCGGATGTCAAAGGGTCAACAAGTGCACAGTAATTTCAGCTCAGTTTCAGATTCTCAAGATGACGTCTCCGCGCTCGGAACGAATATTTATATTATCAACTAAACGTCATCATGTGCCATGTGTATGGTGATCATGGCACAAGCCTTAAGCCCGCATATGAACCCCCCCCCCATAAGCTGACTTAACGAGCGGTCCTGACGAGGCTTGGCAGCGGCAACAACATGCTCAACGCCCCAAAGAACCACAAGTTCAGACTGTCGCCTTCACGAACCTGCCACTGCGGACACTAGGACCAGACGGCGAGACATATACAACAGCGATGTCGACTCCGTCAAACGCGGGCCCCAGTAGCTCAGTTGGTTTGAGCGTCGAATAATGGTTGTGGGTTCGAATCCAATCCCGGAGTGCGCTACATTAAAACTGGCCATCTTAACATGATT
>CM060314.1:13098730-13111230 GCA_030674185.1 Monoplex corrugatus | reverse complement strand
AAAAAAACATTGAAAACTGGCCTGTTCGCTGCCCATCTTAATGTTTCTATCATTCTGCTGCTGTCAGCTTAGTGTTTCATATATCTCTCCCTCCCCCCCCCCTCCCCATTTCAAGACCTTGCCAGCATAATTATTGGGTTTTGCGCACGCTCCAAGAATCGAATCTGCCACTTAACTGCTGGCAGATTTGGGTGGAGCGCATATGTGGAATTGTCAGAGTGTGATGAATCCCTCTTTAAGTGAACTTCGAACTCTTCTTGGTTTGTAGATCATTGGGTCAATTGACAAAAAAAAAAAAAAAAAAAATCCTCCTCCCCTCCCCCCCACTCTCTCTCTCTCTCTCTGTATGTGTGCGCGTGCGTGTGTGCTCGTATTGGATATGCCATTAGCACCCTGACCGGGAGAAGCAAGAAATATTATCCATCCTACCCCTCCCCGTCCTCCTACGTGTGTGTGTGTGAGAGAGAGAGAGAGAGAGAGACAGAGACAGAGACAGAGAGAGAGACAGAGACAGAGACAGAGACAGAGGTACAGTGTATGTGTGTGTGCGAGTGTGAGCTTATTACGTGTGTTCGCACGGGGGGGGGGGTGGTGGTGGTGCAGGAATTAAGAGAGAGAGAAGGGGACGGAGAGAGAGAGAGAGAGAGAGAGAGAGAGAGAGAGAGAGAGAGAGCGTGTGTTCGCACGGGTGTGCGTGCAGGAATTAAGGGGGAGAGAGAGAAAGAGAGGAGAGACAGAGAGAAAGAGAGAAAGTGAGACAGACAGAGACACACAGAGAGACACACACACACTTATAAACAAACAGACAGACAGACAGACAGACAGGAGAAAGAGCAGAAAACTGCTGAACTCTGTCAGACGATGAGTTATGGTTCGTGGTGCAAACACAAACACCCTTTCAGCTTTGCGAGCTGCCAGCACCCGGCATGTTATGATAAATTATTCAAGGCCGGTAACCCCACACATATTACTTATTAATTTCATACATCAACTTCTAAATCGCCGGCGTGCACACGTGTGTGCGTGTGCCTGTGTGTGTGTGTGTGTGTGTGTGTGTGTGTGTGTGTGTGTGTGTGTGTGTGTGTGTGTGGTAGATTGAAACCCCTAGTCAGCTGGTGAAATAATCAGAAAGGAAAAAAAAAATAATAATAAAAATCAGAAACGTATATCACTTTGGAGTTTTGAGTTTCTTCAGGAGAGATTCATCACACTCGGAGAATTCCATACGCGCAGCCACCCAGCTCCCCAGTATTTATCTGACAGACTCCTCAAGCTTCCGCAAATCCCTGACACGCTGGACAGGGTGTTGAGATGGGGAAGGGTGGAGGGTGCTTAAGAATGGGACCTATAAAACACTAAACTGACACCATTAGAACGATAGGAGCGCCAAGATCCCCAGGACAGTTTTTTTTAACCCTTTGACTCCCGCATCCTATCCCCATCAGCTGCAAAAACTTAACCCTTTGATTCTCTCACCCTACCCACCAGCTTCCTGCAGGAAGCTGGTGGGTAGGGTGAGAGAATCAAAGGGTTAAGTTTTTGCTTTGCTAGCATGGTTGGCAAAGCAGGGTGCTGGTGGACAGAGTGCGGGAGTCAAAGGGTTAAGTTGAGGGCTGGGATCTAAACCTGTGGCCTGTAAAAATAATTTTGTGGGCCTGCCAGAAGTTTTTTGAATCCATGACCCATGCAATATTTTGCTCTTTCTAGAATTTTGAGGCCGGTTCATGGGTTTACGTGCAGGCTTCACTCTTTTGATTCCCTCAGCCTATCCATCAGCATCATATGCTTTGTCAACCATGACACAGCAAAGCAAAAAAAATTTAACCGTATGACTCCCTCACACCATCCATCAGCTTCCTGCAGGGTTAAAATTTTTTTTGCTGGTGATGGATAGGATGCCGGAGTCACGAAGTATATGGAAGTAATCATAGCTATCATTCTGCCAAATATGGAGATGTGTTATTGCTTCTGTGTCAAAACTGCTCGAGAAACTGTCGGAGAGAACGTGATGCCTGCTGTTACAAGGGTTAAAAGTAAAGCTGACATCTTGTTCGTTCTTTTGTTGAGTTTATTAAAGTCCTACCACTCTCACAGTATATCAGGACTAACTAGGAAAAGACAAGCAACATTTATAGGCCATTTTATGAGGAAGGGGGATTTGGAACACCTGGTCACAACGGGAAAGCTGGAGGGAAAGAGAGCACGGTAGACCCAGGGAGAGAATGCTGGACGGACTTGCAGAGTGGTTGGGGATGAAGAGGGTGGGGGAGATGCTGGGTGCAACGGAGATAGAGATGGTTGGAAGTCCATGGTCGCCAACGCCATGCGCAGGCACCTGATGATGATGATGAACTATAAGAATGTTGCTCAAAGAAGCCTTAACATTTTTTTGGTTGCATTGTGAGATACCGATGCTGCTGTCGGATTCTCCTGAAATATTTTGTTTAGGCACCGCTGACATCTCGGGCACATGGCGCTTTATATATATTAGTCAAGCCGTGGCTTGTACCACGGTCATTCTGGATCTTCTCCATCACGTGGCATCAGTGAATGTCAGTGCATATGAAATTCTTTTCGAGCGAGGAGACGTCATCTCGAGAAACTGAAACTAGAGTTTGAATTCCGTTCAACAGAGGGATTCATCGCATTCGGAAAATTCCATATGCGCTTCACCCAAATCTGCCAGAATTATCTGGCAGACTCTCAGAACCTGAAAAAAAATGCTATGCGCTGGCAAGGCCCTGAAATGGACAGAAGGAGGGGAAGAAGGGACGAAAGAAACACGAAGCTGACGTCAACAGAATAATGGAAACATTAAGATGGGCAACAAACAAGCCATTTTTTTTTTTTTTTTTTTTTTTTTTTTTAAATGTCGCGGGCTGGGACAGAACTCGAGATATCACATTTTGCGTCTGCGGTTGTATTTAACCCTTTGACTCCCACACCCTATCCACTGACTGCAAAAACTTAACCCTTTGATTCCCTCACCCTATCCACCAGTTTTTTTGCAGGAAGCTGGTGGACAGGGGAGGGAATCAAAGGGTTACCTTCTTGTTTTGCTGACATGGCAGACAATGCAGGATGCTGGTGGATAGGGTGCGGGAGTCAAAGGGTTAAAGAACCCTGACGATCTGATTGACTCAGCTAGCGAGGAGGGGGATGGAGAAAGCGGGCGGGAGTCGGCCTATGTGTTGTGACGTCAGCGGTTTTTTTTTTTCACAGTCCTGATCGTACGCCGTCGCTTCTTCTGAAGTGGAGTGTGTGGCCTAATGGGTTAGCACACCTGTGTGGGATGAGAATGGTCCGGGGTTCGAATCCCAGTGAGACATGGATTTTCTCCCCTTCCAGAAGATCTTGAGCGATGATCTAAGTGCTGATCTTGAGCAGTGGTCTGGATGCTAGTCTTTTGGATGAAACATACCCCCATGGGGAATGCCGGGAGCTCTTTCAGTATAAATAGTATCCGCACCGTCTGAAAATTTTGTGCTGGAAATTTTCTCTTTTCTGTCACTCTCTTTGTTTTTGCCTTGCTCCTTTGCTTTCTGTCATTTCTTCCTATCATTTTCTGCCTTGCTGGTCCATTCACCTGTATGTGTTCGATAAAGTCTTACATACTCTTTCTTAGGACTGATAATTGGGTACATGTATTAAGTGCATTTTTGGCTCTAGGGAAATGAGATATGCGGAAACAATTTTAGGTAATTTACGCTTGTTTTTACATATGTTTTGATGTCCGTAGGTATGCTTAAATTTGTGTTCAGGTGTGTTTTTTAAATCCCCTGTGCTATAAATTGGACGGAGTGGTCAACGCCAGGGGGATGTCTTTAGATTATATGAGCGAATGCATCGATATGTGTACTTAATTTTCTTTTCTTTTTTTTTCCTGTTGAAGTTTTGTATGTTTTGACGCGGTTATAGCCCTGATATAGCTCTACGCAGTCGGCTGGGCTTTAAACAACAATAACAATAATTTTTGGATGAAACAATAAAATGAGATCCAGTGTCATGCAGCAAGCATTCAGTGTACAGAAAAAAAATCTCATTGCTACAAAAGAGTCGTCCCTGATAAGACTCTGTAGACACAATTCACTTTTGGAGGTTAACAGAAATATATACACATGCTGGGGAAAAAAGCAACAACAAAAAAGACGGTGCCTTACAATAACGACGAAGTTTCCGCAGGGAGACAGCCCGCATTTCGTGTAGAAAATAATCTGTGGTGGTTTAAAAAAGAAGAAGAAGAAGGAGGAGGAGGAGGAGGAGCAGGAGCAGGAGCAGGAGGAGAGTAGGAAGAGAGAGAAAGAGAGAGAGAGAGGGAGAGGAGAGAGGAGAGAGAGAGAGCGCGATGAAAAGGACAAGAAAAAATCCAACTTTTCAATCTAAGAACGGTTAAACAGAAAACATGAAATTGTGTGTGTGTGTGTGTGTGTGTGTATTGTGTGTTGTGTGTGTTGTAGTGTTGTGTGTGTGTGTGTGTGTGTGTGTGTGTGTGTGTGTGTGTGAGTGTGTGGTGTGTGTGTGCGTATGTACGTGTGACTCTTGGCTGATTAGTTTCCCAATAATTTTTGTTCAATACATTTCTCTGTTCTTGCGTCTGCATGCCTGTCTATTGGCTTGTCTGTCTGTCTGTCTGTCTGTCTGCCTGTGTCTATATGTCTGTCTGTCTGTCGGTTTATGGCTGCTCTCCATATCTCTGTCCCTACGTGTGTATGTCCCTCTCTCTCTCTGCCCCCATCCTTGCCATGGAAAACGATACTCCCAATGCATTTCTTGAAATGCAATATGTACAACCAACAGGACTTGCAAATCAGGCGTACAACAAGCATCTACAGGCACCCGAGCCAAAAGTGCCCACAAAAATTAAATAAACGTCTCTTTAGTGCTGCAGACTCGAGGAGTGTCCGCACCATCTGTGGAACCATTCAACTCTGAGAATGAGGCACGAGGGAACGGGTATTTACATAGCCTCCCAGCATGGCATGGCCGAAATTAGGTTGTTTTTTTTCTGCTAACGGTTCTTGTTGCTGCTGTATGTAAAATTCGGTCGCTGATGCATCAAATGGATCAAAAGCATTATCAAGGAGAACTACGTGAGTCTTGAATGAGGCACGAGGGGATCAGTATTGACATAACCTACATACTCCTACAGAGGGCTGAAGTGAAGAACTGGGGGGGGGGGGGGAGGAGACTTTGTAGTTTGAAGTCTGTTCCAGAGGGGTTCATCGCGCTCGGACAATTCCACGTGCGCTCTATCCATACCTGCCAGCAAGTTATCAGGCAGACTCCCTGGCCTAAGCCCGCGCAAAACCCTATGAACTGGCAAGGTCTTGAAATAGGGGGGGGGTGGGGGGAGGAACCTATAAAACACTAAGCTGTCACCACCAGAATGATGGAAACATTAAGATCGGCAGCCAACAAGTCAGTTGTTCATGCTGGAGGCTGGGACTGAATTCCAGATATCAGCTGTTGAATCCATGGCTATATCAAAAGAACCAACCAACCTTTAAAAAGAGAATAAAGGGGGAGGGGTGTGTTAGGGAAGGAATATGGGTTCAACCCTCATTTTCTTATTCCTTGGTATTCTGTGTATGTATTTGTGTATAAGCCTGATATAGCTTTGTTGTTCTGTAAATATATCTGTTTAAAGCCTGATATAGCTCTTGTTGTTCTGTAGAATATATCTGTTTAAAGCCCTGATATAGCTCTTGTTGTTCTGTAGAATATATCTGTTTAAAGCCCTGATATAGCTCTTGTTGTTCTGTAGTATGTATTTGTGTATAAAACCCTGATATGGCTCTTGTTGTTCTGCAGAATGTATGTGCTAAAAGCCCTAGCAGTCGGCTGGACATAAGCAATATGAATCTCAAGTGAAATGTAAAGGTTTTATCGATGGCATTATCAATCAGAAGGTCCTAGGTTCAATCCATCTAGACACCTCCGCCTGATGGATGAAGGATGGAGACTTTTCCGATCTCCCAGGTCAAGATATGAACAGACCTCCCCATGCCTAAATCCCTTTCGTGTGAATACACAAGCAGAATATCAAGTTATTATACATGCAAGAGACCCTTTAAGTCATGTCAGAGGCTGGCTTATGGAAACATGGAAACATCCAGCACGTACGCCCATCAAAGATACAGACTGTACAACAACATTATGGACAGTGGTCAGCTCGACTAACAGCTTGAGTTCCCCATGCTCCACTTTTATGATCTCTTCGTGTGCCATACACAGAGCCCAGCTGAACTTGGAGAATAACGCTATAGGAAAAATTATGATTCATGGTAATTAAAATTTCTTGTCATTCTAAAGTGAAATCTGACAGCCACATGTATCTAATGGATCAATATTATTACCAAATGGATCAATATCAACACCAGTCAGAATCAAAATCATGGCCGACTCTACCCAATCATGACAATGTTTATTACCATCCTGTTCCATCTGCTTCACAAGTTTCAATACTCTGCCATTTTGATTACCACAAACCATTTACTGAATGAGTCAAAATGATCTCAAATGGATTGAAATCACCACTGGGCCAATAAAACAAAGTGCTGCAGTGTGTGTTAAATCAATTATTTCCGGGTGGATCAAAACATGGCGGTGTGTTTATCATCAGTCTGTGTCGTGTTAGTTCCAGTTACAGCACTTTTCCGGCTTCCGGCAGTTTGTCAGACGAGGATATCGATCGGTTTACGACTGTCGCAAAAACCGCTTCCCGTCCATCATTATGGACGTTTTTCTTTCTCTTGGAGGAAAACAGCTGAGCGGCTCACGGCGCTTTTGGCTGTCTTTGATAGCTTTCACCCACAAGTGTGTACACAACTCTGAACCCCCCCCCCCCTCCCTCGTTATTTGCTATCCCCCGTCTGTCTCTTCCGTCTGTCTGTCCTGCCTGCCTGCCTGCCTATGTGTGTTGTGTGTGTGTGTGTGTGTGTGTGTGTGTGTGTGTGTGTGTGTGTGTGTGTGTGTGTGTGTGTGTGTGTATGTGTGTCTACCTGTCTATCGCTATCTCTGCATATTTCTCTCTCCCTCTCTCTCTCTCTCTCTCACACACACCACCACCACTTTACACACACACACACACACACACACACACTCTCTCTCTCTCTCACTCTCTCACACACACACACACACTTTCTCTCTCTCTCTCTTTCTCTCTCTCCCTTGCCATCTTCTCATCATTTTCTTCAGGAAAGAGACACAAAGAGAGAAGAAGGAGAAAGGAATAGCAGTGAAGAGGCAGAAGGACAAACACACAGACAAACATACAGACATGCAGACAAACATACTGATAACCCAAACACACAGATAAACAGAAAACGTTGCTGAACTCTCTTAACAGACATAATTTACATTTGCTGCGGCACGAAAAGTATTCATTCTCATTTGCGTGCAACAATGTTTTGATAAATTATTCAGGGCTGGTAATCCGAAACATAACGTCCTAATTTCACAGATCAACTTCTAGACCAGAATGAGTGTGAGTCATAGATTGAAGCTACCAGCCGACTAATATGGCGTAATCAAGGAAAAGAATCATCAGAAACATGGCAGTCAATGACTATGTTCTGTCTGTCTGTCTGTCTGTCTGTCTCTGTCTGTCTGTCTGTCTGACTTTCTCTGTCTCACTCTTTCTGTCTCTTCTGTCTCTTTCTGTCTCATCTTTCTGTCTCTGTCTGTCTGTCTCTCTTTCTCTCTCTGTCTGTCCTTCTGTCTCTCTCTCTCCCCCTCTGTCTTTCTCTTTCTCTCTCTCCTCCCCCTCCCCTTCTCTCTATGTCACTCTCTCTCTCCCCTCTCTCTCCCTCTGTCTGTCTCTCCATCTCTGTCTGTCTGTCTGTCTGTCTGTCTCTCTCTCTCTCTCTCTCTCTCTCTCTCCCTCCCTCCCTCCGCCGTCTTCTCATCCTATCGTCATATAAACGAATACGAACTTGGAGTTTGTTCACTAGGGATTCGTCGCACTCGGACAATTCCATATCACTCCACCCAAACCTGCCAGCAATTATGTGGCAGACACTTTGAGCCTGCCTGCCCAAACCTCTATGCGCTAGCAAGATCTTGAAATGGGGAATGGGCAGAAGGGAAGGGGGGGGGGGGAGGAGGGACCTACGAAACACCAAGCTGACACCACCAGAATGATGGAAACATTAAGACGGCCAGCGAACAGAACAGTCGGTTAATATTGTCAGCTGGGATTGAACTCGAGATTTTTTCACTAATGTCATGTCAATACTAATCTCGATTTCTTCGGGTCTAAGTACTACACCTTCTCCTTCTCAAAAGACAGACAGAGAGAGAGAGAGAGAGAGAGAGAGAGAGAGGAGAGAGAGAGAGAGAGAGAGACAGAGACAGAGACAGAGAGAAGAGAGACAGGTATAAGTACTACACTTTATCTTTCTCAAAAGACAGACAGACAAACAGAAATGCAGACAGATCAGATAAACTAACAAAGAGAATTGACAGACAGATAGACTAACAAAGAGAAATTCATGATTTAATCTCAACATCTAAAAGAGATTCGACACGAATAAGAAGTCAATTCACATTGCCAATAAACACATTCTTCTTGTTCCTTGTCATAATCGACCACAAAAAAAAAAAAAAAAAAAAAAAGAAACAAAACAAACAACAAAAACATATTTACAATGGCAACACCGTCTTGGTTTTCTTCTCTTTTTCTTTCTCTTCTTCTATTTCCTTTTCTTGTTTGTTCTTTCTCTCTTCTTTCTTCGTGTCTCTTTCCATTCCTTCCCTGCTAAATCAGTTTCTTCTGTAATTTTTCTGTCTTTTCTGTCTGTTTCTTAGACTAATCACATGATTATTTTCTCATTAATAACAGGCAACAGTTAGTTTTGACCGATCAAACACGAATTGTCAAAGTGGCTGGGAGATTAAAGATATCATCCACACAAGTTCTGGTTCCAAGCAACTGACGAGTCTTTCGCATGCAAGCGATAATGATGATAATGATGATGATGATGATTACGGTGGTGGAGGTGACGGTGGTAGTAGTGGTGGTGGTGGTGGTGGTGGTGTGGTGTGGTGATGACGACGATGATAATGATGATGATGATAACAATAATGATAAATAATAAAAATTAAAAAAATATAATAATAATGATAATAATAATAATAATAATAACAATAACAACAATAATAACAATGATAATAATACATGCTCAGAAAAAGATTACCTTTTTCCGTCTCGTTGGAAGAACCAACATCCAGTAGTTAGGGTTTCCTGTCTGACATGAAAATGATAAGAGAGGTGAGAGATATCCATAAACAAAGAGAGAGAGAGAGAGAGAGAGAGAGAGAGAGAGAGAGAGAGAGAGAGAGAAGAGAGAGAGAGAGAGAACAGAGACAGAGAGAGAGGGAGAGAGAGACAGCGAAGGAGAGAGAGAGAGGGGGGGGGGGGAAAGAAGAGAAGACGATGGGGAAGTGGCAGGAAGAATCAAAGACAGCCAAAAAGCACCATCAGCCACTCAAATTGTTTTCCTCCACCAAGAGAAAGAAAAACGTCCATAATGATGAATGGGAAGCAGGGTTTTGCGACAGCCGTAAACCGATCGATATCCTCGTCTACATCTTGACAAACTACCGGAAAAATGGCTAAGTGGTGTGTAACTTGAACCACACTGCACAGGACTGATGACAACACCGATATAATCTGATGCAGGCTGAAATAATAATCCTTGGTGTTTTTAGCACGAGAAGATAAACCCAGGAAGTCCCTTGCATATTGCGCCTTTTGTGCCCCTTAAAAATTCCACAGGAACAAAGTTGCCCCTGGCAAAGTCCTGTGGAAAAAAAAAAACAAAAAAAAAAACCTTTTGTAGATAAACAAGAAATACACGCATACAGAAAAAAGGGAAAAAATGAGTGGCGCTGCACTGCGGCGACACGCTTTTCCTGGGACAGCAGTCTGAATTCCACATTATCAATATACTATGACAAAAAATATTAATAAATGAATAAGAAAGAAAGAAGAAAGAAAGGAAGGAAGAAAGATACATAGATAGATAACAGAGAAGACAGACAGACAGACAGACAGAAGATAGATAGAATAGATAGATAGATAGAAAATTAGATAGATAAGATAGACAGACAGACAGACAGATAGATAATAGATATAGATAGATAGATAGATAGATAGATAGATAGATAGATAGATAGATAGAAAAAGGAAAGAAAGAAAGAAACAAACAAAGACATGAATAAACAAAAATAATTCTGAATCAGTTAATGATTTTGATCCATTTACTAATAACTCTGAAACCGTGACCAAGCAGAGGATGGAACTCACGCCGCCACCCCCACCGCCCGCCCCAACGTTACCAACATGACACGTTAACCAACTGAACTAACAAATCACTAAAACGATCTTGTAAAAAAAAAAGTGGGTGCTCAACAACTCTGGACAGGGGGCTGGAGGCTGGAGGCTGGAGGCTGGAGGCTCGCTGGCTCTTTCGACAGAACAGACACTCAAATCTCATGTCTGAAGTTCTTATCTGGCCTGCAACATAAAATGTTGGCCTGTGTGTCGCTGCCCATTTTAACTCTCCAATCATTCTCATAATTCCAGCGCGCGTTTTATGGAGTTCGTTCCCCTCCCTATTTCCATCACCTTGCCATTGCTTAGGATTTCGCGTAGGCTCCAGGAGTCTGCTCACTGGCAGACGTAGTCAGAGGGCAGCATATGGAATTGCCTGAGCTCGATGAGTCGTTTTTGAACAGATTCCAAAGTCCAGTTTTGGTTCCCTCCATAACATCTGACCTATTTCATGCTGCCAGAAATGAAAACCTGACATGAAAAATGTATTCAGAAATGTCGTCAAAAAGGATATAAAGGGATTGGGTAAAGACTCTTAAGTCTACATACTACTCCTCTCCTCTCCTCTCTGTCTGCCTGTATGTGTGTATGTGTGTGTGTTGTGTGTGTGTGTGTGTGTGTGTGTGTGTGTGTGTGTGTGTGTTGTGTGTTTGTTTTTGTGTGTGTGTTGTGTGTGTGTGTGTGGTGTTGTGTGTGTGTGTGTGTGTGTGTGTGTTTGTGTGTGTGTGTGTTTTGAGAGTGTGTGCGTGTCATATGTGTGTGTGTGTGTTTGAGAGTGTGTGCGTGTGCCATGTGTGTGTGTGTGTGTGTGTGTGTGTGTGTGTGTGTGTGTGTGTGTGTGTGTGTGTGTGTGGTGTGTGTGTGTGTGTGTGAGTGAGTGTGTGTCTGCGTGTCTGTGTGCGTGCATTTGAGGTGTGTGTTGTGTGTTTATTACAACTCAGTGTGTGTCTGCGAGTGTGTAAGTGTGTGTCAGTGCGTTTGTGTACGTGTCTGTGTGTCTATCTCTGTCTGCATACAAGCAAGCAAGCGTGTGTATGTGGTTAAGTGTGTGTGTAGGTATCTGTATGTCTATGTCATGTCTGTCTGTATAAGCGCAAGCACGCGTGTGTGTATGCGTGTGAGTGAGTGTGTGTGTGTGTGTGGTGTTGTGTATGTGTGTGTGTGTGTGTGTGCGCGCGTGTGTGTTGTGTGTGTATGTGTCTGAGTGTCTATATCTATCTGTATAAGCGCACATACGCGTCTGTGCGTGTGTGTGTGTGTGGTGTGTGTGTGTGTGTGAGTAAGTGAGTGTGTGTGTGTGTGTACGTGTGTGTGTGGTGTGTTGTGTTGTGTTGTGTGTGGTGTGTGTGTGTGGGTGTGCGCCGTGTGTGTTAAGTGCGTTTGGTGTGTGTGTTTAGTTAACTTCGATAATGTGTATAATTCTTGTGCGTGCATGTGTTTGCGTGTGTGTATGTGTGTGTGTGTGTGTGTGTGTGTGTGTGTGTGTGTGTGTGTGTGCGCGCGGTGGTGTGCGTGCGTGTGTGTTGTGTGTGTGTGTGGTGTGTGCGCCCGTGTGTCTGTGTGTTTGTGTGTTTCACTTCTTCAACTTCAGCCATGAGAATACAAGTTATGTAAATACCGATTCCCTCACGTCTTATTCTTAAAATGGAAAGGTTGTATAGGTGGTAACGGACACCCCTCAACTCTACAGCACTAAAGAGACATTTTATTGACTTTGTGGACATCTGGCGTGCAGCTAGGTGCCTGCTCTACTCCTGTGTATACTTGGTGGAAAGTTTGATTTGCAAGTCCTACGGGTGTTACATATCACATTTAAAGATTTTATTGGGGGAGGGGAGGATGGGAAGATAGGGGAGAGAGAGACAGAGAAGAGAGATAAGAGAGAGAGAGAGAGAGAGAGAGAGAGACAAAAGCGACACATGGACTGTACAGGAAAAAAAAGAGGGAAAAAGAGAGAAGAGAGAGAAAGAGAGGAGAGAGAGAGAGAGAGAGAGAGAGGAGGAGAGACAGAGATGAGAGACAGAAAGAGAGAGAGAGAGAGACAGAGGAGAGAGAGAGAGAGACAGAGAGAGAGAGAAGAGACAGAGAGAGACGAAGGACACAATGGACTGATACAGGGAAACAAAAAGAGGGGAAGTAGAGAGAGAGAGAGAGAGAGAGAGAG
>CM060314.1:13078730-13093730 GCA_030674185.1 Monoplex corrugatus | reverse complement strand
GGAGGTCCCCAAACAACTCCTACTTAGCTTTGAGTATGCTATGGACTTGCTGGAAAGAGAGACCTGGACTACACTGCCGAGTCTCATCCATTTTGTGGATGCGTCGTCCAAGGTGTCCCCCCCCCCTCCCCCATGGGGATGCCGGGAGCTCTTTCAGTATAAACAGTAATTTCACCTTCTGGAATTTTTGTGCTAAAAAGTCCCTCTTTATCTGTCATTCTCTTCATCATTATCATCACAGCACTGTGAGAAATTGTTTCAGTTTCTGTAGTCATCAAAGTGGCGCAGAAAAATGAGAGGGGTGGAAAATGTGAGCACAAGTAAATGTGCCCAAACGCGATGACTCTTAGGAAAAAGAACGTAAAAAATCATCACAATCTCCGAATCTGAAAGCTTGGCTGTTTGGTAATTGCGAAAATAGCCAAGCACGTTCTGGTATTGTGTTACTTCTTACTAAGAGCCACCGAGGATGATCTCAGCAGGTTGTAAGATTGATTTTATCAGATGTACCTTCATGCATGAAGAGAATACTTAGATCAGGAAACCCATACCAGCCTTTGGGGTAATCATAATATTAATAATAATAATAATGATAATAATATAATAATAATAATAATGTTAATAATAATAATAACAGGAACAAAAAACCAACAACAAAAAACAAAAAAAGAATCAGAACGCGTATTTAATACAACCAGACAAGACAGCGCAAAGTTTTGGCCAACTGGCCTTTGTCAAGCATAAGATCATAAACAAGCAAACACCAGATCCAAATTAGAAAAGGATGAAATTCCCTTGCTTCGTCAGTTGAGAAAAGGACTGAAAAAAGATGAAACTTCCCTGCTGCTTCGTTCAGTGTGAGAAAAAGGACTGTCTCCTAATTTTTGTATTGTTGAGGACATACTGCAGCGATGTCGTCGCGTCCCTCTTCCAAGTGGAACAACAGAAAGTATGTCCTACTACAACCTCTTCAACCACCAAGCCTCATACTTCCAGACAAGACCTGCAGAAACCCGCCACACATTCATCTCCATATGTGGCGTATGACCCACAAGGCAGCCAACGAAACAAGAAACAGCTTCAAAAGGCTCATTTTCCTTAATTTGAACAGATTCGTTTCCAGCAACGTGGAACAGCAGAAAGACGTGACAATGTTTACACAGCGTAGAGCAACGCGTTGCCCGTGCAGTCATCTTGACGTCATGTTTATCTCGAGCAACGTTTGTGGCAATCTGATGGCCATGGAAGCTGGAGGGAGTGGTGGGGGGGGGGGGGGGGTAAAGGGAGAGATGTTATCCTTTGGGAAGAAGAGAATCTATCTGTCAGGGAGAGTCAGGCAAACATTTGGCGTCTGTTTCATTGCGGGGCGGGAAGAATTTCAGTGAAACCATTACCACGCTTTCTTGTCTCTGTGAAGTAAGACAGTGTGGCTTTGGTATCAGTTACTTGTTCTGTTTTTTTGTGTGGTTTTTTTTTCAGGAAATTGTGTGGGGGGCCTGTTTGTTACTGCTAGAGCAGCAAGTTGTCCTGGAGAAACTCAACACCAGCAGCTACAAGCAGCTCAACACAACCATGACCTCACAGTTCAAACTGACATCTTCACCATTCTGCCCCTGTGGCAGCTCATGGGTTTATGTACACAGGCTTAAGCCTCGTGCCATGTTCATTTTGGATCTTCTCACTCACATGGCACCTGGAGGTATATTGGAGTTATCAGAGTTATTTCAAGAGGGATTCACCGACACTTGGACAGCTCCATATGCGCTACACCCAAAGCTGCTAGCAATTATCGATGCGCTATGCTCTATACCCTTTGTGCTGGCAAGGTCTTGAAACGAGGAAAAGGGAGAAAGGACCAATGAAATACTAAATTTCATTTGAGTGTGGAGACGTCATCTGGAGAAACTAGCTTAGCCCTGATAAGGCTCTATGCAGTCGGCTGGGTTTTAAACAACAACACAACAACAACAACAATATCGAGAAACTAAAACTAAAACTGTGGCTGGGAGGACAAGACAGCTGAAGACATAATGCAGCAATGTCGATGTCACTTCTCTTCCAAGTGAAGTATGTCCTATTGCAATTTCTACCGACCACCAAGCCCCATAGCGGCAGACAGGACCTGCAGAAAACCCACCACACATTCATCGCCAGATGTGGCGTATGACCCAGAAGACAGCAATGAAACAAAAAACAGCTTCAACAAGCTTGCTTTCCTTAATTTAAAAAAGATTCGTTTCCAGCAGAAAGACGTGACAATGTTTACACAGCGTAGAGCAACGCGCTGCCCGTCAGTCATCTTGACGTCATGTTTATCCGAACAGCGTTTGTGGCAATCTGATGGCCATGAAAGCTGGTGGGAGTGTGTGTGTGGGGGGGAGGAGGGAGGGGAGAGATGTTATCCTTTGGGAAGAAGAGAGTGTATCTGTCAGGGAGATTGGGGAGGGAGAGCCAGGAAAACGTTTGGCGTCTGTTTTATTGTGGGGCGGGAAGAATTTCAGTGAAACCATTACCACGCTTTCTTGTCTCTGTGAAGTAAGAATAGGATTGTTATCTGTTACTTGTTCTGTTTTATCTTTTTTTTCAGGAAATTGTGTGGGGGGCCCTGTTTGTTACTGCTAGAGCAGCAATTGTCCTGAGAAGCTCAACACCAGCAGCTACAGCCAGCTCTACACAACCATGACCTCACAGTTCAAACTGACACCTTCACCGTTCTGCCCCTGTGGCAGCTCATGGGTTTATGTGCACAGGCTTAAGCCTCGTGCTATGTTCATTCTGGGATCTTCTCACTCACATGGCACCTGTGACTTTAGTGCATAAGGTGTTATATTGGAATTATTGGAGTTATTTCAAGAGGGATTCACAGCGCTAGGACAGCTCCATATTTGCTACACCCAAATCCACCAGCAATTATCGATGCGCTACGCGCTATACCCTATGTGCTGGCAAGTTCTTGAAACGTGGAAAGGGGAGAAGGGACCAATGAAATACTAAAATTCATTTGAGTGTGGAGACGTCATCTTGAGAAACTAGCCCTGATAAGGCTCTACACAGTCGGCTGGACTTTAAACAACAACAACAATATTGAGAAACTAAAACCAAAACTGTGGCTGCGAGGACAAGACAGCTGTGGACATAATGCAGCAATGTCGATGTCACTTCTCTTCCAAGTGAAGTATGTCCTACTGCAATTTCTCCCGACCACCAAGCCCCATAGCAGCAGACAGGACCTGCAGAAAACCCACCACACATTCATCGCCAGATGTGGCATATGACCCAGAAGACAGCGAACGAAACAAGAAACAGTTCAACAAGCTTGCTTTCCTTAATTTAAAAAGATTCGTTTCCAGCAGAAAGACGTGACAATGTTTACACAGCGTAGAGCAACGCGCTGCCCGTGCAGTCATCTTGACGTCATGTTTATCTCGAACAATGTTTGTGGCAATCTGATGGCCATGGAAGCTGATGGTGGAGGGTGAGGGTGAGAGGAGAGATGTTATCCTTTGGGAAGAAGAGAGTCTATCTGTCAGGGAGATTGGGGAGGGAGAGCCAGGAAAACGTTTGGCGTCTGTTTTATTGCGGGGCAGGAGAATTTCAGTAGTGAAACCATTACCACGCTTTCTTGTCTCCCCTGAAGTAAGAAAGCGTGGGTTTGTTATCTGTTACTTGTTCTGTTTTATCTTTTATTTTCAGGAAATTGTGTGTGTGTGGGAGGGGGGGGGGCTGTTTGTTACTGCTCCGGGTGACATGTCCGTGTCATGCAAGGACAATTGTAACATGAAGAGTTAATGCCGATAAGCTGACTGCCGCTTTTCTTTTTATTGTGTCAAATAAGCATGGTAATAAGTTGTTGTCATGCAGGAAGAAGGAAGAATAACAGAGACAGACAAAGAGAGAGAGAGAGAGGAGGCAGAGAGAGAGAGAGAGAGAGCTCGGGGGAACAGTATGCATTAGTAGCTTTTTTTTCTTTTTTCACAGACACACACACACACAAATACACAAACACACACGCTCATACCCACACACACACCACACACACACACACACACACACACACACACACACACCACACACACACACACACACACATACCCACCCACACCCACACACTGATTTATGCATTTCAACACACAAAATGTCTCAGGAACCACCAAGCACAGCGTACAACTTGCACCGTTACGAAACGATAGACGGGAGAAACGAATTATTTTTCTATGATGTATGGCCGCACAGTCCACTAACTTCTTCGCCGAAATGGTTTCTGCAGAAACTGCCGTCATGAGTGAAGAGAATTAGACGTGAGATTGATGTCAAAGTCATCATGTAATGATCTCTATGTCTCCCTGCAACTTGCCACTAGAAATTGTGGGTCTGTCAAGAAATGTCGGGGACTTATTGGATTTGTGGATGTGTAGGTAGTCTCTGTGTCTCCCTAACACAATTGTATGTCCACTTTGTATGTCTGTCTGCCTGTCATTTATTTAATTTATTGGCCTCCATCTATTTGCCTGTTTATCTGTTTGTCTGTTCCACATCTGTATCTGCCCGAACTTACATTACACGGTTTGAAAAAGTTTGCCTTCTGATGCTGATAAAACGTTCTTTAAAAATGTCTCCCTACTGCACTGACATGTCACATTTTGAACCACAAACAAAACCCCATCCAACTCCTAAAATAATTCCCCTAACATACAAACAAACGAAACAAAAAAGAAAACACGGTGATAGTTTCACTCAAATTCCTCCAGCCTGCAATAAAACAGGCGCCAATTCTTTTCTCGAATTTTCTCAATCTCTGTGAAGATAGAATTTCTTGCCACTACTCTCACCTTCCACCACCATTCAGTTCCCACGAACGCTGGGAATGGAAAAGGTGACGTTAAAATTACTGCACGTGCAGCGCGTAGCTCCACGCTGTGTTTCAGTTTCAGTTTCGCAAGATGCTGTCTCCACGATCAGACTAAAAGTTCCATATGCGCGGACGCCACTGATTCCATGGGACGGATAGGATGTGTTCGCTTGTATTATAAGTGTATCATTATGGGTATCATAGAAACTATTGACGAGTCAGTTCAGTTCAGTTATCTAGCTTATAGGCCTGCCGATGGTTGACGAGTCAGATGCGAGCGGAAAGCCCAGAGTTGAGAAAAGCCGTATGATGTCAAAGTCTCTTTCACGCCACTGATCAAAGTCTTCCTTGGTCTGCCTCCCTCTTAAAATCCATATATATATATATATGTATGAATGTATGTATATGCTTCTTGAGCCAGCTGGTGAGACTGCATTCTGGTCAATAATAAAATATTAGGACCTGAATGATGGCTTGTCCGTTCAAAGGAAACACTGTTTTTATGCACGAACAAACTCGTTATAAATATTGCTCTTACACGACGTTGATATAATCCCTCTAGAAACTGGAGAAAAAGTATGCAAAAGCTCGACTGGGCCGGATCAAAAGCTTGACTTTTTGTGATGGAAACTTTATTTTCACTCTTCTATCAGTGAAAGGAAACTTGCCATTAACCGATAACAATTGCGACATACTCTTGTTACAGAGAAACCGTGTTGCAGACGGCTGTGCCAGACCTTAAGCTTGACGACATTTTCTTATCATGGAAACGTATTTATAATCTTCTATCGGTGAAAGAAAACTTGCCATGAATCCACGACAAACGCCGCATACTCATGTTACAAAGAAACCTGTGTCGCAGGTTTTATGTGGACCCTGCATTTACTTAATTGCTGCTTGTCTGTGGGCAGATAATCACAAGAAAACAATCGAAACACAACATCGGCTATCAAGCGTTGGTTCGCTTCTGTTGACAGATTTCATCTGATAATGTCCACCGTCGTTCTCCAGATTTCATTCTTCCCTTCCTGTCCCATGGCCATCAAAACAAACGGTTAAGATGAAACGTTTGGCAAGTAATTTATTCATGCTTTTGCTTTGAATTACATGCTGCACGATTCCACATTCTGATTGTTTTGGCTATTACTGGAGCTTTGTGGATAATTCTTTCAAGAGCGTGTGTTTTGTGTGGTTTACGTTTCATGCGGCTTTGATTTGTTTTTGATAATATAATTTTTAGATTCGTATTTAAACATGTAGAGCGTTGGGGGTACGGTGCGAAACCTTCCAATCGCATTTGGGGACTAAAGAAAGAATAGTACTGTTTTAATAGTATCTGTCCTTCTGTCTGTCACTTTCTCCCTGTCTTTGCCTTCTGTAACTCAACTTGCTCCCCCCCCCTCCCCTGTCTCTGTCTGTCATTGTCCTTCTCTCTCTCTCTCTTTCTCTCTCTCTCTTACACACACACACGCGCAGATGCACACACACACACACACACACACACACACACACACACATATATATATATATATATATATATACATATACTCGCTCACACACACCCACGCACATGCACATGTACACACACACACACACACACACACACACACACACACACACACACACACACACACACGCACAAACAGACACACCCATACACACACACACATACGCACGCACACGCACACACACACACGCAAAACAGACACACCCATACACACACACACACACACACCACGCACGCACACGCACGCACGCACACACACACACACACACACACACAAACAGACCCCCCCACACACACACAGTGATCTGTATCTATTTTCATTAGGATTTATATCCAGAGAGCACCGAATAACATCTAGAGAAAGTCGTAGAAGTTGCGCCGTAACGAAACGATAACAGGTTGAGACAAATGATGACCTTTCCTTTAACCAGTGACCACACAGTCCACTTCCCTGTTGGCAGACGTGATATCTACAGAACCTGACACTTGAGGAAGGAGATAGAAGTAAGAGTTATGTTAAAGTGATCATACAAAGATCTCCACATCTCCCTAACTTGCTTCTGGAAATCGTTGTTCTGTCAGAAAGTTGGGCGACTGTTTTGATTTGTGTGTGTATGGCCAGTCTCTGTGTCTGGCTGTCCACCAGGGTGTGTTCATCTGTGTGTACTCAATAAGCACAGAGAAAAGACCACGGAAAGCGTGAAAGTTATTAAAAACGACTTTTTTCATAATCTTTGGTTTCGCCTCAATTAACTTAAAATGTTTCTGCAGAAACTTATACCTTACGTGAGGAGATAAACATGTTATGTCACAGTGTTCCTGCAATGATCTCTGCCCTATCATTTGCCACTACAAAGTGTTGTTGTGCAAAGAAAGTTGGGTGCCTTTCTTTCTTTGTCATTATACAGGTAACACTAAAGGAAATAAAGAGACCAATATGTTGTGTGAATTTCTCTCCTCCCTCATAGTTGTCTGTAGGTGTAGTTGCAGGGTATAAGGGTAGGCTTGGGCATTCTTTTCTTGGGGAATGTTCTGAGCTTACGGTTTTGTGCTTTGTAGCTGCTTCTATGCTAGCTGAATGGGTAACGCAAACTGTGTTGGATTTGAGAAATTCTACAACATGGGAGATAACTCCTACGTGACTCTCAAGAGTTACAATCCTTGTTTACATCATACAGATAGTTTCTGTGTCTCTCTGCCCATCAGACTTGTGCTTCTGTTTGTATGTATGTACACAACAAGCTTAGGAAAACGACTACTGAAACGTGAATGTTGCATAAAAATTAGTTTTGTCCATGATCTTTGGCTTCGAAGTCAACTAACTGGTTTATTCAAAATGGTTTTTGCAGATGCAGAGGTCTTGGTCGCGGATATAACTGTACGAGATATATGTCATAGTAATCATGTAATCATCTCTACATCTCCCTGCAACTTGCCTCTGGGCATTGTTCCTCTGTCAGAAAGTTGGGCGACTTTTTGATCCTGCGGTGTATAAATTGTCTCCGTGTCCCCCTAACAAAATTGTGTATCTCCTCATCTTCTTATATACAATAAGCGTCGAAATAACGACCACTCGTGTAAGACAGTTGGACAACAATTATTCTTCCAATGATCACTGGATACGCAACCATCTAACTTGCTTGCCGAAATGATTTCTGCAGAAACTGAAGTGTTGAGAGAGGAGATTAGATGTGAGAACGATATCAAAGTGATCATTATGATCCCCATTTTTCCCTGCAACTTGTTGCTAGAAATTGCTGCTCTGAAAAAAAAAAACCCGCAATTTATTTGATTTATGGATGTCTAGACTGTCACTGTGTCTATGTTACAAAGTTGTTGATATGTTTTACGTTTGTTTATCTGTCTGTCTATCTGGTCTCTGTCTCTCTCTCCATTATACACCCCCCTCACACACACACACACACACACACACACACACACCACACACACACACACACACACACACACACACACACTTACATAATTTTCAAACTGCAACAGTCGGGCTTACCGATGTTAGTAAAATATTCCTGATAAACGTTCCTCCAAAATATATTAGCATGTCTCCCAAACCAACAACAAACAAAACTCCCAATCTTCTCTCAAAAGAAAAGACAACCGGCAGATAAAAGGCCCAACCTCCTTACTTAGCTCAGACACAAAACATGATAGCTTCTCTGAAACGTCTTCAGCTTGCTATAAAACAGACGAAGAATTCATCCTTGCCCCCCCCCCCCCCCCCCCCCCCACTCTCCTCACGCAATGACGGAGAGAATCTCGCCCTCCCAAAGAGGGAATCTCCTCCCCCCTCCTCTACTCAAAGAGCCCCCCCCCCCCCTTCCAGTGCTATCAAATTCCCACAGATGTTAGAAGAAGAAAACATGACGTCAAGATTACTGCACGAGCAACCCGTTGCTTCGCGCTTTGTAAACACTGTCACATCTTTGCCGCTCAGCAATATTTAAAAAAAAGAGTAGTTCTAGCTTTCAGCGACTCGGGGCTTGAAGCCATACCAATAGTATTTATGTCCCCCTGTTCAGCAGAATTCTGTATCTGTTCATATGTTTGTACAATAAGTACCGAGAAACGACCATGGAAAGCGCGGAACTTGCACACCAAAAATTTACTTTCTCCGTAAGAATTTTGGCCTCGCCTCAGTTAACTGGAAAGATTTCTGCAGAAACGCAGGTCTTGGAGTTTGTTCAAGAAGGACTCAACGCATTTGAACAATTCCACATGCGCACCATCCAAACTTGCCGGTGATTATCCGACAGATTCCCTGAACTAGCACAAAATCCTATGCGTTGGCAACGTCTTGAAATGGCGAGGGGGGGGGGGGGGGATAGAGTCTAGGAACTATGGAACACTAACCGGAACCAGAAAAAACACGAAAGAAGAATATGAACGCGTATTTAATACAACAAAACAAATGTTGTGGGCTGAGATTGAACACGAAATGTCAGAAACCCAGGCCGGTTTTTTACTGCTGTGGGCTGGGACTGAACTCGAAATACCAGAAACAGAGTTCATGGCTCTGTCAACTGAACCAACCAGCCAGTCTAAAAACTAGTGCATGAAGAAACGCTGATCAAGACGACTCCTGGAAACAGTTGAGGTATTCTCGTTGGCCATTAGGTCAAAATGACGTAAATGTCCAATTCTGTTTTGTGATTAGTACATGAACAGCACAGGAAGTCTGTGGGTTCGAATCCCCACCGGTCCTTTCACAATCACTGTTGGAGTTTTCAGGTCAAACCAGCTCCAACTAAGAGCTGAGCATGCCATGGGCTCACTGAGAAGACTGGGACAATACAGTCGAGTCTCACCTACTTTCACAGATCCTTTATTGAGGGTGTCGCTCCAATATTCTGACCAACACTGCAGGTGTCTGTATCTCCTGGGTTTGGTTGATGCCAGGATATAATATGATAGTAAGCGCAGAGTAGTCCTGTCACGCAGTCTCAATATTTGATGGAATTCCCTAGCAACAAGGTTATCATTCTTGTCGTGATCATCATCATCACATTGTAAAAACTATTGCTGCCATTTAGATAGCGTGCTAAATGGACACCCCCTCCCCAATAAAAAAAAAATGGGGGTGAGCACAAAGAAAATCTCCCTAGGTGTTATGATCCTAGAGAAATCTAGTCTTCCGTTTTCTTGCGGCGAAATAAAAGTTCCCACGACAAACGCCACGTATCTGGTTGCAAAGAAAACTTGTTGCAGATTTTATGTGGCCCTCGCCTTTGGTTAATTGCTGCTTGTCTGTGGGCAGATAATCACAGGAAAACAACTACACGTCGTCAGCTGTTTGGGGAATTTTTTTTGTCAGATTTCAGGTATAAATGTTAACTTAATTTTCTCAGTGTTCTCTCCCATTTCCCTTCCCCTTCCGTCAACATAACATTAACCCTTTGACTCCCCACATCCTGTCCACCAGCATCCTGCATTGCCAACCATGTTAGCAAAGCAAAAACGTGACCCTTTGATTCCGTCACCCTATCCACCAGCTTCCTGCAGGAAGCTGGTGGATAGGGTGACGGAATCAAAGGGTTAAGTTGTCGCTGTTGGTGAATAGGGTGCGGGAGTCAAATGGTTAAATCATTTTAATGGAAACTTTTGGTGGAAACTGCTATCAACTACATATCACAAATGTTCTCGTATTCAAATCTTTCAGGGCAGTTAGCGTAGCTGTGTACTAATGCATCCTTTTTTTTCAGAAACTGTGTTGCATGTGCCTTTAAATTCCAGATAAGCTTCCTGGAATAATGACAACCCAACACCCATTTCACAGTTGGGCGGTTATATGAACATTCCTGGACACTGAAGGATTAAATATCTAAAGCTAAATGCAATGTGCAGCGAAACAGCGAGACAGGATCGATACCTTTCCAAAGGTTCGTCTCTTTTCAAACTTTTAGATACGTGCATTAACAGCACTCGAGAAAAACAAGGTAAAACGAGAGGGAGAGAGAGAAAGAAAGAGAGAGGGAGAGAGAGAGAGAGAGCAGAGACAGAGAGACAGACAGACAAGGTAGAGAGAGTAGAAGAAGAGAGAGGCAGACTAAGAGAGAGATTAATGAAATAAAAGAAAGTTTATTTTCAACGGTTAAATTATGTAAGCACATAGGCCAACATTAAAACTTTCTCTTTGCTAAACTCTGTTTAATGAAAGAGAGAGAGAGAGGAGAGAGACAGAGAGACAGAGAGAAGAGAGAGAGAGAGAGAGAGAGAGAGAGAGAGAGATGGACAGACAAACACACAAACCCTGCCTACCCCAGCTTTTATTACCCCATCTTCTCGCTATACACAAAACTACCGTTTAAATACCAGAAAGATGGGAGGGTAGGGGGGGAGGAGGAGGAGAGAACCTTGAGATATGGCCGCCATAAGACAGGCCTCACCAAGACAAGATAGCGATGAGAACGGAAGCAATCGCAACATAACAGTGACCTTCACCTCAGCTGTCGTAACTCTACTCAAAATCTGATGACGAAAGCACCTTGCTTGTCGTAACTGCGCACAAAATGATGACGATAAGATGAAAGTGAGGCAGAAACGCAATTCCGCCGCCCAACCGGAAGTCCGCAGTGCCCTACGCCATCAAAGCCGGTGTCATTTTCATTTTGCGTTATCAGTGTGGAACGCCGAGTTTTCGGGAATATTTCTGAATGATGTGCATTTCCATTCGTACCCCCCCCCCCCCCCCTAATCCTCTTTTTTTTTTCCCCTTTCTCTTTTGTCTGTGGGATGCACAGAGAGAGAGAGAGAGAGAGAGAGAGAGAGAGAGAGGAGATGGAGAGATGTGTGTGTGTGTGTGTGTGTGTGTGTGTGTGTGTTGTGTGTGTGTGTGGTGTGTGTGTGTTTGCGTGAGTGTACGTGGTGTGTGTGTGTGTGTGTGTGTGTGTGTGTGTGTGTGTGTGTGTGTGTCGTGAGTGTGTGTGTGGTGTGTGTGTGTGTGTGTGGTGTTTGTGCGCGCGCGCGCGTATCACAAGCAGACAGGCAAACAGACAGGACAAACAGACTGACAAACAAATTGACAGAAAGAGACAAAGTCTCCAATCGACAAAAAAAAAAAAAAAAAAAAAAAAAAAGAGTGTAAGGGAGCCCTTCCTTGTGGAGGACCTAAACTTCAAACTTTACATTTTATTACTCAAGGATATCAGCAATAGACCCCACCCGACCTGTCTTACAGCAACGTTTTGCTACTCAACACATAAAAAAAATTATATAATATATACATATCAAAAAATCAGACGAACCGCACGTAACGCAGACTATGTGAAACAAGTAATAAAATTGTTTCGAAATATTGAATTGTACATCAGGCGAACCGCACGAAACGCATAGTATGTGAAACAAGTTATAAATATGTGTTGAAATATTGAATTGTATATGTCAACTGTCGGACTTAAGACTGCGGTAGAGCAGTCTAGATGGGTCAGCTGGGATATTTGTTTCTCATCACCCCCTTGCATATCTAATTATTCTGTTCACAAACGATTTCTCCTTCAAAGGTTTTTTTGTTTTTTTGTTTATGTCGATTTGGACCACTTCGCAAAATTCTGTAGAGTAAAAGGTCTTTTCTGTTTTTTGTTTTTTCTGTTTTCCAGTTTGTTTTTGCTTGCCCGGGGAAGGAAGACAATCGTATTCTTCCTCTCTTGGGGCTGAGAACAAGTACCCGCATCCACTATACTTGAAAACACAGCCCCGGGCAATCATTTGTTTCTTTCTTACTTTTTTTTAAAGTAAAGTCAGAAAAGAGAAAACTGCTGGAAGGCGACAAACGATAGACTTAGCACCAGTTGTTTATTTTAGTTCCTGACCAAACCACTTAGCATTTACAGAACACACACACACACACACACACACACACACACACGCACACGCACGCACACACATACGCACGCACGCACACACACAAGCACGCACACACACACACGCACGCTCACTCACACACACACACGCACTCTCACTCTCTCTCTTTCACACACACACACACAAACACACACACACACACACAACACACACACACACACACACACAACACACAGACACACACACACACACACACACACACACACACTTGAATACATACACAGAGAGAGACAGAGACAGAGAGAGATAGAAAGGGAGAGATGGGACCGACAGAAAGACGGAGAGGAGAGAGGGGCAAGACACCGGAACACGACGAACAGGTACACTAACAGATAAGACAAGATAAGCTCTTGTTTCCTGCCCAGCTCTTCTGCGGCGAACAGCCGCCGATTGCCTATCTCCAAAGACTCCAACACTCCCCGTAAAACTTTCTACTCTCATTCCTTCCTTCTCTCATCTCTTCTCATCTCCTTGAAAACAAAAAAAGTTTGGTGCTAAAATCGCTACTGGCTACTATAACTAACAACTGACATTCTTAGGTTTATTTACTGGGGGGTCATTTAAGGTTGGTAAATTTACCTGTGGGGTCTTCTGAGGGGCAGAATGAAGTGTATTTTACATCCCCTCCCCCCATCCTCACCCTTCTCTCATTGCTTTTAAAGCGGTTGATGAGTTGAGGATTTGTTCAAGAGGAAGTCTGGGAGCTATGGTAAGGTAGCTATTTTCAGTCTTATTGTAGCTTGGAAGTTTGTTACAGATGAACTCTTTCCAATTTGAACCCTTAATAATAATGATAATGATGATGAAAATGCATGGCCCTTAATCTTACAAAAAAAAAAAAAAAAAAAAAGAAAAAACAAATCTAAGCGCTTACAATAATATAAACAGTATACAGGGAAAAAAATGCACAAGCCAAACAGTACCAACACTACACATTTACCAACTAACGCAATTGTTACATTCACACACACACACACACACACACACACACACACACACACACACACACACACACACACACACACACACACACACACACACTCCATATGCGCTCCGCCCAAATCTGCCAGTAAATTATCTGTCAGCCTCATCAAGCCAGCGCAAAACCCTATGCACTGGCAAGGTCTTGAAATGGGAAAGGGGGCAGGGCAGAGACTGGGGACCTATGTATAACACTAAGCCGACACCACCCGAACGATTGGGGGGGGGGGCATTAATCCTTTGGCTCCTGCACCCTGTCCTTCAACATCCTGCATTGCCAACCATTCGAGCAAAGCAAAAACTTAACCCTTTGATTCTCTCACCCTATCCACCAGCTTCCTGCAGGAAGCTGGTGGATAGGGTGAGGGAATCAAAGGGTTAAGTTTTTGCAACTGGTGAGTAGGGCACGGGGGTCAAAGGGTTAATTAAGATGGGCAGCCAACAGCCTAGTTTTTAAACTGCGGACTGGGATTGTGCTTACGACATCAGACTATGGTTCCAATGGCTTTCAGGTTCGCGCGGGAAACACAAGGCCACAGACTGTAAAAGGGGGAGTGTTAGGTAAGATGGCGGGGTAGGAGGAAGTGGGGAGATAAATCCTCATCGTTTCACGTTCAGAAAACTATTACTTTTCTCATCACCCCGGTTTTTTTTGTTTGTTTTGTTTTGTTTTTTTGTTTTCGTTTTTTTTTCGGGGGAAAATACACGTTTACCTTTTTTTTTGTTTCGTTTTCTGTCTGATCAGTGTATTACTTTTATTTCCAAGTGTTATTTTACAAAAAAAACTGCAAAAGAATGATAGAATATGTTTCAGACACAGTACCACGTTATTCATACAGTTTTGGTTCTAGAAAATCTCAGATCACAGGTTTTGTGGACATGGAACCTTCAACAATATCAATAACACATCGCATCGAGAACAACAACGAACAACAACAACAACAGCAACAACAAGAACAACAACCACAAAAACCAGACATTTACAGCGTACTCATATAGATCTATATAAGATTTCCATTTTTAATGAACGGCTTCAGCACACCTTTTTCTATATGGATTACACTGTTTTACAACTGATTTAAACAGAAAAGAGAGTTGGAAGTATATACTGTACTACGAGGCGCTGTGCGCATTTTGGGGGACGTAGCGCTGGCTAAGTCTGTATTATAAGGCGCAGGACATTTCTCTCTCTGGTTTTTTTTCGATGATGATGATGACGATGACGACGACGATGATGATGATGATGATGATGATCCTCCTCTTCCTCATCATCATTGTTATTATC
>CM060314.1:13063730-13066230 GCA_030674185.1 Monoplex corrugatus | reverse complement strand
CATCATCATCATCATCATCATCATCACCATCACCATCATCACCATCATCATGTGGCGATCATGGCCCTCCACACGAATCTATCTTTTGTCGCTGCAAGTATAATCATCTCCTATCTTTTTATCCTAACCCACACTGCAAAACTAAATAACATTTTCTCCCTGGGTCTCCCTGGCGCTCATTTTCCCTTTAGCTTTTCTCTTGTGATTAGGTGCTCAAATTTCTCTTGCTTTTGAAAATGTCCTATAAATGTTGCTTGACTTTTCCTAATCTTCGTCAATAATAATATTCTTTTTGTGTTTGCTTCTTCCAAGAATGTCTCGTTTGTTTTCTTTATATAATTTTTACAATATTGTACAGCGCACAAAATGAATTTCCGGAATGAAAGTCCCCCCCCCCTCCCTCCCCATTCCTTCCCCTGTAACAACAAAAGCGGCAACGAAAACGACAAACACACGAACAAAAAAACTACAGCAACAACTGTAACAGCAACAACACCACTACAACAACAACAATAACTCAATGTCCTCAACATCCATAATATCAACAATAACGCAAGGTCCTCAACAACAACACTAACGCAGTGTCCACAACATCAACAACAATAACAACAATAACGCAATATCCCCAACATCAACAACAACAACAACACTAACGCAGTGTCCACAACATCAACAACAATAACAACAATAACACAATGTCCCCAATAGCAACAATGAAAACAAGTACGAAATCTCCAGCCATACATACATACATACATACATACGTACATACATACGTACATACATACATACGTACGTACATACATACATACATACATACATACATACAGATATATACATACATACATGCATGCATATATGCACACACACATACATTCCATACATACATGCATGCATACATATATAGACACATACACACATTTACATACATAGATACATACATACACACATACATACATACATGCATCTATGCACATATACACGCACATATACATGCACACATACATACATACATCTATGCACATATACACGCATACATATATACAGACATACAACTACATACACACATACATACATACATACAATACATACATACATACATACATACACAACATACACATACACACATTACACACACAACATACAGAGTGAACGACCCGAAGGCAACAGCACACACACAGACAAGACAGACAAAGAGACAGAGACAGACAGACAGAGAGACAGAGACAGGACAGAGAGACAAACAGAAGACGAAGAGACAGAAAGACAGACAGACAGAGACAGAGACAGACAGACAGAGAGACAGAGACAGACAGAGAGAACAACAAGAACAGAAGAGACTAGAAAACACGCCAACCACGTACACCAGACCCAAGAGGAGAAAGCCATTCCTGGGCCAGACAGTAACAGAAGACTATGTGATCTTTTTAATGAAAAGGTGGGGGAGAGAGAAGGTAAAACACGATGCAACACAAAACACGGAAGAATCCTTCAAAGAAAAAAAAAGTTCGGGTGTAGGGGGTGGGGGTAGGGTTAGGGGGTGGGGGGTGGGGGGTGGGAGAGAGGGTGTAAGTGCAGCTGGCGAAGTGATTTCACCAGCGAAACTAGCTTGTAAAATGGACGGAGCGAGAAAGGGGTGTGTGTGTTGTGTGTGTGTGTGTGTGTGTGTGTGTGTGTGTGTGTGTGTGTGTGTGTGTGTGTGTGTGCGTGCGTGTGTGTGTGTGTGCGTCTGTGTGTGTCTGTGTGTGTGTGTTGTGTACATGTGCGTGTGTTTGCGTGTATCTAACTATGTATTGTATGCATGTATGTATGTATGTATGTATGTATGTATGTATGTATGTATGTATGTATGTGTATGTGTATGTGTGTGTATGTGTCTCTGTCTCTGTCTCTCCCTCTCTGTGTGTGTATGTGTGTGTGTGTGTGTGTGTGTGTGTGTGTGTTGTGTGTGCATGTGAATGTGCACGCGCGCGCGCGCGCGCGCGCGCGTGTGTGTGTGTGTGTATGAGAGAGAGAGAGAGAGAGAAAATGTGAGAATGTGTGTGTGTGTGTGTGTGTGTGTGTGTGTGTGTGTGTGTGTGTGTGTGTGTGTGTGTGTGCGTGCGCGCGCGTGCGTTCTGTATGTCCCTGTGTACATGCTCGCGCCTGTACACGTATGTATGTGCATGTTTTTTTTTTTAGCATATCTGTATGCGTGTGTGCGTGCTTGCGTGTACACGCGCGTATGTATGTGTGTATACATGCGCCTGCACGCGCGTGTGTAATGTTGTAGTATGTAGTAATGCCTTTACCATCTGCATGTCTAGATATCTATGACGCATCTTGGCATCGTCAATTCACAGAACGCGCGTAGGCTGATTGTTATTATTTTTGTTTAAAGCCCAGCCGACTGTGTAGAGCCATATCAGGGCTGTAACCATCTCAAAACATACGCAGTATTTCAACAGGGGAAAAAATAGGAAAAAAAATTAAGTACACGTATCCATGCATTCGCCTACAT
>CM060314.1:13056230-13058730 GCA_030674185.1 Monoplex corrugatus | reverse complement strand
AGATGGAGTTTGCTCCAGAAATTTTTTCATCTCCATCAAGACGGAGTTTGCTCCAGAAATTTTTTCATCTCCACCAAGATGGAGTTTGCTTCAGAAAATTTTTTATTTCCATTAAGATGGAGTTTCCTCCAGAAAAATTATCGCACTCAGACAATTCCATATACGCTCTATCCAGATCTGTCAGTAACTGTATGGTAGATACTTTGAGCCTGCGCAAAACCCGAAAGTATACACATGGTAACATTTTGAAATGGGGAAGATGGGGAGGGGAATGGAACCTGCGAAACACTCAGCAGATATTACCAGAATGACTGGAATATAACTGGATTACTTAGCAATGTGTTTGGGAATCGACAGGAGTGCATATATATATATACCACCTCTTTTGTATACTTGGTGGGAAGCTCCCTCCCCCCCCCCCCCCCCCCCCCCCCCCCCCCCCCGTAGGAGCATTGAGAAGGGCAGCGAACACAGACCAGTTTATATGTTGTGGTCTGGAAACTGAACTCCAAGACATCAGCTTTACCGTCGACAACTTAATGGACAGTAATGATCTTATAACATTCACGTTGATATCAGGCATACTCGTCAAAGATATTAAACAAAAGGGTAATGTCGCTAATTAACTAAATATGAAACTTCTGCCCTTTTTCGAAACAGCGCAAAAATATTCGTTTTACTCACACACACACACACACACACACACACACACACACACACACATCTCACACATCTCTCTGTGTCTCTATCTGTCTGTCTGTCTCTCTCTCTCTGAACATCAGAATCTAACTTGGAAGTCCCTGCGAACATTGGCCCTGACTGGATTTCTGCACAAAACGCTGTATTCCTTGACATCCATCACATCAACTGTTCTGTCTCCGTCTGTCTGTGTGTCTGTCTGTCTGTCTGTCTGTCTGTCTCTCTCTCTCTCTCTCTCTCCCCTCACACACACACACACATACACTTTGTCTCTGTCACTCTCCATCTCTCTGACCCCTCCCCCCTCTTCTCTGTCTGTCTGTCTGTCTGTCTCTCTCTCTCTCACACACACACACACATACACTTTGTCTCTGTCACTCTCCATCTCTCTGACCCCTCCCCCCTCTTCTCTGTCTGTCTGTCTGTCTGTCTGTCTCTCTCTCTCTCTCTGTTTCCCGCGTCTCTCTCTCTCTCTCTCTGTCTCTCTCTCTCTCTCTCTGTCTGTCTGGTTTTGTCTGCATCCTGAAGTTACCGAGAGTTCAACAGGTCAAAAATGAAATCTTTCAGCGTCCAAACACAATCCATGCACTGACGTGAAGCTGGTAAACACAAGGCGATGTCGCTAGTTAATTGAATATGCAAGTCAGGTTAAACACTGGCTCTGTTAAAAAACAGCCTGCAAATCTATCCAGCACACACTAAAGAGCATAAAAACATCCCTCTGTCATACTGACTCTTTCACACACACACACACACACACACACACACACACACACACACACACACACAAACACACACACGCACGCACGCACACACACACAGGGAAGGAATAGAGGGGGGAGAGACAGACAGAGAGACAGACAGAGACAGAGAGACCGAGAGAGAGAGAGAGAGGCAGACAGGCAGGCAGACAGAGATAGACAGACAGACAGAGAGAGAGAGAGAGAGACGGGGAAAACAGAGACACAGAAAGAGAGAGAGACACAGACAGAGAGAGAGACAGAGACAGAGAGACGGGGGAAATAGAGAGACAGAGACAGAGAGACAGAAAGAGATACAGAAACAGAGAGACACAGACAGACAACAAAACAGACAAGGGCAGACAGAGACAGAAACACACATACACAAAATACACACATTATGCACACTCCGTCTCTCTCTCCCCCCCCCCCCCCAACGTCTCTCTCTCCCTCCGCCTTCCCTCTCGTTCACTCCGTCTCTCTCCCTCACTCTCTCATTCTCTCCATCCCTCTCACTCACTCACACACACACACACACACACACACACACACACACACACACACACACACACACACACACACACACACACAGACTGACAATGCACCCACACACACGTGCGCGCGCGTGCGAAAACGATTAACGAACGCAATGAGGCCAGGCTCTGCAGTATGGCAGACGAGACGACAACCAGCTGGCCACTTCATAAGTCACATATGTTTGCTGTTGCTTGCGTACCACAGTTGAACAGTCTGGCCAACCTTCCGTACAATTATGCGCATATCACGATAGGACAAAAAAGCAAAACAGAAAACACGAATGGTGAAGCCATTCTGCTGGTTGTTTCATTTTATTTCTCTCTCTGTCTCTGTTTCTGTTTGTCTGTCTCTGTCTGTCTGTCTGTCTGTATGTATCTCTGTATCTCTCTCTCTCTCTCTGTCTCATTCTGTCTCTGTCTGTCTGTCTCTCTCTCTGTCTCACACACATTTCTGGTCACTGCCACCTCCCCCCCCCCCTTTCTCTTTTCTTCTTTTTCTCACTCACGCTCACTCACTTTCTCCCC
>CM060314.1:13048730-13051230 GCA_030674185.1 Monoplex corrugatus | reverse complement strand
GAATGAAGCAATCAGAACCCAGTCCTCGATTTAACAGACGCCCGCTGTGTGCATTAGTGTCAAGTTCTGTAACCAAAATGACTAGACGTACTTTACCACACACAGCGCTGAGCTAAAAAAAAAAAAAAAACCCAAACAGTTCGTAGGGACTGGAAGCCGAAAGACGAGTGGCGGACAGGTCTGTTTTTGTTTTTGATGTGTGTGTGTGCGTGTGTGTGTGTGTGTGTGTTTGTTTGGGGGTGTGTGTGTGTGTGTGTGTGTGTGTGTGTGTGTGTGTGTGTGTGTGTGTGTGTGTGTGTGTGATGTGGTGTGTGTGTGTGTGTGTGTGTGTGTGTGTGTGTGTGTGTGTGTGTGTTGTAAGTTTGTATGTGTGTGGTGTGTGTGTGTGTGTGTGTGTGTGTGTGTGTGTGTGTGTGTGTGTTGTGGAAGCCGAAAGACGAGTGGCGGACAGGTCTGTTTTTGTGTTTTGGTGTGTGTGTGTGTGTGTGTGTGTGTGTGTGTGTGTGTGTGTGTGTGTGTGTGTGTGTGTGTGTGTGTGTGTTTGTTTGTTCTGCATTTGTTTTCTGTTTGTTTCTTTTTCTTTTGCGTTTACCGCTCGTGATACACACAGCACAGAGAGAGGAGGGAGGCAGAGAGAGAGGAGAGAGAGAGACAGAGAGAGAGAGAAGAGAGAGTCAGAAAGAAGGAGAGGCAGAGAGAGAGGGGGGGGGGAGAGAGAGAGAAAAGGAGAGAGAGGGAGAGAGAGACAGACAGACAGACAGAGAGACAGAGACAGACAGAGAGGGGGGAGACAGACACAGAGACAGAGAGAGACAGACAGAGGCGGACAGACAGACAGACAGAGAGGGGAGGGAGAAGGAGAGAAGAGAGACAGAGACAGAGTGAGAGAGAAAACAGGGAGAGTGAGTGAGTGAGTGAGAGAGAGAGAGAGAGAGAGAGAGAGAGAGAGAGAGAGAGAGAGAGAGAGAGATGGTGACGACAAGAGATTAGTATCTAGTATTTTAAACAAAATCTATCACGATTTCACTTAGATCTAAAAATTTATGACAAGATGTTACGGCACAGAAAAACCATCCGTTCGCGAACGTTTCATTGCCAGAGCTCTCTCTCTCTCTCTCTCTCTCTCTCTCTCTCTCTCTCTCTCTCTCTCTCTCTCTCTCTCTCTCTCAATAGAGGCATAGATTCGAGATCTGACAACATTAAAAAACTGACCTGTTAGCGACCCATCTTTATGCTTCAATCATTCTGGTGGTGTCAGCTTAGTGTTTCACAGTCGCCTTCCGTCCTTTCCCCCCTATCCACCTTACCTATTTCAACACCTTGCCTGTACACTGCGTTTTGCGCAGGCTCAAGGAGTCTGCTGGCTATTTTGATGACTGGAATGCATATGGAACTGCACAAATGCGATGAATCTCTTTTAACCTTTTGACTCCCGCACCCTGTCCACTAGCATCCTGCATTGCCAGCCATGCCAGCAAAGCAAAAAATTTAACCCTTTGATCCCTCACCCTTTCCACCAGCTTCCTGCAGGAAGCTGGTAGAGAGGGTGAGGGAATCACAGGGTTAAACTTTTTGCAGTTGGTGGATAGGGTGCGGGAGTCAATGAGTTAATTAAACAAACTCCGAACAAACTCCGCATCAGGCGGGCCCCTCCCCTCCCCTCCCTTCCCCACCCCCAAACAAGCCAGGTGGGCGAGATATATGTTACGGAACTGCGCAGTGTGATACAGTGCAAGAACTCTTTTTGAGTTCCCATTCCTGAGTCAGGATAGCGAGGACAGTAAACGAGACACAACGATGCAACCAGAGCCACCACAATCTGCACACTGGAATGCCATGCTGTAGTAAACCTTGCCGGAACGAAAGTGAAAACAGTGCCCACACTGTACCCAGAGTTTGAGGTGATTTTTCTTTTTTTAATTTTTTTTTACTTCGTCTTTGAGTTTGGGGTGGTGGTGGGGTGGAGTGGAGTGCAGTGGTGGTGAGGGATAAAGGCTGTGAGGTCATAGAGGATGAGTTTCAGCAGAGGCTCAAGTTTATCTCTCCTGTCTGTCTGTCTGTCTGTCTCCCTCTCTCTCTCACACACACACACAAGGCACACACACACACACATACACACACACACACACAGAGGCACACACACACACATACACACACAAGGGCACACGCACACACTCTCTCTCTCTCCCTCCTGAAGAAGAAAGACAAGTGAGCACGCACACATAGACAAAGATATACAATACATATATTCACATAAACACACATTAACAGCCAGAAAGAAAGAGACAGACAGACACATGATCACGAACACACAGATACATACTATACAATACATACACACATTCACATAAACCCATATCAACAGCCAGAGAGAGAGAGAGAGAGAGACAGAAAGACATGTGATCACGAACAAATAGATACACAGATACATAATACATACACATTTTCACATATATACACATATTAACAGCCAGAGAGAGAGAGAGAGAGGCAGACAGAC
>CM060314.1:13031230-13046230 GCA_030674185.1 Monoplex corrugatus | reverse complement strand
CTCTCTCTCTCTCTCTCTCTCTCTCTCTCTCTCTCTCTCCTCTCCTCTCTCTCTCTGTGTGTGTGTGTGTGTGTGTGTGTCTGTGTGTGTCTGTGTGTGTGTCTGTGTGTTTGTGTGTGCGTGCGTCTCTCTCTCTCTCTCTCTCTCTCTCTCTCTCTCTCTCTCTCTCTGGCGGGCCCCAGTAGCTCAGTTGGTTTGAGCGTCGGATTCACATGCTAATGGTTGTGGGTTCGAATCCCGGGGAGCGCTACATTAAAACTGGCCTTCTCCCTGTCCATCTAAACATCGTTGTTGTTCTGATGGTGTCAGTATAGATTAGATAAGCCCCCCTTCCCCCACTTCCCTGGGACGGTTATCCCCGTCGGCCATATCACCTGAGTGGTGTCGACGTAAAACTGAACCAAATCAAACCAAAATCTCTCTCTCTCTGTCTCCCTTTCTCTCTCTCTCCTCTCCCCCCCCCCTCTCTCTCTCTCGCCTTGTTGTTGTTTTTCATTCCAGCACGGTTTGTGTCCCTGAAATAGTCAAGTCTTGTGGTCTAGATGAAGGACATGGATTTCATCAAGTCTTCTCTGTTGCCCCAGAACTGCTTTTCCACAGTTTCTCGTCTTGCCTACTTGTCATGCCATTTCAAATTCTGATTCAATCCACTGTTTATATGACAGGCTCACCTGACGGAGTCTTAGACTCAAGATCTGATATCCCGAATTCAGTCCCAGTCTTCGACACAATTGCTCGCTTGTTCGCTGCCCATCAAAACATTCCATAATCATAGAGCCTAAGACCCTTCTCTCTCTCTCTCTCTCTCTCTCTCTCTTCTCTCTCTCTCTCTCTCTGTGGAACATCTTATCAGCAGTAAACTTTTTTTCAATTTTTTTCGCAGACTGAAGGAATCTGTCAGATTTGTTACTGGAGATTTGCCTAAGGCGTATATGGGGACGTCCTAGAGCCATGAATACCAGTTGATAAAAATTTCAATCCGTTTAATTATTCTAATTTATGCCGACTCATTCTGGTTTTTACTTCCAGCGCAATCCTATCGTATGTCAGTGCGTTTCGGTTTATTTTAAAGTATTTCGGTTTATTTGGGTGTATGTCGGTTCATTTCGGTGCATTCCGGTATTCAGAGCCGACTCGTAATCTCTTTCTGCAGCTAAAAACAGACAAATGGCAGTGTCTTACCAAACCAGACACTGACCTCATTATGTGCACGGCCATGGCAGACAACCCGCAAGAAACGAGGTATGTTTTCCCCACTAACACTGGCATCATCAGGTTTATGACCAGGGCAGCATTTACCGGCACGTGCTGCACGCTCGTGCACGTCGGTGTCAGCGTACGAAACAAAAGGACATGTTTTAATGGACCGCTCGCTAACGGGTGCTATCTGACTGCGCACGTGCACGCTACGTGCACAGCCGACCCATCTCGTGCCCCTTCTCTACGGTAAAAGGTCAAGATGGTCCCCAAACCCCTCAATTCGCAAAGTTTGTTCACGAGGGTTCCGTCACACTCGGGCAGTTCCATATGCGTTCCTCTCAAATCTGCCAGTGGTTATCTGGGAGACTATGAGAAGAAGAAAAAGAAGAAGAAGAAAGAGACGAAGAAAGCGAAGAAGAAGAAGAAGAAGAAGGAGATAGAGAAGAAGGAGAAGAAGAAGAAGGAGATAGAGAAGAAGGAGAAGAAGAAGAAGGAGATAGAGAAGAAGGAGAAAAAGAAGAAGAAGAAGGAGATAGAGAAGAAGGAGCAAAAGAAGAAAAAGCAGAAGAAGAAGACGAAGAGGAGGAGGAGGAGAAGACTTGGGCCTGAAAAGCTGGAGGCCGTACGTAACACGTTTTGTAAAACCAGACTCGATTCCTGTGCATTTGCACTAGAAGACAGGAACTGTATGTCTATGCCAGTCTGGCCTCATGTCTGGAAGAACGGCGTTTATCTAAATAAATTAAATTAATCCTTTCACAACTATACTTGCCGACTGGCGACCTGTATGCAGAGTACTGAGGCTGCCAATCGACACGCGCGCACACACACACACATACATACATACACACACATACATGTACATACACACGCATACACATAATTATATACACACACACATACACACACATACGCATACACACACACAAACACACACACTACACGCATACACACACACACACACACACACACACACACACAATGTTTCCATCATTCTGGTAGTGTTTCAAATGTCTCCGCCCCCCCCCCCCCCACCCATTCTCTCTCTCTTCCCTTTCTGCTTCTCAGTTCAAGACCTTGCCAGCGCATAGGGTTTTGCGCAGGCACGTGGAGTCTGCCAGATAATTGCTTATAGAGACGGGTGGAGCGCTTAAGGAATTGTCCGAGTGTGATCAATCCTTAATTAAATAACTTCAAACTCCAACATTATGTTTTCTTTCGTTTAATTTCTTTTGTTTTTGTTTTGTTTTGCTTCGTTTCGTTTTGCCTCATTTTCTGTTTTTGAGTTGATCTCGAGTCATTCCAGTAATTAGACACAACCATTCTTAAGTTTTCTTTCCGAAGATAAAAAAAAACAACACCTCAGAACAAAAAACAAAACCTGTATAGTTCCATCCAATTACACTTAAGACTGAACTCCCCATCAAACAAAACGCATGGCTATATATTTGTATATAATATGCTCTCTATAATTTTCCATTGCTTTTATTCTTTTTCCCCATTTATAGCCATGTGTGAGTGTGTGTGTGTGCGTGTGTGTGCGCGCGTGCGTAAGTGTATGTTCAGCGCTTAGATTTGATTTTTATCGAGATTTTGCGCTATATAAATATTGTAATTATTATTAATTATTATTATTATGGCTCAGTCAGCTAGTAAGCCAAAAGTGTTTACCTAACCGGAAGGGACAACAATCGGGGTCATTGGCTGTGCAGCAACGGGGGACGCCACGTGCTGTAAACTCGTGCATGTCGATGTCTCAGTGCAGACAATGAAGACACGTGAAATGGACGACCTGCCGTCTGCACGCTCTGAACGTGCACGGCGCACGCGTGCATGCAGGTGGAGGAATGTGTTCGTTGCTAAAGCTATAATGTCACACAGCCAATAGTTGTCTTTTTTGTTGTTGTTTTTTCTCTCTCGTTGTTTTCTTGGAAAAAAACATTGTTTTTTTTTCTCTGGTTTCTAGTGGGACATCGCCTTTAGTTTTGAAGACTGACTGTTTTGCATGGAGCTGCGTGGGAATGTTTAGCCTCACGCACGTACGCGTGTACACACACACACACTTAGAGAGACAGACAGACAGACAGAGAGATACAGACAGAGAGTGAATGAGAGAGAGTGAGAGAGAGACAAAGAGAGCGAGCGAGACAGAGACAGAGAGACACTCAGAGACAGAGAGAGAGACACACACACAGAGACAGACAGACAGACAGGCAGACAGACAGACAGAGAATTACAGAAAGGATACGAAGCCAAACAATAAATCTGTCTTTGTTCCTCAGGGTGACAGATAAACCTTATAAATGCTTTTGTCATCTTGCCTTTGCCCCATGGGGCACCCCATGTAAATCTCATTACTGAATATTTACACATAATAAAAAGTACATGCATGTGGCGTGGAGGGGGATCCCTCCGTGTGTGTGTGTGTGTGTGTGTGTGTGTGTGTGTGTGTGTGTGTTTGTCTGTGTGAGAGAAAGAGAGAAAGACAGTGGGAGAGAGAGAGAGACAATGAGAGACAGAAAGAGAGAGAGAGAGGACAGACAGAGAACAGCGAGAGAGTGTGAGAGAGAGAGACCGAATGAGAGAGAGAGAGAAGACCGAGATGAGAGAGAGAGAGAGACCGAATGAGAGAGAGAGACCGAATGAGAGAGAGAGACGAGAGAGGAGAGAGAGAGAGCAGAGAGAGAGAGATGAGATGAGAGAGTGAGAGAGAGAGAGGGAGGAGAGAGAAGAGAGACGAGAGAGAGCGAGAGAGAGGAGAGAGGAGAGAGCAGAGAGGAGAGAGAGACGAGGAGAGAGAGGAGAGAGAGAGAGAGAAGAGCAGAGAGAGAGAGCGAGAGAGAGACGAGAGAGAGCGAGAGAGAGAGAGAAGAGAGAGAGAGAGAGGAGGAGAGAGAGAGACAGAGAGAGAGAGAGCTGAGGAAGAAAAGACAGTTCCTTTTTTTCAACTTGCACGTAATAACAGGCTGGCCCGAGTTATACAGGGGGGTGCAAAAGTAAGGTATACACAGTATCACATCATTATTATAATGCTTAATTCCGCTCTCGAGTAGAGGAGTGTGTGAATACCGACGGCAAGCAGTTTGAGTATCTGAGGGATTAAGGCTGTGCTTGTTATTGCATGTATAGGTCTATATGCAATATTCATTTGTTTGTATGATAAATGCAATGATATTGTACGTGTTTTCTTTTTTCATAACTGTATACCTACTTTTGCACCCCCCTGTATATCATCACTTATTTATTTCTTTGTTTGTTTGCTGACATACAAAAAGGAAAACAGAAGGAAGATGGACAGACGGCAGAGTAGAGACGGAAACAGACAGACGGACGGAATCAAAGAAAGAGACAGACTGGCAAAGGAGACAGAAAGGAAAGAGAGACAGAATCAAAAAAAAAAAAAAAAAAAAGAGAGAGAGACAGACAGACAGACAGACAGACAACGGACGGACAGACAGGGCGTGGAACAGAATCCAGAAATGTCTATCTAACCGATACACTCAGAAGACGGAGCACAGAAAAGATCGTCGTTCCCTTAAAGATTCCCTCCCCTCAAGGAGAGCAAAGAGATCCGACAGTACGATTCTTTCAGAAAACTGCCAACATAAGATTCTCTGAGAAAGAACGGCAGAAGAGGGCAGACACATTTTATCCAACCCGCCCGAAGATTTCATCTCTCTCTCTCTCTCTCTCTCTCTCTCTCGCTCTCTCTCTCTCTCTCTCGTCGCTCTCTCTCGTCTGTCTGTCTCTCTTTCGCTCTCTCTCTCTCAAAACTTTTCCGTGTCTGCAATCTCAAGTGGGATCTTGCGGTGCCTCGGGGCCCACTCTCTCATCGCAAAGGGTGTACGGCAGATCGGACCCGGTGTTTGTTTACGGATGGCGCCCCAGGTCAAATGATACCCGGAATGTTTATAGTCAATGAACCGTTCGCTCTCTCTCTTTCTCTCTCTCTCTCTCTCTCTTACCTCTCTGTGTGGGCATTTTGCTCTTCTTGCTGAAAAGATAACATGTATATTTCAAGCTGTTCATTAACAACACACACTTTGACCATTTGACTCCCGCACCCTGTCCACCAACCGCAAGAACTTAACCCTTTGACCCCCTCACCTTATACAGGAAGCTGGTGGATAGGCTGAAGGAATCAGGATGCTGGTGGACAAGGTGCAAGGTGCGGGAATCAAAAGGTTAAAATGCGTAAACTACTTTTGCGTGGTTGAGAGCATTCTGTTCAAAGGTGTACGATGCGGATATACAAACGAATAATGTCTTTGTAAAATTATATGACAAGTTTGTTAACAAAAGGATCTAAACAGGCAGCCAAACGAACACACCATCTGCATTGTGGAGTGTGTGCCCTAAAGGTTTAACTCTTTGACTCCCGCACCCTGTCCACTAACATCCTGCATTGTTAACCATGCTAGCGAAGCAAAAACTTAACCCTTTGACTCCCTCACCCTATCCAGGCAGTCTGGAAGCTGGTGGATAGGGTTAGGGAATCAAAGGGTTAAGTTTTTGCAGTTGGTGGATAGGGTGCGGGAGTCAAATGGTTAAATCTAGGACACGAGAAAACCGGTCCGATTCACGTAACGGACAGAGATTCGCGCCCTCCCCCTCCTTCCTTCCACTTACTCTCAAAAGTGGTGGTCTGGGTGCTAGTCTTTTCAGATGAGACAATAAATCGAGGTCCCGTGTGGAGTACTTATCATACGCAGGTTAAACATCCCTTGACAACTAATGAATTGCCAGAGGAAAAATTTGTAAAGAAAAAAAATTCCCCCATAGCTAAACAGAAATACGCATATACACAAAACAATGAATGGCACCGATCGACGGCAACGAGTCTGTCATGGAGGAAAGTAGCCTGATTTTAACATGGTAAATCCATCGTGACAACAACAACAACAACAACAAACACACACACACACACAACAAAACCAACACACACATGTTTTTGAAAAAATCTTGACACGTCTTATCATGTCCATAAGGATGCACTCGAAATGATGTGTGTACGGCGAAAACAAAGACAAAATAAAAACAAAAACTATCAGGTCTTTGACTCTTCCCAGATAGACGGAATTCACGCTTAACGTCCAGACGGCAAGTATAAATAAACACGTAAACAAACGTATGCATAAATAACCAAATAATCTTTTGCTTTATTCAAAACTTTCCAAAAAAGACATTAATCATAAAAACCCAGCATAAACGAATTATTTACATAACGACGTCAGTTGAAATTCTCATGCAATTTCTTCGATGCACTGGAATCTGGAACTTTTTAATAAAAAAAACCTTCTTTGCGAGAAAAAAAAGGGGAGCCGGAAGGGGGTGGTGGTGGTGGTTTGTTCGGGAGAAAAACAGGGGGAAAAAAAGAAATACCAAGTAAACAAACCAACCCAGACTGCCGCATGTCATCTCTTCCATCATGTGCATGGCCCAGAGAGAATGATTTGCCCGAAAGCTAAAAGAAATGAGAGATCAAAAGTCTATGTCATCAAAAACCGGACTTTTGCCATCTGGCACACACAGCCCCTTTGCCTGACAGAACAACAAAGACAAAAGGCAAGTTCATTGAATCCCAGGAACTCGTGATAATCACACTGTGCTGAGACTTCCAGCTGGCGCAAAGATAAAAGTAAAGGTTATCCGGCAACTGGGGAGAGAGAGAGAGAGAGAGAGAGAGAGAGAGAGAGAGAGAGAGAGAGAGAGAGAGAGAGACAGACAGACAGACAGACAGACAGAGAGAGAGGGAGAGAGAGAGAGAGAGACAGAGACAGAGAGACAGAGACAGAGAGAGACAGAGAGAGAGACAGAGAGAGAGACAGACAGACAGGGAGAGAGAGAGGAGAGAGAGAGAGAGAGAGAGAGAGAGAGAGAGACAGAGAGACAGAGAGAGAGAGAGAGAGACAGAGAGAGGGAGAAAGAGAGAGAGAGAGAGACAAACAAAACTCGTCACACTCGCCGCTAAATGAGGTCTGACCACACGTTGAATGAAAGAAGAAGAAGAAGACGAAGAAAAACTCTGTTGTCGTAAAAAAGTGAAGTGGTACAGATCTCATTTTTCAAAAACTCAGCGTTATGAGGGAGGCGCCAATCTCCTCTCCCTCGCTATCCAATCTTCTTCAGACCTATAAAAGGTCAGGTACCCATTCACACTGACAGCTAAACTTGATAAAAGGATTCAGGCATTAGAGGTGATATGCTTTCGCAAGATCCTTGGCATCTCATACAAAGACCTCTTTACCAGCTTGGAGGTCCAGACCAGAGTAAGACAAGCCACTGTACCATACGAAGACCTGTTGACAGCCGTGAAAAGAAGGAAAATGAGATGGTATGGTCATGTATCAAGATCAACAGGACTTGCCAAAACCATTCCACAAGGAACTGTGCGAGGATGCAGATGGAGAGGAAGTCAGAGAAAGAGATGGGAGGACAGCATCAATGAATGGACTGGCCTCACACTCAGCAACTGCCTTAAAGCGTCTGAGAACCGGGAGGAATGGAGGAAGCTGTGGCGCCCCAACGGTCTTCAAGACTCCGTGACAGGTGGGGGGGGGGGGTGAAGGTGAAGGTGAAGGTGAAGGTGAAGGACCTGTTCACAGCTAGCTGGGTGGTCTAGAAACCGTAGTCCACAGATTTTTTTCTAGAGCCAGACTCGAACTCATGCACTCAGACTGGCATGCTGGAGCTTCATCTCTACGCCAACCGGACCTCCACAGACAGAAGGAGACTTCATTAAACAACAGAAACTCCCGATAACAATATCGTGCCTACGACTTCCAGCTGACTCCCAGATACACTCGCAAACAAAGAGACAAAGGGAAGGTTCATCAAAACCCCATGAAGATAACAGCGTCTGTATGGCTTCCTGCTGTCGCTGACATATACCGTCAGAACACACAGACAAAAAAAAGAGCATTTTTTTCTCTCTCAAACCCTTGAAAGTTATCTCTTAGGCCCTCGGATACACTTTCCTGAGAACAGACAAAAACAAGCGAACCCCAGCTCAAGATCTTGACAGTTATCTCACCATAATAATCATTACAGTCTGACCCATCAGGCAGCACAAGGTGTATCACCACCCTGAAAGCTACAGAGGCAGGCCATCACACCCCCGAGCAGTTTAAAAGGGCATAAAAGAGGGAGAGAAGACCTTTCAGATAGCTGAGGGAGAAGACAAATCGTGGCGGTGTTATCATCTTGATGTGAGGGGGCCAAAAGGTTACGTTACTCTCTCCTCGGGGTATAAGTGAGCTGTCTTTGTTCAGGCCTCCAAGCCAGACAGCGCTGTAAACAGCTGCTGGCAGAAACAGGACACGGCTCTGGAAACGTAACCCTTTCCCTCTCTCATCCTATCCATAAGCTCCCTGCGATAAGCTGCAGGGGACAGGATGACGGAGTGAAAGGGTTACTGGCAAGCAACTCTTGAGACAGGCCACATTTTTTTCAACGCTCCATTACCGACCTTTGTTTCCGAGCGTCTTTGAAAGCTCAATTCCGAGGGCTTCTGCAAAATTTCAGGACATCTCTCAAACCTTCACATCTAACGGTTTTCTGGCACATCTCATTGTCAGCACAGTCACAACGGTATCAAGCAGAAATGGAGGAGATAAAACAGGAACGTGTCATCCTGTACTCACAGCGGGCCGTCTAATCTGCAGGCAAGACCTTTTGTTCTTGTAGTTGAGGTGAGGTCTGGAAGCGTACTGGTAGCAGTAAGCGTGACAGCTGAGATACTGAACAGTGATAAAACGCAGTGACGCTTCTGTTAGTACTTTAACCCTCTGACTCCCACACACTGTCCACCAGCACCCTGCATCGTCAACCATGCCAGCAAAGCAAAATGTTAACCCTTTGACTCCTGCACCTGTCCATCAGCATCCTGCATCGTCAACCATGCTAGCAAAGCAAAACTGTAACCCTTTGACTCCTGCACCTGTCCACCAGCATCCTGTATCGTCAACCATGCTAGCAAAGCAAAAGGTTAACCCTTTGACTCCTGCACCTGTCCACCAGCATCCTGCATCGTCAACCATGCTAGCAAAGCAAGAAGTTAACCCTTTGACTCCTGCACCCTGTCCATCAGCATCCTGCATTGTCAACCATGCTAGCAAAGCAAAACTGTAACCCTTTGACTCCCGCACCCTGTCCACCAGCATCCTGCATTGTCAACCATGCTAGCAAAGCAAAAAGTTAACCTTTGACTCCCACACCCTGTCCACCAGCATCCTGCATTGTCAACCATGCTAGCAAAAGCAAAAACTTAACTCTTTGACTCCCTCACCCTATCCACCAACTTTTTGCAGGAAGCTGGTGGACAGGGTGAGGGAGTCAAAGGTTAAATTTTTGCAGCTGGTGGTCAAAGTGCGGTAGTGAAAGGGTTAAGACAAAGGCCTTCGCCCAAGCACCAAAGGCTGGAGACACACATTCAAAGGGTTTGGTTCCACTCAGGCTGATCAGGAGGGGAGGGGGGGGGGGGGCTTTGCCCACAATGGTGTGTAGTAGTCCTTCTGTTTAATATATTACACTCTGTGTCTTGTGAAATACGCACGTGTCCAAATGTGTGTGTGGAGAATAGCACTATGCAAAAACAAATCATCGTAATTTATCATTATTATCATTATTATTATTATTACTATTATTATTATTGTTGCTGTTGTTATTATTATTATCATCATCATCATTAGTATTATTGTTATTATTATTTTTGTTCTTGTTGTTATCATCACCATCATCATCATCACATTATCATTATTATTGTTATTACTATTGTTGTTGTTATTGTTTATTATCTTTATTATCATCATTTTTGTACATAAACACTATCATCATCATATCACCATCACCATTCAACTTCTTCTCCCTCTTCTTCATGATCATCTATCATCATCATCATCATCGACATCACCATCATCATCATTATCATCATCATTCTGCTTCATGACAGTCATGTTGCCTGCAGGACACACACAACATACACACTCACTCTCTCTCTCTCTCACACCACACACATCACACACACACACACACACACAAAACAACAACAACGATCGCCTTACATCCCTTCCTCCCTCTATCCACCCTCCACACGCAGAGCTGACAGGCGGAGAGGGGGGGGGGGATAGGATGAGGGGATGAGGTCAGAAAGAAGGACAGCAGCGACAATCTGTTCCACCCAGTAGATCCCGTTACACAGAGCACCGGTGCCGTTCGATGACCCGACAATGACCTCTGAGGACTCCAGGTCACACACCACGGCCCACAATGCCGCGAGCAACATGGCGGACAGGCTGACACATGGCGATGGTATCTTGTCCAGACAGACCTGTGTTAGGTTGACGGGTTGGGGAGAGGGAGGGGGACTATTGTGGAATGGAATAGGCGGAGGGGAATGGAGGTGTGATGCAGTTTAGGAGGAGTCCATATGGTGTCCCGTCATTGACATCATGGAGTTCGATCCCAGCCCTCAACGTAAAAGCTGGTATGTTCTCTGCCCATCTTAATATTTGTTTTACCTTTTCAGGATCATCGCACTTGCACAATTTTTCTTTGTGCTCTCCCCTTTCACTTTCTCTCTCCCCCTCCCCCCTCCAAAGGTGGATTTTCTGTGCCACCTTAATGGCTACAGAAGCTAGCACGGTTTTTATAATGCAATGATGATGACGACGAAGAGGATGATAATCTTGAATGATGCTGCTGACTACGTGACAGAGCTTACTCTACATTTACCATCATAACATATCCTGGCGTCAACCAGGCCCGACAGATAGGGATACCTGCGATATTGGTCAACACCCTCAATGAGGCATCCGTGAAGTGGATGACACTCGACTGTGTGGTCCCATTTCCAATGAGCCCATAGCATGCTCAACTCTGGCTAAGAGCGGTGGGAGCTGAAAAACCCCACGATAATTTTTGAAGGGACTGATGTGGATTCGAACCTACAACCTTCCAGTCAGTAGTCTGTTGCGCTAACCACTACACCACGGCGACTGGTATCTTAACAGTCTTAATCATTGTGGTATCAGCTTAGTGTTTGGTAAGTCTCGTTTTCTCCTCTTCCACATAGTCAAGACCTTGCCCACACATAGTGTTCTGTGCAGGCTCGATGAGTCTACCAGATAATTACTGGCACTTTTAGGTGAAGCACATATGGAACTGTACGAGTGCGATGAATCCCTCTTGGCAAAACTCTAAAGGCTTTGATTCTTACGTTCACAAAATCGCTGCCTTTAGTCTGTTTACTGGCTTGTATTTTAGAAGTGTAAAGCTGTGGGTATATTCTGATTGTAAGACAGCATGTGTGTGTGGGTGTGGGTGGGTGAAGTGACTTTAAGAGTTTACAGTGACTTTAAGAGTTTACAGTTTGTCTAAGAGGGATATATCGGACAATTCTATACGCCATTCACATCAAATCTGCCAGCAATAATCTCACAAACTCTCTAAGCTTGCACAAATCACTGTGTGCTGGCAAGATCTCAAAATAGGTAGGGAAGGGGGTAGGGGAGGAGACCTGAGAGTTTGGAGTTTGTTGAAAAGGGATTCATCGCACTTGGACAATTCCATATGTGCTCCACCCAAATCTGCCAAGAATTATCTGGCAGACTCTCTAAGCCTGCGTAAAACCCTATGTGCTGGCAAGGTCTTGAAATTGGGGAGGAGGGGAGATGGACTTTGGAAACACTAAGCTGACACCACCTGGATGATGGAAACATTAAGATGGGCAGCGAACAGGACAGCTTTTTAATGATGCAGGCTGGGGTTGAACTCGAGATATCAGATCTTGAATCCACGACTCTATCGAAAGAACCAGCCCGCGGGACCTGAGAAACATTAAGGAAACACCACCACAATGATGGCGACATTAAGCTAACAGGCTAGTTTTTAATGTTACATGCTGAAACTGAACTCGAGGTATGAAAGCTTGGTCTACGGCTCTATAAAGAAAACAACAACAAACAACAAAAACCAACAACAACAACAACAACAAAAGCCTGTGATGATAAAAAAGAAAACGGTTCCAGCAAACTGGAAGGCAAGTATCATGAAAAAAAAAAAACTCCTATAAATACATAATTCCGATTGTTCATTTCTTTGCCAATCACCACCAGAGCAATACAATGGAGGGAGGGGAGGGGGTAGGCAGGAGAGACAGACACACAGGCAAACAGACCAACAAACGAACTGATAATTCTCGGCACCAATTAAACAAACAAAGGAACCCGCGTTATCATATGCTAATGCTATGGAAATGGTTGTCACCGATACTCTATAATTACCAACACCCTCACGCGGTGGGATGTGTGAGACTAGACATGAATACAATCATTGATTCACACGATCTGCGGACTCTGTGAGCATAACAGAAAAAGTCATAGGACTCCCTTTCCCGGTAAAAACAGTCCGCAGTACTATAACTATTGTCACATTCCCGAACGACTAGGTCTCACAGGACCCTCAGGGACACAAATTAGTCCGCGTTTTCATTGTCTCGTAATGATTTGTCATCGTATAGTTCAGTCTGCAAGGACTCTCCTTCCCAGGAAAAACAGCCCGCATCACCAATCTCAGTCTCATTTGTGATACCGTAATCATATACCAATCTTCTTCGGTTACCGGCAAAATGATCCGCATTATCATAATCTTCAAATGATTCAGTCTCCATGGTGGAACCACGTTTCACAGATGACTGTTTCCGTTGCTGGCAAAATCGTTCACATTATGATACTGTTCCCTGGTCCCTAAGGGGTCTGCGCTTTCAGGCGCTGGAAGTATATTTATGAGTAAAATTATAGGAAATTATGGAGGATCTGGAACTTATTATCAAAGTAAGTGGATTGTCTTGCGTCTGTGGTCAGCTGTTACTAAAGAGGGACCAATCGTCGTAAATATTCTTAATTTTATCAAGTTGACTGCTGTAACAGACACGTTTTCAAGGAGGCATGTGGGTATCGGAGAGGAGAGAGAGAGAGAGAGACAGAAAGAGAAGACAGACAGACAAAAACAGACAGAGACAAAGAGAAGACAGAAGAAGAAGAGAAAAGAAAACAGACGGTAGACAAGAGAGAAGAGAAGAGAGAGAATGAGAAAGAAAGAGACAGACAGAGAGAGACAGAAGAGAAGAAAGAGAGAGAAGAGAGACAGAGAGAGAGACCACACACACACAGAGAAGGGAGAGAGAGACAAAGAGACAGAGACAGAGAGAGAAGGGAGAGAGGGGGGAAGGGGAGAGAGACAGACAGACAAAGACAGACAGAGACTGAGACAGAGAGACAGAGAGAGAAGGGAGAAAGAGAGAGAGAAGGGAAGAGAGACAGACAGACAGAGACACAGAGACAGAGAGAGACAGAGGGGATGCAGGGAGACTTTCAGTGTATATACTATCCCCATCTTCCGGAAATTCTGCTCTAGAAATTTCCTCTTTTCGTCACTCTCTTTGTTTCTGTCTTGTTTCTTGCTTTCTGTCATTTCTTCCTATCATTTTCCGCCTTGCTGGTCTATTCACCTGTATGTGTTCTGTAAAGTCTTACATACTGTCTCCCTTTAAAATTGATAATTTGGTACATGTATAAGTGCGTTTTTGGCTCTAAGGAGAGACTGCAGAAGCAGTTTTAGGTAATTAGGCCCGTTTTTACACAAGTTTTAATATACTGTGATGTTTGTATTTGTATTTAGGATTGATTTTTCTAAAATCCTCTGGTGATAAATTGGACAGCGTGGTCAACGCCAGGGGCATATCCTTAGATCATGTGCGCAAATGCATTTTATATGTATTTAATTTTCTTTCCAGTTTTTTTTTCTCCAGGGAAATATGGTTTATGTTTTCAGATGGTTGTATAGCCTTGATATGATTCTGTGTAGTCGGCTGGGCTTTAAACTACAATAACTATTAATAACAAAAGGGATTCATCGCACTGAGACAATTCTATCCATGCCCCATCCAAATCTACCAGGAATTATCTGGCACACTCTCTGAGCCTGGGCAAACCCCTATGCGTCCTGCATGGGGAAAAAAAACTACTGTGGATGGTACAACCTATACTTGTCACCTTCACCGTCATCAATAAAACAGTGTGAACCCACAACGGGACAGGAAAAAAGAAAACGTAACGACCGCGGCGATACAATTTCAGCCTGTACGTATATAGCGAGAATGCACGTGCAGCAAGCCAAACACCACCACGCAATTAGGGGTCATCCCGAGAGCAACATAACGTCACGAGGCCGCCACGTGCTAGGGCCACCACGGACTAATTCCCAGAGGTCAGTTTAAGCGTCTGACTTCGCCTGACCCTACAGGTCACACGGGGTTAATGGCGGGTCTGGGTGAGAGAGAAGCACAGAAATACAGGCGTACCTCGTTGGTGAGAAGTCCCATTCCCCAGTCGTTGATTTGCATGATGGATGGTAACCTTGCTGCACTGTCATGGCCCGCCAGACCTGACCAAGGCCCGAGGGGCTAGACTTTCTGTGGTTGGGCAATGTAGGGTGGTGACGCGAGGGTCGTAATACTTTGCATTCCGGTGTTTGTGTTAATGAGCGGGTGTCTGTTTGTCTTGGTCAATGTGTTGATTCGTTTGAGGACTGTCAATATCGTTAATACGGCGTCTGTATGGACGTCAACGGTCTCAGTTTCTGCTTTGACTAGTTCGGGTTATGTAAATATAACTAAGTTTTTGTTTGTTTGCTTGTTTGTTTGTTTTGCGCCATCTTCTGGGGCGCTTCTCTGGCGTTGATCCCACTCCACTCCTTCCGGTTCCTCAACATACCAACCAACCCCACTCTTAAGTTTACCCT
>CM060314.1:13018730-13023730 GCA_030674185.1 Monoplex corrugatus | reverse complement strand
AACAGGGAGGCGGAAACATCTCCAGACGGCAGTTTATTAGACAACAGTCCCTACAGGCCTAATTCAAGACATTCACTGGCGGAAACGGCAGTCACCTCACCGTGCTCAATGATGGGTCAGCGGGTCAATCAGGCCTCAAAGACGTTTTTTTTGGGGGTGGACTTCCATCCGGTACTGAAAGACTTACCTCGCTTGGGCAATCTAGCTGAAGGGTGACACCTTCAAATCACAAACCACAGACCACAATGGTCTCTCAGTGCGCGAGTCAGTGACTTCATGGACAAGTTCCGGATGACGTGTCAGAAACTCATAGACCTCGACTTGCCAGGCACAGGCTTCCCCCCTCCCCCCTCCCCCAGCCACTTACATCCCCTGTCTGATTCTCACTTCCGCCTTGCCTCCCACTCACCCCCCCCCTTCCTCTCCACCCCCCAAATTGCCACTTTCCTGTCCACTACTTTTGCTGACTCATCGAAAACAACCAGACCAGAAAATCATACTGGAGAAAATGTAGACAACATCTCAATTTCCTAACCACTTCTTCTTTCCCTTCATACCCCCTTGCTCTCTCTCTCTCTCTCTCTCTCTCTCTCTCACTCTCTCTCTCTCTCTCACTCTCTCTCTCTCTCTGTATGTATGTCTGTCTGTAATTGTCGCTCTCTGTGTTTCTCTCTGTGTCTGTCTGTCTGTCTCGCTCTCTCTGTATCTCTCTCTTTCTTTCTCTCTGTCTCTCTCTCTCCTCTTTCTCTCTCTCTCTCTGTCCTTCCTCTCTCTGTCCTCTCTCTGTCTCTTTGTGCTCTCTCTTGCTGTCTCTCTCTCTCTCTCTCTCTCTCTCTCTCTCGCCTCTACATTTTTCAGTTTATGTTTCAATCGATTCTGGAATCATTTAATGAGGTTTAATGTTTTGATTACAGCCGTAAGAATAACGATGTCATCGATCCACCACCATATCCATCAGCAGAGAATTAGGCGATTGGTCATCTGATCGGAATGTAACCCGCACAGTTGGCTTAACAAGTACTCTGGATTCAAAGTGAGAGGCAGACCAAGGAAGGCCTGGATCGGTGGCGCGAAAGAGACAGCATTTTTCCTCTTCAGGCTTTCCAGCTCACTGCTGACCGTCTGCTCCCCACGACTCTCGTGATGGTTCTGGCGATCAGATAAAAGAAGACAGAAGAAGAAACAGAAGAAGAAGAGAGAGCAGGAGAGGAGAAGAAGAAAAGGAGAGAAGGAAGAAGGAGAAGAAGAAGAAAGAGAGAAGGAGAAGAAGAAAAGAAAAGGAAGAAAGAAGAAGTAGAAGAAGGAGAACGGAGAAGAAGACGAGAAAGAGGGGGAAAAAAAGGAAGAAGAAGGAGAAGAAGTAGCAGTAGTAGTAGAAGAAGAAGACCTAGAAGGTAGAAGAAGAAGAAGAAAAAAGAAGAAGAAGGAGGAGAAGAAGAAGAAGAGAGGATTTGAAGGAGGAGGAAGAGGAAGAGGCGAAGGAAGAATAAGAAAAAGAAGAAAAAGGAGGAGAAGAAGAAGGAGAAGAAGAAGAAAGAAGAAGAAAAAGGAGAAGAAAAAGAAGAGAAAGAAAAAAGAAGAAAAAGAAGAAGAGGAAGAGGAGAAGGAGAAGAAGAGGATTTGAAGGAGGAGGAAGAGGAGAGGCAAGGAAGACTAAGAAGAAGATGCAGAAGAAGAAAAAAAAGAAGAAGAGGAAGTAGAAGAGGATGAAGAGGTCTGGAGGAGGAGAAAGAAGAAGAGGAGAAGGAGAAGAAGAAGAAATAAAACGATGTTCTTGTTTCTCCTCGAGTTAATTTACTTCATACAGCTGTGAGCGTGTTTAATGATAGTCTTGTTATTCAGCTGCCTCAGTTTTTTTTTTCTACCCACAATCATTGCTGATTTGAATAAAAAAAAAAACTACAAGGAGTTGTGTTTGTTTGCTACTTCGCTTGTTTAAGTTCGTGTTATCAGTATTCAGTTCTCCTGATCTATACTGATGAAACATGACATCCTAAAGGGACTGAAACACTGCAGTTTTAAACAGTAAGAATCCATCATGAATAACTTTCCGCATCCTCATGCCAGACATAAACAAAAACAGCGCACAACGCTCCCAACCTTTTGCCTGTTAAACTTACGTTTAGAGCTGATATTCAAAGGGACATCACCTATCTCCTATGTACCGAAAAACAATCTGTTTCACAATTGCAAGAACCGCAACCTTTACCCGAAGCATTCGTTTTCAAGTGGCGCAATTGTCTCACCCGCAGACAGGGCCAAAAGCGCCCTCTTTCAAGTCCCGCAACTCCGCGCAGTTGCCCCCGAGGATCGTCTCCCTTGTAGCTCTATGGTGTCTCCATTCTCCCCTTCAACCCATCAGTTTCCATTTCACTGACCTTCGCCAGGGCCAAGCGTCCCAGCATGCAGTGCCGAGTGCAATTTCCTCTTCCTGCCGGGCGGACGAATGGCAGAGGGGCTTGGTATTCAGGTCCATCCTTTTCATCAGAGTTACCGGGCCCTGGGATTTTTGGCGTGCCAACATGCGCGTGCGAACACATACACACACACATGCATGCACGCGCAAAACCCCCATTTTTGCTGCTATCTTCCTCCCTCAATATGCATGCCCGCGTGATTTGAAAGACACAAGGGGGTTAAGGCGTGGGGTGGGAGGGGAGGGTTCAAACACATTCTCACACTGATTTAATTGTATGGGCACTGACCTTGACAAAAAATTAAAAAATGGTAACTGTAGTAAAAATAGAAGTAAAGTCAAGATGTCAATGCTGTCAAATATCAATAATTTAACATATCGCGCCAAATGTCAGAAGACAGAGAGAGAGAGAGAGAGAGAGAGAGAGAGAGAGAGAGAGAGAGAGAGGAGAGAGAGACAGATAGATAGAGAGAGAGAGAGACAGAGAAACAGAGAGAGAGAGAGACAGACAAGAGACAGACAAGAGACAGACAGAACAGAGACAGACAGAGACAGACAGACAGACAGACAGAGAAAGATAGGCTAGGGACAACCTATGTGATGTGAAAAACGGTCAAATCGCGCCTTGCAAATACGTGTCATTAATCAGTTCTGTAGCATGTCTTGGTGCCGTAGGAGTTAGGGGGAAAATAACACAATGCAGGCTATGAATACAAAAGCGAGAAGGGTAAAAAACAATAGACCGCAAAACCAAAACCAACTGTTGCTAGGATGTGCATGCACTTGCATGAACTCTACACACACACACACCACGCACGCGCGCGCGAACGCATACACACACACACGCTCGTGCGTGCACACACTACATACGACAGCGCGCATGCATACACGCAGCACACAAAAACACATGCACACACACACAGCATGCACACACGCTCACTCACACACACACACTCACTCAAACACATTCTCTCTCTCTCTCTCTCTAACACACACAGTCTCTCTCTCTCTCTCTCTAACACACACACATACACACACACACGCACGCACACACATACGCACGCGCGCATGCACCACACACACACACACACATCACTCAAACACCATCGCTCACACACACACATAAACAACACACACACATACACACACACAAACACACCACACAAACACTCACTCATCATCCACACACACACCAAATTTGCCACACACACACACAAAACACACACACACACCACCACACACACACACCACACACACACACACACACACACACACAACATCACCAACACCATGTCACACACACACATCAACACACACACACACACACACACACACACCACACACACACACACACACACTACACACACACAACATTCGCAACACACACAGACACAACACATCACTCACACACAAATAACACACACTATGAATTGTCAATGAAAGCAGTCCATCACATGCAATGTGCATGTGCACGTGCTACAAGTTCCTGTTACAGAGAGTAGTGAGGACGGTGAACTATCGTGATAACATGGCTGACTGTGTGGCCAGCAAACAGATTATCAGGGAAATTAAACAAGAAAAGGCAAGTCAAATATGATACGATCTCTCTCTCTCTCTCTCTCTCTCTCTCTCTCTCTCTCTCTCTCTCTCTCTCTCTCTCTCTCTTTCTCTGTCTGTCTGTGTGTGTGTCTCTGTCTCTCTCTGTGTGACTCTCTCTCCCACTCTGCCTCTCTCTCCCACTCTGCCTCTCTCTCCCTCCTATTCTCTCCCTCCCTTTCTCTCTCTCTCTTTCCCTCCCTCCTCTCTCTCCCTCCCTCTCTCACTCTCTCCCTCCCTCTCTCTCTCCTTCCCTTTCTCTCTCTTTTTCCCTCCCTCTCTCTCTTTCCTACCCCCCTCTCTCCATCTTTGTTTTTCTTTATATCAGTGTGTGCTATCTCTTGCTTATATGTATATCTGTATGTATGCTTATTATATTGTAATGGCGTGAAATACGCACATCTAATTTACTAGTTTTTATCATATTCGGTAATTAAAAGAGTTCTTTCACTGATATCTGTTCAAGGGCATTGACTTTGTCCTTCCCTGGAAGTCAGACTAATAGCGTCCCTGACCTACAAAACAATGCTGCCATAAACGCGCACTGGAACAAGGTCCACCGAATCTGTCTTTCATTATTTTCTATTCAGGAACAGCTGAGCCACACAGAACAAAATGATTATAGCGTCAGAATTACCCCAGACAAAGCTGCAGCACCATTACAATCGACAGCTGTGATCCTGAGCACATCCCACGAGGAAACAACCGAAACGTGAAACTCATCATCGAAGAACTCAAACTTCCGTCACCACTCTCGTTTTGTTTTTCTAACAGAATTGTTAAATTGTGGAATAAAATTCCTTTTGAAATTAAATTTACTAACAGCATTAACAAATTCAAAAATTTCCTGGACGATGATGCAGAATTCAAAATTTTATTTAAAAAAAATAGACTGAAGCAGATTTGCTCAAGTATGAATATTAAGGCATGCTTTTCAGACCCCGAAGAAGAAAGCGTAAAACAAAAGAGATAGGGCGTTAAAAGGCCA
>CM060314.1:13001230-13013730 GCA_030674185.1 Monoplex corrugatus | reverse complement strand
CGATAGTTTTGCTTTACATTGAAAAAAGGACCCACACGAGGGAGAGAGAGAAGGAGAGAGAGAGAGAGAGAGAGAGAGAGAGAGAGAGACAGACAGACAGACGACAGAGACAGACAAGAGACAGAGAGAGATATATATATAGAGAGAGACAGAGACTGAGAGAGACAGACAAACAGACAGAGACAGGGACCGAGAGAGAGACAGAGACAGACAGACAGAGAGAGACGAGAGAGAAAGACAGACAAACAGACAGAGAGGAGATGAGAGAGACGGAGACAGAGACAGAGAGACAGAGACAGAAAGCGGAAAGAGAGAGAGAGAGAGGCTGGAAAGAGATAGGGGAATGATGGAAGACAGGGGGGGGGATGACAGAGACAGAAACAAACAGACATAGAGAACTGTACAGTCGGCCGATTATTGGTAAAGATAAAGATAACTTACACAAGACATATTAAGAATGCATTAGCTTACCGTTATCTGTCTATGGTGTGTGCACTGAGAAACTGATATATTGAAAATTCAGCGGAGTGAAAATCAACTTCATTTGCCAAACAGTGAACGAGGAATAAGAAACTTAGCATTATTTGTTATGCAATGTCTTAAACAGACTAAAAGATATTTCATAGATATCTATATATTTGTGGTTTTTGTTTTTGTTTTTTTGTTTGTTTTTGTTTTGCAGTTTACTTGTACGTTGTTCTTGATGGAGTGTCTGAATGTTCTGGAAACTTACAATTCATAAGATTGTCAAACGTCTGTCGAAATTTGTTTTTTATTTTACACGCCACATGTGGGGCCATAGCCTAAATGAAACATAAGAAGTCGAGATTAAGACTATGAAAGAGTACTGTACACTCGTGTAAAGAAAACAAGTCACTAAACTGGTTGAATGTGCAAAATAAGACGGTCAATCATAAACTACATTCTGTTAACATCACGCGTTCTAGCGCATATCATTTACCTCAACACTGACAACGTACGTACCAAAGAAAGAAGGAAAGAAAGAGAAAGGAAGAAGAAGGAAAGAAAGAAAGAAAGAAAAGGAAGGAAGAAAAGGAAAGAAGAGAAAAGAAAGAAGAAGAGAAAGAAGAGAGAAGAAGGGAAAGAAGAAAGAAAAGAAAGAAAGAAAAGAAGGAAAGAAAGAAGGAAAGAAGAAAAGGAAAGAAAGAAGAAGAAAAAAAGAAAGGAAAAAAAAGAAAGAAAAAGAAAGAAAGAAGAAAGAAAGAAAGAAAGAAAGAAAAATAAACCACATATAAACTGCTTGACAAACACAAAACATGCTGGGCCAGTATGAATCAGTCGTGTATGGGTCTTTTTGCATTCGACAGAAAGTACGTTGATTGTTTCTGATCAGTGTGTACTTAGTGTGAGTCAGAGAGTACACTCTGAGTCCTTGAGCACTGTCGCCTTTCTGTTTATTCTCGGGATTCCAGACTCTACCAGTCTAACTAATCCTAGTATACTACTCAAGTCTGAAGCCTTCTGCATAAGAGCACATAGTGCCTACTTGGTAAAAAGAGGACTTCCCTTTTTTTTGTTTTGTTTTTGTTAAGTTATTCCACTTCCCTTCCCCCGTGTCCTCACCTACTTTCAATCTTGTGATTTTAGTACACAGACAGCCAGCCAGACAGCAGCCAGAGACACAGAGACAGCCAACCGGCCAGACACCAGAGACAGCCAACCGGCCAGATAGACAGCACAGCGCAGACACAGACAGCCAGACAGTCCAGGCCAGCACAGCTAACCAGCGCCAGCCAGTCAGCCACCAGACCAGAGACACAACGCAGACAGACAGCCAACGGCCAGACAGACAGCCAAGAATAGACAGCCAACCAGAAGCAGTCAGACAGAGAGAGCCAACCGGCCAGACAGACAGCAGAAAATGAGACAAATAGAGTCCAACAGAAGAAAAGTAGAGAGACAGGAGAGAGACAGAAAAGAGGAAGAAAGAGAGCAGAGAGACAGAGAAGAGAGAGAGACAGGAGAAGAGAGAGAGAGAGAGAGAGAGAGAGAGAGAGAGGAGAGAGAGGAGAGAGAGAGAAAGAGAAGAGAGAAGAGAGAGAGAGAAGAGAGAGAGAGAGAGAGAGAGGAGAAAGAGAGAAAGAGAAAAAAAAAAAACTGGAAATCCCACGTTGATCCACCTGATTATCGTGCCGTGAGATTATCATTGTTATCATTATTGTTGTCATCATTGTTTTTGTCGCTGTCGTCTTTCTTTTCTCCTTTTTCTCATTGTGTTGTTCTTCTTCTTCTCTTCTTTCTTTCTTTCCTTTTTTTCTTTTTTCTTTTCTTTCCTTTTCTTCCTCCTCCACCTCTCTTCTGTCTTTCTTTCTCTTTTTTCCTTTCTTTCTTTCTCTTCTTCTTCACTCACTACTTTAAACAAATGGTGAAAAGCACATCTCCCTCCCCACACCCCTCAAACCAAACCTTCATCGTGTCCACAGGTGACTACTCATACACGAATAGTTAAGTACGTGGCGTCAATAGACCGACCACCCACAAGTAAGTACAAGTACACACGGGGGGATAGAAAAAACCCCAAAACAGAAACCAGAACACAAATCTAGTACAACAATAAAAACCGTTTTCTAGGTCTTCTCTCTCTCTGTGGCCTTTTAGGCGGAGAGCACGTCACTGACATTTGTAAAGACAAACACGGTGTTGACAGAAAGGTCACAAGTGTGAAGGTAGATGGAGTTTTCAAGACGGATTCATCGCACTCATACAAGTCCATAAGCGCACTACCCAAATAGATCTATGTCAGCAACTTTGTAGCAGAGTCCCAGAGCCTGCCTAAAAACCTATTTCTCGCTACAGACTACCGGTCAAATAGGACGCTCAGACGTCTTCTCAAAACGTTTCTTTTTTCATAGAACCTATAAAACGCGAGCTTTAAATGCCACAAATTCCTTGAATTCTACATTCACAGTGTAGCCTATAGAATGGCTTTACAACAGATACGCATAAACAAATGGACATCGTTTAAAAACAAATGCCTCCACTTTTCTACTTTTCTTCGTGGGTCAAAATAGAGTAACATATTTTGTTCACTGATGTTGTTGTTGTTGTTGTTGTTTTAACAACGAAAAAGATCGTGATATAAAACGCCATGCACGGCAAGAGCTAGAAAAGAAAGACAGACAGAAAGAAAGAAGTAAAGAAACGATGAAATGAAGGAAAGAAAGAAAGAAAGAAAAAAGGAAAGAAAGAAAGAAATAAAAAAGGAAAGAAAGAAAGAAAGAAAGAAGAAAGAAAAAAGGAAAGAAAGAAAGAAATAAAAAAGGAAAGAAAGAAAGAAAGAAAGAAAAAAGGAAAGAAAGAAAGAAAGAATAAACTGAGGGATAAAGAAACGTTTTTCTTACAAAGGAAGGAAATAAAAGAACAAAACAAAAAAGAAAAACTTTCTCTGTTACGACAAAGAAAGAACAAAGAAAGTGTCTTGTAACGACAAATGCGTATGTGATTTTGTGTGATTTGATGAAATGGAAAAGAGAACTGGCATAGCATAGGGGTGGGGGAGATAGACAGGAGTGGGAACAGTGGTAGGTGGGGAGGGGTGTGTATCGAAGATTGGACTTGGTAAAGGGATCATACCTTCCTCCATTTGGGACTCAGCTTTAAGAAGGGATGACAATAACATTTTAAGGCTTCTTGTAAAATATAAAAATAAAACCTTTACACGCCAGTCCTGATATTCAGCATGTGTGATAGAACTTTAACTTGGACTAACGAACGAACCGTTCAAGTGAACGAACGGGGAGAAGAAGGAAGAAGGGAGCGGAGAGAAAACAAGGAAGCTATCCATGTGGCTACCCTGTACATAAATCACCACAACGCACGCCAAATGCCCAACAAGCCAAGGCTTGAAGCAGTGGACATCAAAGACAACCACGTTACAGGACATGCCTGGTCAACAATCCTCTCCCCCACCCCCCTACCCCAAATGTCCCAGGAGTGGGGGGGGGGGGAGCTGGCCATTAATAAGATGAGGACACCAGGCAGAGATAACAACCGACTACCCCTTAACTTCGCTTTCAGCACGCGCGCCTGTTGCGGTCTTTGCATACCTCGGGTCCCACTCAAAGACTTGTCTATCGTCCCTAAGCACGAGCAGAGAGTCCCATTACAGCGAACGTGCACGGGGCATTATCACCAGCGATCCGGCTCCCAATTCCCCTCCCTCCACCTCTCCCCCCTCCTCAACCTCTATCTGTGCATCCTATCAGATGAGGGGGCTGCTGGCATCGATTCTGGGAGTCTACTTTGATGATTGCCGCACATGGTCAAGAGGAAGCGGCTTCGCAATCTGTTTGTATACATGCATGTAGAATGAGAGAAATTGCACCAGCCAGCGATTACGTCCTGTTGAAGGAGAGCGTGTTCAAAAGAAAGCTATCATGTCAACTAGGGGAAATGAAATGCCTCTGAAAATGGATTTCGTCAATGCCACTGAAAGCGATTGTGTGTCAATACCACTGAAAATGATTCCTTCAATTTAGACAGAAAAAATTCACAGTACAAATCAACGGAGTCAGCTGAAGGATGGAGTAATTCAGCACAAAGTGATGATGTTGTTTGATGGACAGGAAAAGAAAATCAACAGAAAATAATGACGTTAACTGAGGAAGAGATGTTTAAACACAAAGTGAAGGCGTCACATTATCGAAAGGATTTGATGACGCCAATTTACAAAAGAAAATACAACTGAAAATAATGACACCCCTTTTATAGCAAGAAATTTCAAACAATACTGAATGTATCATTTTATGGGGAGAAAATGTAACGAAAATTAATGACGTCATTTCAAGAGAAAAACCAATCAAAAGCTACAACATTAACCTATGTAAGACAGTATGCAAGAGAGAGTAAAGACATCGATTTAGACGAAAACAAACAAAACAAAAACCAAAGATGCTGATATCAATTCAGGAGATTAAGCAACACAGTGATGACGTCAATTTTGGGACACAAAATTGCACACAAAATGAAGTCTCAGAGAGAGAGAGAGAGAGAGAGAGAGAGAGAGAGAGAGAGAGAGAGAGCCTTCAACTGAAAACGATGGCGTCAAATCAGTATGAAGAAAACAAAGGGAAAGCTTACGACATCAGCTTAGAGAGATTTACCCTGTGGCGATGCAGGGGCTCTTTCAGTATTTATAAACACTATCCCCACCTTCTGGAAATTCTGTGCTAGAAATTTCCTCTTTTCTGTCACTCTCTTTGTTTTTGCCTTGTTCCTTTGCTTTCTGTCACTTCTTCCTGTCATTTTCTGCCTTGCTGGTCCATTCACCTGTATGTGTTGGGTGGAGTCTTACGTGCTTTCTCTTAGGATTGACATTTAGGTACATGTATTAAGTGCATTTTTGGCTCTAGTGAAATGTGATATGCAGAAGCAATTTTACATAATTTAGGCCCCGTTTTTACATGTTTTAGCGTCCTTACTTATGTTTAAATTTGTATTCAGGTACGTTTTTTAAATCCCCTGTGTGATAAATTGGACGGAGTGGTCAGCGTCAGGAGCATCTCCTTAGCATTAAATAATGTAAGCGAGTGCATTGATATGTGTATTTAATTATTCCCCCTTTTTCCTGTTGAAGAATTGTGTATGTATTGAAACGGTTATAGCCCTGATATGGCTTTACGCCGTCGGCTGGACTTTAAACAAAAATAACAATAACAAATAAACTTAGGGAGATGAAAGGCAATAGAAAATGATGACGGTAGGTACAAAACGAAAAACGTGGGAATCCCGGAGAATGCGAATGATCAAGCGAGCCCAGTCACACACCAGAGAGTTTGTCCATATCATGCATAAAATCAGCATTGTTCTGACTGTGTTTAGCTGGCCCGCTGTGATCAATTATACTCACAGCACAGCATGTGTCGATAAATCCTAGCAATGGAACTTCTTCTTTTGTTATCTAAGCAGTTTGTCACCAGACACTCTGTGTGTGTGTGTGTGTGTGTGTGTGTGTGTGTGTGTGTGTGTGTGTGTGTGTGTGTGTGTGTCCGTGTGTGTGTGTTTGTGTATATGTGTGTGTTGTGCGTGCGTGCGTACGTGCGTGCGCGCGCGTGTGTGTGTGTGTGCTCGCGTGTGTGTCTCTCTCCCTCTCTCTCTCTCTTTGTGTGTGTGCAAGAGAGAGAGAGAGAGAGGGTATAAGTATGAGCGTCTGCATACGAGTGTATGTGTGCACGTGCGCGAGAATGTGTGTGTGTGTGTGTGCGTGCGTGCGTGCGTGTGTGTATTGTGTGTGTGTGTGCGTGTGTGCGTGTGTGTGTGTGTGTGTATGTGTGTATGTGTGTGCGTGTGTGCACGCGTTTGTGTGCGTGTGTGTGTGTGTGTGTGAGTGTGTGTGTGTAAAACATCACTTTAAATACTGGAAGTTTTATTGTGATCATCAAGGTTAAGTATATGTACATGTCATGACGATAAATCTGTTCTCTCATGAGAAAACAATGGCGTTGTATGGTTATTCCATTGAGCATTACAAATGGACGAGTGAAAAGTTTACTTCGGCATTATACTTTTGAATTTTACATCTAATACTTAGTCGTCTTTAAAAAGTAACTACATTCCAAACACGTTTCTCACAAACTTCGAAAGGTTTGAACCTATGCAGTCAGATCGGAAGAAGGATGCTGTACCACCACACCAACCGGGTCCCAGACAATGAACAACACGCAGTTCTACCGTGACGGCAATGAACATTACGTTGTCTTCACTGTGCAATATCACTTACACGTCTACCGCAACCTGAGAGTGGTCCTCGGATCATAAACCTCATTCCCTACGGCTTCTTCCAGCAGACACCCAGACCAAGCTAACTGCCATCTTCCAGACAAGTGGAGGTCTTCCATGCGCCCACATTGTCATGCTGAAGCCCACAAAATCCAATAACCAAGTTTCCAGTTTCAATGTTTTATGTGATACGGAAAACAAAGTTTTGCTACAGATCCCCACTTGGACAGACAGCCCTGAGTCTCCGGAAGTGGAAATTCGACATAACCTTTGTTATTCAAAGGAAAACCCGATAAAGAAGGCTTCAGTTTCCATGTTTTATGTGACAAGGACTACAGCTTTGCAACAAAACTAGCTGCAAACTGGACAGGCTGGCGTCTCATGACGACAAAATTCGACTTAACCAACATATTGATCAGACAAAAACGTCCCACTATGGCTTTCCTTGTCGACTGAGATGTAAATGATACGAAGTGAATCGCAGACAGTTAAACCAGTAAAAAATAAAGTAGAAGCTCTAACCCTCGTCTGTTCCACTAAAGACAAGGGAAATTACTTCTGAAGGCAAATTTACAAGATCACATCGTGTTAGATCTCTCATTTCTCCTTAAAGCTAACAGATTGAAGTTTGTTCAAGAGGAATCTATCGTATATACACTACACCAAGATCTGATAGTGACTGTCTGCCAGACTCTTTGACCCTGCACAAAAACAATTCACCGGCAAGTTCTTGAAATGGGGAGGGGAAAGAAATTTATGAAACTATTAGCAGGAACCGCTAGAATGATGAGAGCATTGACCCTTTGACTCCCGCACCCTATCCACCAACTTGCAAAAACTTAACCCTTTGATTCCCTCACCCTATCCATCAGCTTCCTGCAGGAAGCTTGAGGATAGGGTGATGGAGTCAGTGAGTTAAGTTTTTGCTTTGCTAGAAAGGTTAGTTGACAATGCAGGATATTAGTGGACAGGGTGCGGTAGTCAAAGGGTTAAAAGGGGAACACGTTTTCATTTTTCTTTAATTTCAAAGTTTTTTTTATGTTCCGGGCTGGAATTGAACTCAAGACATTAAATTTACAGTCCACTTCTCTTGTCAACACAGGCAAACCAGCCCGCTTTAATTAAACTGTAGCTTGCCTGAGAATCGAACTCACGACCCCTGCATTATCAGCAGGGCGTTGTAACCAACTGGGTCATCATGAGGAAGGGGAGAGAATCAAAGCAAGGTCTCACACTCTGGGTGTTAAAGCTGCGGCAACCCCCAATTCTAGACATATGTTTTATAGCAAGCAGGAAAGTCCCCTAGACGATAGGATCTATTGAGATAAGTTCTGTTTGTTCAGCTGTGAAGATTCGCGAGCACGATTTTTCTGTGTGCGCGCTAAACCGCGAAGAGATGAAGAGAGAAAGATTAAAACAAATTCTATTTATCTATTCTATTTACTCATTCATTATTTTTATTCGTTGTATGTTTTTACAAGGGAAAATGACATACGGTATCTCGTGCAGAAATGGGGAAAAAAGACGAAATGAGCGTTATCTACTTTATTCATTTATTCATCTGTTCCTTTGTTTGTTGTGTCTTTTCACCAGGGAAAACAGTAACATTCAGGACAGTATGCAAAAAATGGCACTGAAACGAAATAAATATGACGTAGAAACGTTCTCTCACATCCTACAATTTGCCTTTTTACACACCACACACACACACACACACACACACACACACACAATACACACGCACGCACGCACGCACACGCATGCACACCACACACACACGCACGCATGCACGCACGCACACGCATGCACGCGTGCACACACACACACACACACACGCACACACACACACACACAAAACTTGCTGACACACAAAAAGTCCTATCAACGACTTGATGCATCTGTTCCCCCAGCAAACATTTAACCGTGGACAGTGTTTGTGTACAGACGTAAAGATACCAGCTGTCAACAGCATTATGTCTTTGTCTACAACTTTCAAACAAATGGCCACTGAATCTCATCCACCAGATACTGTGACATCTTCGTCGTCCTTTCTTACACATTTTTTTGCAAAAAGGGACTCGTTCACTTCAAACCATGGAGTCTGTGTGTGTTTGTGGAAACAAAAATGCACCACGACGAACTGTTCAGCGTCCTCATAATCTAAATATTGCCCTTTTTGATTTAGACTGTAGAATCTAAGTGAAAGTGGCAGCCAGCGGTCAAGCGAACAGGAACCGGAAATGTAACACTAGACCCAGAAAGCAGGGAATTTCAGGGCTTTTCTCATAATTTTTGTATCTGGTGTTTTTTGTTTGTTGGCAATCTTACGCTTGACAAAGCCAATTGGCCAAATATTTGCGCCTGTCTTGTCTTGTTGTATACAATACACGTTCTCATTATCTTTCATTTGTGATTCATTCTATTCCTATTTTTTTGAACGCGGCGTCACACTTGTTTTGATGTCAAATACAGTATGCTTACACCATATCCGCTATTTCTCACGCTCAACGAAACAGGAAAATCTTTGCTGCTGTTTTTTCATTATTTATTCATTTATTTATTTTATTTTATATATCTAATTTTATTTCATTTCATTTTATTCATTTATTTATCTTGTCTTTCGTGTACGCATGACATGGTCCAGATGGCCGAAAATTTGCGCCCTCTTGTTTTTTGTTTGTTTTGTTTTTGTATTTAAATCATTTCTTTTGTGACAGTGATTATACCATATGATACTCTTCCCTTTAAGAGCGCGTCACCGCACCCAACTTTTTTTTTAACCAAACTTTAGAAAGTCAAGAAGGCTAATTGGCCTTCAAGGGGAGGGACCTGGGAAATCAATCTATCTATGTTTTATACCAGGCAGCGGGCGAATGCCTGTTCTTCACGATTTTCAACTGCCGTGAGATCTCTAGCGTGCGTAGTCCAGAAGGCATACGGGTCCGTTCGTTTTCGTCCACTCTGAAGGACTAGACGTTCAGTTAAATTTTCCGGTCAAACTGAAGGACAAAAGTAGAGGCCTCAACGAGAAACGAACCCTGGAATCTCGAGTAAGTTACTGACAGGCGGACGTCTGGCCATTCTGCCACTCTTCTCCTTGCTATAATCGCGTTTTCATTCTATAGAGTCTAGCTTGTGGACCACTTTTGATGAGCAGTCACGGACGTAAGTTTTGTCGAACTATATCTCACTGTAAAACCAGAAACATCAAAGCAGTTGAGTGCACTGACAGTGAACCACCAGAATGATGAAACATTAACTCTATGTACCAACTGCAAAAACGTAACCCTTCGAAATCCTTCACCCTATCCACCAGCTTCCTGCAGGAAGCTGGTAGAATAGGGTGATGGAGTCAAAGGGTTAAGTTTTTGCTTTGGTAGCATGGTCCTACAATGCAGAATCTGGTAGACGGGGGGCGGGAGTCAAAAGGTTAGAACTGCAGCGAACAGACCAGTTTTTAATGCTGCAGGCTGGTTGGTTTGGTTTGTTTTTTACGTCGACACCCACCTCAGGTGACATGGCCGACGGGCATAACCATCCCAGGAAGTGGGGGAAGGTGGGGGAGACTTATCTAATCTTATAATGTACCATCAGAACAACAAGATGTTAAATTACGATGGGACAGTGAGAAGGCCAGTTTTAATGTAGCCACCCCGGGATTCGAACCCACAACCATTAGCATGTTGAATTCGACGCTTAACTAACTAAAGCTACCGGGACCAGCACTGCAGGCTGGGATTGAACTCGAAAATCAATCCTGAATCAGTTCTGAACAAGAAGATTTGACTCTGCCCTGACATCTATCACAGAATAGTATGGGATGAAGAACGAAGCAGCCTCAGTATGGCTTGACTATCGATAAACCATAAAATATACATCTGCTGTTTACTTCTCCTGCTGGGCTGTTATCTCTGTGTGCGATTCAGAACTGTGTTTGTGTACGTTTCCAGAGTGGGAGTATCCACATCCATGATGGTATCTGTGTTTGTAGACTGAGTGATAAAGTAAAAACTATGAACATGCGTGTTTAGTGACGGAGTTAGTCTTAGTGAGAGAGGGAAGGGAAAGAGAGAGAGAGAGAGAGAGAGAGAGAGAGAGAGAAAGAGAAAGACAGAGATAGAAACAGAGAGACAGATAGAGAGAATCAGAGAGGGAGAGAGAGAATGAGAGCGAGCGAGCGAGCGAGAGAGACAGACAGACAGACAGAGAAGTGAGAGAGAGACATACACAGAATAGAGAGAGACAGAGACAGAAAGACAGAGAGAGACAGAGAGAGACAAGAGAGGAGGACGGCAGCAGAATAAGCAAGATGAGTTTTGTCATATCCAGATAGAAAGCAAGAGAGAGTCAGCAAATAAAGATCATGAACGAACGTTTGTTGTTGTTGTTTGTTGTTGTTTTTTGTTTTTTTGTTTTTTGTTTTAGTCTCCCGATTTTAGATGAAAAAAAAACCGGAGCTTGTTTCGTATCGACCGGATAGGGGGTGTGCATGTGTGTGTCAGTCTGTCTGTGACAAAAATGTGCGAATTAGGTTTTCTCAGCTCTTTATTAGCAGATCTTTACTTAATGTTGGTCACAGCCGTAAGACTGTTTGGACAGTCGTGAGAGCGGAAGTCTGTAAGGAAAAAGTTCAAGGTCAAGCTCGCACGGACCAAACAAACAAACAAACAAACAAACAAAAGCCTAAACCCACCAGATTTGGAGAGAGTTATCTGAACGGCACTTTCTCAAAACTTCTGACAAATTAAAAAATCTATCTTCATCTTTGTAAACAATCTACAGTTGTCGTCATAATAAGTCAATCTTTATTTCAACCGAAGCTTCTTCAAAGTCACGGTGAAGAACAAAATCTGGATTTTCTGGACCTGTTGTAAAAAGGGAGGTTGTCAGAATGGTTGTCCATCATATTTTTTTGTGTCTGTCTGTCCATCAACAGCAGGTCGTTTCACACACCAAGATTCGTGGCCGGCTGACCAAGTGACCCGTGCAGGTGAGAATATCTTTATCGCTGTGAACTATTTGGACTTCTGAGTTCGTTCAAGATGGATTTATCACATTTAGACGACAACTCCATATGCCCTCCACCTAAATTTGCCAGCAATTATCTGAGCCTTCAAAACCTTGTGCGCTGGCAAAGCCTTAAAATGAGGAGGCAGGCGGGGAGAGAGATCTATGCAACACCAAGCTGGCACCACCACAATGGTGAAAATGACGGGCAGCGAACAGGCCACTTTCTAATGTAGCGGGCTGGAATGGATCTCGAGGTATCAGATCTAGAAGTTTAAGACTTGGAGTTTAAGAGTATGGAGTATGGAATATAAGAGTTTAGAGTTTCTTCAAGAGGGATTCATAGCACTCAGACAATTCCATATGCGCTTCACTCTATAGAAAGAACCAACCACCCTACGTATTCAGCAAACAAACTATCGTTCCGTCCTATTAGCTCAGTTGGTTCCATCCAGCACCATGCTGGAAACACAGCAATCGTGGGTTCGAGCCTCAGGTGGGGCCAGTGGCTTTTTAATGAGCTGACTGACTCTTGTAATAGAGCGGTGTACTCAAGATCTGATGTCTCGAGTTCAAGTCCAGTTTACAGCATTAAATACTGGCCTGTCTCCTACCCGTCTTAATACTCCAATCATTTTCCTGGTGTCAGCGTACTGTTTCGTATGTCCTGTACCCCTAGATCCTCCATTTCAAAATCTTGCCAGCGGATAAGATTTTGAGCAAACTCAACGAACTTAAAAACAACATGACGAATG
>CM060314.1:12993730-12996230 GCA_030674185.1 Monoplex corrugatus | reverse complement strand
GAGAGACAGAGAGAGAGACAGAGACAGAGAGAGACAGAGACAGAGAGAGACAGAGAGAAACCAAAAGACACAAGAGATGAAGCCAAGTGTTTATACAGGTCCCGACCTCAAGGAACTGTTTTGCTGGCACATCATGAATAATACAACGACAGTCACTCTGTGTGTGTGTGTGTGTGTGTGTGTGTGGTTGTGTGTGTGTGTGTGTGTGTGTGTGTGTTGTGTGTGTGTGTGTGTGTGTGTGTGTGTTTGTATGTAGATGCACAAAAACACATGCCTTCTCCGGCTCCACACCGACTGATATTAAGTCCACGAGCAGCAGCCATGATCTGTACTAAGATGAGTATTTGTGTTGGTCGACACTTATAGAGAAACTGAAAATAATGACGAGAGAGAGAGAGAGAGAGAGAGAGAGAGAGAGAGAGAGAGAGAGAGAGAGAGAGAGATCAGACTTCAGATATTTTATTCAAAAAGGCCACTGGCCCCCTACTGAAGGATGGATAAAGAAATAAAGAGAGAGAGAGAGAAGACAGACAGATAGAGGGAGAGAGAGACAGAGACAACGACACAGAGAGACAGAGACAGAGAGAGAGAGGGGGGACAGAGAGACAGAGACAGAGAGAGACAAAGAGATGGTCAAGCCAGAGACAGAGACAACGACAGAGAGAGAGACAGAGAGAGACAGAGAGACAGAGACAACGACAGAGAGAGAGACAGAGACACAGAGAGAGAGAGAGAGGGACAGTGAGAGAGACAGAGACAACGACACAGAGAGAGACAGACAGAAAGACAGACAGACAAAGAGATGGTCAAGCCAGAAGACAGAGACAACGACAGAGAGAGACAGAGACACAGAGAGAGAGAAAGAGAGACACAGAGAGAGAGAGAGAGGGATTGAGAGACAGACAGACAGACAGACAGACAGACAGAGACTGAGACAGAGAGAGAACCAAAGAGATGGTCAAGCCATTTCTAACAATCTCCCCTCTTACACAAAACTTATCACAGAACCTTCAAATGTTGTACTTGCCAAGGTCACTGTGACCTTGATGACGCTGCTGTTGAAAAAAAAAGACGGGTAGACTGCCACAACAACGAAAACGGATTTCAATATATTATCAGAAGTTCCTTAAAGTGGTGTTCACTCACTTACCTCAAAGCGCTTAATCTGGGCACATTTTTTTATGTCCTTAAGGCCTTGACCTTGATACCTTGTTCTTCAAAACTTTAAAGATCCATCCAGAAGCAAAATGGGAAATTTTGGCAAAACACACACACGCGCGCGCGCGCGCGCACACACACACCTCTCTTTCTTTCTCTGTCACACACACTGTGTGCACACACCCACAGAAACACACACACACACACACACACACACACACACACACACACACACACACACACACACACTCACACACACACACACACACACACACACACACACACACACACACACACACACACAAACACACACATCCCTCCCGGAAAATACAAAACAGTCTTAAAATAATATTTTACTGTTTTGAAAAGAAAAATGAAAAAAGACACAACTTCTATGGGCCGCATATAAAAGAATGACGAATCACAACAAACGGACTGCTGGGCATTTTCGTTGCTTTACATTTTCTGTAAATTTTCTATCATCGCCCCACTTCTTATGTCTGTTTATCTCTCAGTATGTCTGTCCTATGTTTGTCTGTTTTTCAGTGTGTCTCTCCTCTTCCATTCTCTATTTGTTCTCTGCCTGTCTCACTTCTTGACAAAGCATATCCCATACAACAGTTTTCAAGGAAAATTGAAAAGTTTTCATCTATCCCTTTTCTCTTCTTCTGTTGCATTCACTCTCTGTATCTTTCTCTTTCTCTGTACAGTTTTATCTCTGTCTCTGTATCTGTATCTCTCACTGTCTCTGTCTGTCTCCATCTGTCTGTCCTTGTCTGTCTGTCTGCCTGCCTGCCTGCCTGTCTGTCTGTCTGTCTCTCTGCCTGAGTTTGTCTCTCTCTGCCTCTGTCTCTTTCTTCCTTTCCGTTCCATTTAAACTCCTCTGTCTCTCTCTCTCTCTGATGCCTCCTGTCTGTCTCGTTTGTGTATGTACTCGTACATGTGTATTATATTAGTTTTTTTCTATATATGTTAAACTCTGTGTATTGAACACTGTGCAGCGAACCCAAAAGAATTTGGAGAAAACCGCCATAAAAAATGATTTAATATTGTTGATAATACACATCTCGAACCCCCCACTTCCCCTTCTCTCTCTCTCTCCCTCTATCTCTCTCTCTCCCCCTCAATTTCTCAATCGTTCCATCCCCTTATATACTGCCTCTTCCTCTCTGGGTGAGTCTCTGTCTCTCTGTCCCTCTCTTTCTAGTCAGCATGCATATATCTACATGTATGAACCCCACCCTACCCTCTCTCTTTCTATCTGTTATTACTCCTCCATCTCTCCATCGTCCCATCCCAATACTCTCTCTCTCTCTCTCTCTCTCTCGCTCTTTCTCTTTCT
>CM060314.1:12981230-12988730 GCA_030674185.1 Monoplex corrugatus | reverse complement strand
TTGGTGAGAGTGCTGTTGATTTTGGTTCCTGTCTTTTGCTACGGATAGTTAGGATTTTTGGTAGCGGGAATATCGATTGAGGTTATTACTGGGTTGACTCTGGGTAGTCTCTCAACGGCTTTTTTCTTTGACATCAATTTTCTCCCAATTTCTTTTTTTTTTCTTTTCTTTTTTTTCTGTTTCTAGGACGTCCCATCCCACGTACAAATCTCGAAGAAGTTGGTTGTTAAGGGAGCAACAGTTTTGCCCTCGGATACTCTCCTATGCCTTCTGTCTGTCCCTCTCTGTCTCTGCCTGTCTGTCTCTCTTGACTCTCTATCTGTCTGTCTGTCTGTCTCTCTCTCTCTCGACTCTCTGTCTGTCTGTCTGTTTGTCTCTCTTTCTCTTTCTTTCTTTCTTTATCTATCTGTCTCTCTTTCTTTCACAACACTCTTTATCTCTATATGTGTGTCTCTCTCTATCTCTCTCTTTCTTTCTTTCTCTTTCTTTAACTGTATGTCTCTCTTTCTTTCACAAACACTCTCTCTCTAACTCTGTCTCTCTTTTTCTTTCTTTCATTCTTTCTTTCTCAATTTCTCTTTTTCTTTGTCCGGCTGTCTCTCATTCTTTCACACACACTCTCTTCCTATTCCTATCTCTCTCTCTTTCCCTCCCTCCCTCTCTCCCTCCCTCTCTCTCTCTCCCCCTCTCTCTGTTTCTCTCTTTCTTTCTTTCTCTCTTTATCTGTCTGTCTTTCTTTCACACACACTCTCTATCTCTATATACACGTCTTTATTCAACTCTCTCTCTCTTTTCTTTCTTTCTCTCTTAATCTCTCTTTTTCTTTCTTTCACACACACTCTATCTCTATATGTATCTGTCTCTCTCCCTTCCTCCCTCCCTCTCTCTCTCTCTCTACTTGAGGCTGGCATCAAGCAGATCAATACATCATCTTTGTGTTGGGCACTTTGTGTGTGCCCCTGAAGCACTCCCCCAAGCGTCTTTTGGGGGCTGGGGATGGTCCCCTGGTTCTAATTCACACAATTAGGCGAGTGAAGCAATCACGTTGTACGTGCTGGGTCTGCATTCAACAGGGTGACCTCGCCTCCCCGCCCCTCCACCCCCCCCCCCCGCCCCACACCATTTTCCTGCTAGTCTCTTATTGTGACTTTTCCTGTGTTCTTGTCGGTTAAGTTTGTAAAGGGAAAAAATAGTTGCAAGCGATGTATATTAAGTTTACAAAGGCAAAACAGAATATCTACAAGCGTGAACATTTAAGACGATTATCAGAGATGGGTTAATATTCTTCTTGTGTCTTTTCATGCCTCTTCCTGCGTGTGTGTTTGTGTTGAGTATATATATATATTAATATATATATAAAATATTATGTGTGTTGTATGTGTGTGTGGTGGTGTGTGTGTGTATGCATGTGTGTGTGTGTGTGGTGTATGTGTGTGTGTATGTGTGTGTGTGTGCGTGTGTGTGTGTGTGTGTGTGTGTGTGTATTATATCGCCCTTCCCTTCTGTTCGTGTCTTACACATGACCTTTAAAAACGTATGTAGGCTGGCACTGCGGATAACGCAATCAACTCAAGATCTGATATCTTGAGTTCAATCCCAGCCCGCAATATAAAAAATGGCCTGTTTGACATGACAAGAGACAAGACAGAGAAGAGACAAGACATACAGACAAAACACGAGACAAGACAAAACAAGAGTCAAGACAAAAAAAGGACAGGAGACAAGACAAGACAAAACAGACAAGACAAGATAGAGACAAGACAACAGACAAAAAAACAGACAAGACAACAGACAAGACGAGACAAAACAGACACAAGACAAGACAAACCAGGAGCAAATTTTCGGCCAAATTGACCTTTGTCAAGCGTGAACAAAAGACAAAAGAATAAATGTACTAAATTAACAGTGTTCCTGAAGTCCCATTTCAATATCATAGCAGTGCATAGGGTTTTCCCCACATTCAGAAGGGTCTGCTAGATAACTGCAGGCAGATAAGGGGGTGGAGGGTGGAGAGCATATGGAACAGTCCGAAAACAACGAATCTCTCCAGAAGAACAAAAGTCCACACTCCCAAGAAGCTCATCATGACCTTCGTCGCCATCTCGTCCATGTTCATTGCCTTGTTGATGGTGTTAGTGCCGTTGACTTAGTTTTATGTCTGCAGGGAACCTTGTTCGCTTGGGCTCTTAGGTTATGGAATTATCGATCGGGAATATGACCAGTCTGACTCTTTAACACTTTCTTGGCATCTTCCCCCTTCCCCTCCCCCATCTCCCCACCCTCCCTTTTTCTTCTTGTCTCTGCTTGTCTTCTTCATGTCTGCTGTTTTCCTTAAAAGCTTGGCGGTTTACCACCTCAGCGATCATGGATTGCTGAGAGAGAAATTGTTTGTTGTGTTTGAAAAGTTTTCCTGCACAATCCCAGCACTACTCTGATCAATAGGCCATCAATGCTAGTCACCCCCCCCCCTCTCTCTCTCTCTCTCTCTCTCTCCGTAATCCTCTCGTCTCTCTAAACCATCTTCCCATTTCTTTTCGTCTCTGGGATGTCCCACACACAGACGTCATAGAGGTAGGCTTTAGGGAAGTACCACTCTATCTCTCGGTCTCTTTGTCTCTCGGTCTCTCTGTCTCTATCTGTCTTTGTGTGTCTCTGTTTTTGTCTGTCTGTCTCTGTCTGTCTTCCTGACTGTCTGTCCGTCTTTCTGTCTGTCTGTCTGTCTCTCTCTCTCTCGTTTAAAATGTTAAATTGTGCCGAAACATAATTAATGTTAGTATGAAGATGCGGTTTTGTTGTTTTCGTCATCCTCCTGTTGAAGAGCTATGGTCTTATTAAAGAAACCATCAGAAACCTGAACTCTCTCTCTCCTCTCTCTCTCTCTCTCTCTCTCTCTCTCTCTCTCTCTCTGTCTCTGTCTCTCTGTGTGTCTCTGTCTGTCTCTCTCACTTCCCTTCGAAAATAAAAATGTGTTCTCGACCTAAGAAAAAAAAGTTTTCTCGGTCTCTCATTAATCTTCCCTCCATTTTTTTAATATATTTTCTGTCCAATTGTGTTTTTCATGGGACGTCCCACATACAAGCAACAATAGTCTTGCTTCCACTTGTACACAGACACACACATTCTCTCTCTCTTCTCTTACCTTCTCTCTCTCTTCTCTTCTGTTATCTTCTCTTATCTTATACATCTTTCTCTCTCTTCACCTATCTTCTCTCTCATCTCTCTCTTCTCTTATCTTCTCTCTCCCACTCTCTCTCTCTCTCTCTCCTCTTTTCTTTTCTCTTCTCTCTCTCTCTCTCCCTCTCCCCTCTCTGTCTTTCTCTCCCCCTCTTTCCTCCGTCTCTTCTTAATCCCCTCCTTCCATTTCATTCTGTTCTCCATGGGACGTCCCTAACAGAGGCAACAGTCTTGCTTCCCCCAATCCACACACACATACTCTCTCTCTCTCACTCTCTCTCTCTCTCTCTCTCCCTCTCTGTCTCTCTGTCTGTCTCTCCCCCCCCCCCCCTCTTCTCTCATTCTCTACCTACTTGTGGTTTGGCTCTAAACAGATCAATACATCATCTTTGTGGCCAAGACATTCAACGTGCCTGGGAGCACCCCATGTAAGCGTCTTGTTGAAGCGTGCAGTACAGTCTCTGGGGCTGGGGGAGGGTCCCCCTGGTTCTGATTCACCAAATTAGGGGAGTGAGGCAATCACGTTGTGCATGCTAGTTCACCAATTACCGTGGGTGCACCCCCCACTCCCTCCCCTGTCTTCTCCTGATCTTGTCTGTGTTGTTTTGAGTTTGGAACAGAGAAGTTTCAGGCGTCTTTTCTTTATCGTGCTATGTGATTCTGGGTTTGGGATGATTCCTTGATTCTAGTTGTCTTGAGTCTAGGAATGAGGGAATTGCGATGTGAATGCCTGTTCAGCAATTAGCGTGGTGAACCCTTGTGTCTTTTTGTGATCTTTCCTGTCTTGTTGTATTCGTGTGTATTTTTGATTTTGTCACAATGGATTTATCGTGTACAGTTTGACCTGCTCTCCCTGGGAGGTTCGTGCGTCGCCACACTACAGCGCCACCCATTTTGTTATGAATTTAGAGAAAGAAATCTCTGCCAAGAAAGAATATTGAGGTTTCTGTTAATAGTCTTCTTGTGTTTTATCACGCCCCCCCCCCCCCCCCCCTCTCATGTCTTATCATACTCTTTGCTGTCTCTATGTCCGTGTTCTTGGTGTCAGTGCTGCTGACTTAGATTTTTGTCTGCAGGAAATATTTTTCTTTGCCTGGGCTTTCTGAATTATAGAATTATTGATTTTGAATATTGTGGGCAGGATCTACTGCTTTCCGGGCAACATTTCTCTGTTCCATTTTCTTCTGCTGTTTAGTTTCAAAGCAAGATGACTTATCATGTGAATCATTTGCGATTACTGTGAAATACTCGACAGAGTATAAGTTTCTTCTACATCAGATTAACTAACGAAATCTGATAGTACTGCCTTACCACAACAGTAAAGACTCTATTTCATTAGCTTTCCTCAGCTGTCCCAGGTTTTTACTTAACGTTGTAGGTTCAATGTAAAAGTGAAAGAATGCTTATCCTACAGTTTTTTTCTGGTTGCAAAACAGTCCCCCCCCCCCCCCACCACCACCACATTTCCATCTTCTTACCCCATATACCCAAACAACACAGCAACATTTTTCACCAACTTATGACGCTATGTTTGCAGCAACAACTACAATAAGCCGGATCGTGCAGATTTACAGCGCTCTTTCGGAAGAAGCCACAGGAACACTAAAAAGCAAAGCAAAGCAACACACACACACATACACACACACACACACACACACACGCACAGAGAGAGAGAGAGAGAGAGAGAGAGAGAGAGAGATGAGAGACAGACAGAGAAGAGAGACAGAGAGACAGACAGACAGACAGAGACAGACACTGACATAGAGAGAGAGAGACAGAGAGAGAGAGAGAGAGAGAGAGAGGAGAGAGAGAGAGACAGAAAGAAATATAAACACACACACACACACACACACACACGCATAAGAGAGAGAGGGAGAGAGAGAGCGAGAGAGAGACAGAGAGACAGAGAGAGAGAGACAGAGAAAAATAAATACACAGACACACACGTACATACACACACACACATACGCGCGCGCGCGCACAGACACACACACACAAATCAACACAATGACACACACATACACACGCACACACCGTCTAAAAGCACATATGTGAATATACGTTAAAAGAAATAACGAACACACACACACACAGAGAGAGAGAGAGAGAGAGAGAGAGAGAGAAATAGACACACAACACACACAACACACACACACACACCACACACACACACACACACACACACACACACACACACAATACACATACCAGCTCTCATCACATACACACATATACACACAGACACACGTACACACAACAACAACAACAAGAAAAGCCACCTCAACAACAACAACACCATCCCCATCAATCAGTCTTGTTTACCACAGGTTATCTTGCTCATGTTGTTCTGGAGGCTTCCTCTCATGTTGCAACAATTTCTTTGTCACACACACACACACACACACACACACACACACACACACAACACACACACACACACACAACACACAACACACACACTCATACACACACACTCACACACACACACACACACACACCACACACACACTCATACACACACTCATACACACACTCATACACACCAACACTCATACACACACATACATACATACATACATATCATATCATATCATATCATATCATATCATATATGTCTGTCTCTCTCTGTCCCTCTCTCAGTCCCTGTCTCTGTCTCTCTCTCTCTCTCTCCTCTCTCTCTCTGATATTTTGATTTCCAGCGGCACAAGTTATAGGCTAAAAGCATTTATTTGTTTGTTGTTGCTTTTTTTTTTCTCGAACTACGTATATGTATAGAACAACATTACAACAGAATAAATGTATCGATAAATCAATCAATCAGATACGAAAAACAAGCAGACCGACCGACTGACCGACAGATAGACAGGCAGACAAACAGACAGACAGACAGACAGACAGAGAGTGCAGTTGGAGGGGAGAGAAGAACAACAGCGTCATAATTCAATTTCTTTTGCCACGAGTTTTCTGTCAGTGTTGTTCGCAAGGCTTCTTCTGTCATTGCACCACTTTGTCTTGTAGGATTTCTCTCCTGTCCGTAACTGATTCTCTCTCTCTCTCTTTCCTCTCTCCTCTCTTTCTCTTTCTTCTTTTTTCTTCTCTTTTTCTTTTCTTCTCTTTCTTTCCTTCTTTTCTCCCTTTCTTCTTTCTCTCTCCTCTCTCTTCTTTCTCCTCTTTCTTTCTTTCTTTCTTTCTCTTCTTTCCTTTTCTCTTCTTTTTTCTTCTTCTTTCTTTCTCTCTCTCCTCTTTCTTTCCCTTCTTCTTCTTCTTCTTTCTTTCTCTCTCTCTTTTCTCTTCTCTCCCTTCTCTCTTTCTTCTCTTTTCTCTCTCCCTCTCTTTCTCTCTTTCTCTCTCTTCTTCTTCTCTTTCTCTTCTCTACTCTCTTTCTCTCTTCTTTCTTCTTCTTTCTCTCTCCTCCTCTCTCTCTCACTTCTTCCTCTCTCTTCTCTTACCGCTCCACCTACCTACACCTTCACACACACACACCACACCACACCACACACAGTCCGAAGAGAAAAAGACGATCAAGCGCAGCAGAGAGAGAGAGAGAGAAGAGAGGACAACGAGAGAGAAGAGAGAGAGAGAAACGAGAGAGAGAGAGAGAGAGAGAGAGAGAGAGAAACTGAAAACTCCAGATGACTGAAGGATAACATTTGTAGTTCAAGCGAACTTGTCTTACAACTAGTCCTTACTATTCTATAGGTATATAACTATAAGCATGCAAACAAAAGGAAAAGGCATGAATTAAAACTTGACAAGTAGAATAAGAGACAGACAGACAGACAGACAGAGAGAGGGAGAGAGAGGTGGGGAGAGGTGGGGAGAGAGAGAAAAAGAGAGACAGAGACAGAAACAGACAGACAGAGAGAAGCAGAGACAGAAACAGAGACAGAGAGAGAGAGAGAAGCGGAGAGAGACAGAGACAGAGAGAGAGACAGACAGACAGAGAGACAGACAGACAGAGAGGGAGAGAGACGGGGAGAGAGAGAGAAAGAGAGAGAGACAGAGAGACAGACAGAAACAGACAGAGAGAAGCAGAGACAGAAACAGAGACAGAGAGAGAGAGAGAGAAGCGGAGAGAGACAGAGACAGAGAGAGAGACAGACAGACAGACACAGACAGAGAGACAGACTGAGAGGGAGGCAGAGAGACAGAAAGAGAGTGAGAGAGAGACAGAGGGAGAGAGAGAGAGAGAGAGAGAGAGACAGAGGGAGAGAGAGAGAGAGGGAGAAAGAGAATTGAGATAGATAGATAGAGAGAGAGATTGAGAGAAAGAGAGAGACAGAGACAGAGATATAGAGAGAGTGAGACAAAGAGAGAGGCAGAAAC
>CM060314.1:12976230-12978730 GCA_030674185.1 Monoplex corrugatus | reverse complement strand
ATATGTTTTATGTATGTATGTATGTATGTATGTATGTATGTATGTATGTGTCTGTCTGTCTGTCTATTTATCCATCTGTCTGTCTGTTTGTCTATCTATATATCCACCTATCTGCCTACCTACCTACCTACATCTATCTATCTATCTATCTATCTATCTATCTATCTATCTCTGTAAATCTATATATACATGCATCTATCTCTCACTCTATCTACCTACCTACCTACCTATCTAACTACCTATCTATCTATCTATCTCTGTAAATCTATATATACATGCATCTACTCTCTATCTATCTATCTACCTACCTACCTATCTAACTACCTATCGATTTATCTATCTATCATACCCCTCTATCAATCTATACATCTACCTATCTTTTTATCTCCCATCCATCAATGTCTGTCAATCTATCTATCTGTCTATCTATCTGTCTATCTGTCTGTCTATCTATCTATCAATCTATCTATCTATCTATCTATCTATCTATCCATCCATCATCCATCCATCATCTATCTATCCATCCATCCATCCATCTACCTATCTAATCTACCTATTTATCTAAACATCTATCTATCTACCTATCTATCTATCTGTATCCCCCCATCTGTCTCCCTATCTGTATATCTATATCTGTCTCTCTCTCTCTCTCTAATAATCTCTATATCTACCAATCTCTCCCTCTGCCCCCCCCCCCCCTCTCTCTCTCTCTCTATCTATCTATTCAAAAGGTCTTACACAAATCAACAAGTATGGCCGTCATCGTTTTGTTTTCCCCCCATAACTTTAAGCTGACCAATCCCTATCCTGTCTCCCCCCCTCCCCCTCCCCTCCCCTCCCACCTCTTACTCATTTACTCAGACAATCAATTGATCAAGTTATTTACAGCCCAGTTGATCATGTTGGCCACCTCACAGCCTCTCCCTTTTCCCATTTCGTTTTTTATTTTCTCTCGTGAAAACAGTCTCGAACAGCGTAAACCTCAAGTCGGTATTCCTTCTTTTTTGTGAGGATTGAGGGAACTATATGTCTGTCTTGTCTGTTTGTCTGTCTATCTGTCTGTTTGTCTGTTTGTCTGTCTGTCTGTCTGTCGGTCGATCTGTCTATGTATGTATGTATGTATGTATCTTACTATCTATCTATCTATCCGTCTCTGTCTGCCTCTCTCTCTCTCTCTATCTCTGCCTATCTGTCTGTCTGTCTCTTTCTGTTTCTGTGCTCTCTCTCTCTCTCTCGGAAAGTTGAAGAAAGGCTGATTGACAGCAGATTAAAATGGCCGATGGAAATCCCAGACCCTGCTGCCCCGACACTGTCGTGATGGGAATGAGCTGGCCCTGGGGTTTTGAGGGGTGGGGTACACACACACACACACACACACACACACACACACACACACACACACACACACACACACATACACCATATATATATATATACAGACACACACATGCGCACGCACGCACACACACGCACACCCAAACATACACACATACACATCCCCCCCCCCACACACACATATCCCCCCACACACACACATAACCCCCATACACACATAACCCACATACACACACACACACACATACATACTCCACATACACACACACACACACACGCAAGCACACACACGCACACACATACACCCATACACACACACACGCTCACACACACACACGCACGCACATACACCCATACACACACACACACACGCTCACGCACGCACACACACACACACCCCATACACACACATATAACCCCCACGCACACACACATACCCCCCCACACATCCCCCCACACACATGCACACACCCCACACATATACACACACATACCCCCCCCCCCCCACACACACAACACACACACAGACACAATCTCTCTCTCTCTCTCTCTCACGTACACACACACACACACACACACACCTCTCTCTCTCTCTCTCTCACTCTCTGTTTCTCTCTCTCTCTCTCTCTCTCTTCCCCTTCCCTCAAGGGGGCAACAAAACGTCACGGGGCGATGACATACCGTCTACAACGTATTGATGTACACGCCATTCTGTGTGTGATGTCATGGGGCACTGGGCCAGACAAGGTCGTGGAAAAAGAGCAAAGATTAAAAGGGCTGTCGTTCAGACTTTTAGATAGAGCAGTTTTTACAGCTGTCCCTGCTTGGCGCAGAGGTTGACCTCCCGCTTTCCAATCCGACTGCCCGAACTTGCGTGAGTTCCAGTCTTGTTTAACACCGCGGAGTGGATGAAGTCAGAGAGGGTGGGAGATGTACTTGCAGCCGACAAAAGATAGATTCGTATGGATGGCCATGATCGCCAACGTCATGCGGCAAGGCACATGATGATGATGCTGTGTGTGTGGGTATGTTCATACGCAATAGCTGGTGGCTCATCCATTGACAGACAACAATAATTTCAAACTTGCTTATCAAGTTTTTGTGTACGGATGTGTGAACAGGCAATATATTGGCGACTCATCCGTTGACAGAAAACGAAAGTTCA
>CM060314.1:12963730-12971230 GCA_030674185.1 Monoplex corrugatus | reverse complement strand
CACACATATATATATAGAGAGAGAGAGAGGCAGGCAGACAGACAGACAGAGAAAGAGACAAAGATATGTAGACAGATGGACAGAGTGTCAGACATACAGACAGACAGACAGATAGATAGGTAGGCAGATAGATAGATAGACAGCTGCATTTATATTCATATTCGATTGTCACAGCTACAGTTGATTTGCCACCTGAAATTCGGGTTGCTCTTCTTTCTGAGCACGTCGCCGCAGTGCAGCGCTACCCAATTTATTATTTTTATTTGACTAAGACTTCAGAAAGGCAAGAAGGCTAACTGGTCTTCAAGGGGAGGGACCTGGGAAATCAATCTCTCTACTGTTTTTTCTTTTTTTTTACCAAGGCAGCCGGGCAATACCCTGCTCAAGATTTTCAACTGCCGTGAGATCTTTACCGTGCGCAGGCTAGAAGGCACACGGGTCCGAGTCGTTTTTTCGTCCCCTTCCGAAGGACTAGAACTGGTTTTCCAGTGAAATGAGGAGAAAAGTCGAGGTCTCAACGGCAACATCGAGTTTAGTTATTGATAGGCGAACGTCTGAACCACTGTGCCACTCTTCTATACGAAATGAAACAAGAGGAGAGGCAGAAGGCAGAAGGCAGTAACATCAAACACAGATTCTTTTCACCCCGATCTCCATCCATTTCTGCGTGGGCACATAATTCACCCACTGAGGTTGTCTTCTTTACAATGCAAGATGGTCTCTGACTGGGATGAAAGATTCATATAATTGTCTCTGTCTGTCTGTCTCAGTCTCTGTGTGTTTGTGTGTGTGTCTGTCTCTGTGTCTGTCTCTCTCTGTCTCTCTCTCCCTCTCTCTCTCTCCTTTTCTGTCTCTGTTCCACTGTGTCTCTGTCTTTCCTATCTTTCTCATCTTCCCCTCTCTCCTTCTCTTTCCCTCCTTTCTATCACTCTGTCTCTCTCTGTCTCTCTCTCTCTCTCTGTCTCTGTCTCTCTCTCTCTTTTAACCCTTATCTCTGTCTCTTTGTGTCTCTGTCTCCCTTGCTGCCTTCCTTTTTCTTTCACCTCACTGTTTTTGTACAAAATACGTCAGCAAAATAATGTTTAAAATCTGTTAACATGTGCCGCTTTCTGTGCGGGGCTGTTTGGTTCTTTTGACAGAGCCATGAGCTCAAGATCTTGTATCACCAGTTCAATCCCAGCTCACGATGTTAAAAAAAAACTGGCCTGTTCACTACCCATGTTAATATTTACAGCATTCTGGTGGTGTCAGCCCAATGCTTCATAGATCCCTTCTCCCCCCCCCCCTCCTCAGTCTCCTCATTTCAACACCTGGCCAGTAGATAGGGTTTTGAGTCTCTCATCATCATCATCAGGTGCCCTGCCGCATGGCGTTGGCGATCATGGACTTCCATTTGTCTCTATCTCTCGTTGCCCCCAGCATCTCCCCCACCTTCCTCGTCCCCAGCCACTCTGCAAGTCCGTCCAGCATTTTCTCCCTGGGTCTACCCGGTGCTCTCTTTCCCTCCAGCTTTCCCGTTGTGACCAGGTGCTCCAAATCCCCTTCCTCATAAATGGCCTATAAATGTTGCCTGTCTTTTCCTAATCTTCCTTATGAGTGATCTACTTGTGTCTGCCTCCATCGTTTGTTTTCTTTGCTGTCCATGGAACTCTCAACATTCTTCTTAGAAACTACATCTCCGCTGCCTCAATCTTGTTCTGGCTTTACTTGTTGACTGTCCACGCCTCGCATCCGGTCCGTACAACAGTATTGGTTCTATATAACATTCAAGAACTCTCTTCCTGATGTTAATTGACAGTCTTTAAGCCTGCCAAATAACTGCTGGCAGATTTGGGAGGAACGCATATGGAACTGGCCGATCGAGATGAACCCGTTCTCGAACCAACGCCAACAATACCTCAGCGGAATGCTATGCAATTGGCCAACAGGAATGAACCGTTTTCAAACACACTCCAAACTGTAACAGTACTTCAAGCTGTCCACAAATCTAGTGGGAACATAACTGCATGGATATGACCCAGCATACCGTCATGACCGTGCCCACAACAGTGTATAATGTTTCCAACTCACAAATGCTGGAACACGATACATAATGTAATAATGATACAAAGAGAATACTGCGCTGACCCTTTGACACCCGCAGCTTGTCTAACATCCTGCATTACCAACCAAGCTGGCAAAGCAAAAACTTAACCCTCTGATTCCCTCAACCTATCCACCAGCTTCCTGCAGCAGAAACCAGGACTGCAGGACTTTTTTCCATGCAGTTCCAAGATCGGTCCTGTATCCCACATGAAGACCAATACCAGTATGCCTACTAATCCATCGGATCGACGGGAGAGCCCATTTCATCATCATCAAAAAATCATCGTCTTCATCATCTTCTTCTTCACCGCCACCACCATCATCATCATAATCACCATCACCATCGTCATCATCGTTGTCGTTCTCATCGTCGTCGTCGTCGTCATCTTCACCATCATCATCACTACTACCACCACCACCACCATCTTCATCGTCATCATCACCACCACCATCATCATCACCTCCAACGTCATCGTCATCATCACCACCACCACCACCACCACCATCAAAGCAGCAGCACCACCACCATCATCATCACCATCATCATCATCATCATCACCATCATCATAACCACCAATGCGACTGTGTGAACACGAAAAAAGTCACTTCGATTTCGGAAGTCACACAATCAGGCGACAAGTTCTTCGCGTTTTCCAATACAGGAATGTGTGTTATTGTGAAGTGTGACTCCTCTTCCTCTCTCCTCTGCTTTTACCTTGTTGATGTTGACAGGCAATTATGACAGTGGTGATGGGAAAGCTGAAGGGAAAGACAGCACCAGGTAGACCCAGGGAGAAAATATTGGACGGACGTGCAGAGTGGCTGAAGACAGAGAGGGTGGAAGAGGCGCTTGCGGCAACAAGGGATAGAAACAGATGGAAAGCCATGATCGCCAACTCCATGTGGCAAGGCACTTGATGATGATGATGATGATGATGATGATGTTGATGGGAAGGCTTACATGCTCGCTCTCTCTCTCTCTCTCTCTCTTCTCTTCTCTCTCTCTCTCTCTCTCTATCTCTCTCTTTCTCTCTCTCTCTCTCTTCTCTCTCTCTCTCTCTCCTCTGCCCCCGTCTTTCTGTCTGTCTCTGTCTGACTCTCTCTCTCTCTCTCTCCCTGTGTCTGTCTCTGTCTGTCTGTCTGTATGTCTGTCTGTTTGTCTCTCTCTCTTTATGATACGTAGATTTAAAACGATGTTTGAAAAAAAAAAGTCTTTTAGCCAATACCTTCTACCGTTAGGATTAGGAGTTTACTGTTGAAAAATAAATTATTTTGTCACTGTCACTGTCGTTGTCATTGTCATTCATTTTCCTTCACCTCCTCTTCCTTATCGTCATCATCACCACCACCATCATCAACGTTAATATCATCTCCCTCATTATCATTATGAATGGAGCTCCAAAACGGTAACATATCAGCATGGCAGGACTATCTCGTCCTCAAGCGACCCCTGACCTCTACGTTCGCCTCCCCCACACTCCTTCCCTGCTCTCCCTCACCCTCCCCTATCCGCCTTCTGGCTGTCCCCACGGACAGGGAGGGGGAGGGAGGAGGGGGCAGGAAATAGAATGGTTCTGATGATTCCTCCCTAAATATTTCCATCACAATTCGGCTGATCTCATTGCCAAAAATGCTGTTGGGGTAAAAAAAATGATTATATTAAAAAAAAAAAGAAGGAAAAAAAAAAAACGACTCTCGCCGAGGGCACGTACGCACGCAGGCTTTGTGTGCGAGCACTTGACATAAATGCAATGATACGAGAAGAAAAAATAAGGGACACAGCGAAAACACACACACACACACACACACACACACACACACATACTCACACAGCGAGAGCGAGAGAGAGAGCGAGAGAGAGAGAGACAGAGACAGAGAGAGAGACAGAGAGAGCGACAGAGAGACAGAGAGAAGACAGACAAACAGAGACAGACAGACAGAGACAGACAGGCAGACAGAGAGAGAGAAAGCGAGAGGCACAGGGAGAGAGAAAGACAGACAGAGAAAGAGAGAGAGACAAAAGCACGGAGAGAGAGAGAGAGAGAGAGAAAGAGAGAGGAGAGACAGAGACAGACAGACAGACAGACAGAGACAGAGAGACAGAGAGGAAAAGACGGACAGACAGAGACAGAAAGAAGAGTTTGGAGTTTGCTCGAGAGGGATTCATCGCGCTCAGAGAATTCCATATGCGCTCCATCCGAATCTTCCAGCAATTATCTAGCAGACTCCCTGAGCCTACAAAAAAAAACAACCTATGCAATAGCAATGCCTTGAGAGATTAAGAACAATTACAGAAGAAAAAGTAAGCAGTCAGATAAAGAAAGACATGAGGACAGAGAAAAAAGGACAGACAGGGAGAACAGATAAAACAATGTTTACAGAAGAGAACAAGACAGTGATCAAAACGGAGAAGAAGACAAACAGAGAAAGACTAAAAGGACAGACAAGACGGAAAAGACAGACAAAGAAAAGAAAAAGAAACAATTAGCGAAGCGAGTAAAACAAAAAACAGAACAAACAAGGAGATGGATTGGAGAACAAGCTTGTTCATAACTCTGTGGGGGCAGAGACAGACCAGAGAACAAACAGACAAAACTGACTCAGAGACAGACAGACAGACTAGAGAACAAACAGACAAAACTGACTCAGACAGAGACAGACAGACAGACTAGAGAACAAACAGACAAAACTGACTCAGACAGAGACAGACAGACAGACTAGAGAACAAACAGACAACTGACTCAGACAGAGACAGACAGACAGACTAGAGAACAAACAGACAAAACTGACTCAGACAGAGACAGACAGACTAGAGAACAAACAGACAACTGACTCAGACAGAGACAGACAGACAGACTAGAGAACAAACAGACAAAACTGACTCAGAGACAGACAGACTAGAGAACAAACAGACAAAACTGACTCAGACAGAGACAGACAGACTAGAGAACAAACAGACAAAACTGACTCAGACAGAGACAGACAGACAGACTAGAGAACAAACAGACAACTGACTCAGAGACAGACAGACAGACTAGAGAACAAACAGACAAAACTGACTCAGAGACAGACAGACAGACTAGAGGACAAACAGAAAAAACAGACAGACAGCCAGAGACAGACAGCCAGACAGACTAGAGGACACAAAAAACAGACACACAGACTAGAGGATAAACAGCTAAAACAGCCAGACTAGAGGACAAACAGCCAAAACAGCCAGCCAGAGACAGACTAGAGGACAAACAGCCAAAACAGCCAGCCAGAGACAGACTAGAGGACAAACAGCCAAAACAGCCAGCCAGAGACAGACTAGAGGACAAACAGCCAAAACAGCCAGCCAGAGACAGACTAGAGGACAAACAGCCAAAACAGCCAGCCAGAGACAGACTAGAGGACAAACAGCCAAAACAGCCAGCCAGAGACAGACTAGAGGACAAAGCCAAAACAGCCAGCCAGAGACAGCCAGACTAAGGACAAACAGCCCAAACAGCCAGACTACCAGACTAGAGGACGAACAGCCAAAACAGCCAGACTAGAGGACAAAGTCAAAACAGCCAGCCAGACAAGAGGACAAAGCCAAAACAGCCAGCCAGAGACAGCCAGACTAGAGGACAAACAGCCAAAACAGCCAGACTAGAGGACAAAGCCAAAACAGCCAGCCAGAGACAGCCAGACTAGAGGACAAACAGCCAAAACAGCCAGACTAGAGGACAAAGCCAAAACAGCCAGCCAGAGACAGCCAGACTAGAGAACAAAGCCAAAACAGCCAGCCAGAGACAGCCAGACTAGAGAACAAAGCCAAAACAGCCAGCCAGAGACAGCCAGACTAGAGGAAAAACAGCCAAAACAGCCAACCAGACTAGAGGACAAACAGCCAAAACAGCCAGCCAGAGACAGCCAGACAGAGGACAAAGCCAAAACAGCCAGCCAGAGACAGCCAGACTAAGGACAAAGCCAAAACAGCAACCAGAGACAGCCAGACTAGAGGACAAACAGCCAAAACAGCCAGCCAGAGAAAAGCCAGGACTAGAGGAAACCAAAACAGCAGCAGAGACAGCCAGATAGAGACAACACCTAAACAGCAACCGAGACAGCCAGATAGATGACAAACAGCAAAACGCCAGCCAGAACAGCCAGACTAGAGGACAACAGCCAAAACAGCAAACCAGACGCCAGATAGAGGACAAACAGCCTAAACGCCACCAGAGACAGCCAACTAGAGGACAAACAGCCAAAACAGCAGCCAACTAGTGACAAACAGCAAAACAGCAGCCAGAACAGCCAGATAGAGGACAAACAGCCAAACAGCCAGCAAGACAGCCAACAGATACAACAGCCAAAACAGCAGATGAGGACAAACAGCCAAAACACCACAGAGACAGCAGACGATAAAACAGCAAACACGCCAGAACAGCCAACAGTGAAAACAGCAAAACAGCAGCAAGACAGCCGACTAGAGGACAAACAGCCAAAAGCAGCAGACTAGATGACAAAACAGCCAAAACAGCCAGCAGGACAGCCAGACTAGAGGACAAAGCCAAAACAGCCAGCAGAGACAGCCAGACTAGATGACAACAGCCAAACAGCCAGCCGAGACAGCCAGACTAGAGGACAAACAGCCAAAACAGCCAATGAGGACAAACAGCAAAACAGCAGCCAGAGACAGCCAGACAGATGACAACAGCCAAAACAGCCAGCCAGAGACAGCCAGTAGAGAACAAAGCCAAAACAGCCCCCAAAAAGAAGGGGACAGGCCAGACAGCCAACTAGAGCAAACCACTAGATGACAAACAGCCAAAACAGCCAGCCAGGAGACAGCCAGACTAGAGGACAAAACAGCCAAAACAGCCCAGAGCAGCCAGACTAGATGACAAACAGCCAAAACAGCCAGCCAGGAGAACAGCCAGACTAGAGGACAAAGCCCAAAAAAGCCAGCCAGAGACAGCCAGACTAGATGACAAACAGCCAAAACAGCCAGCCAGGACAGCCAGACTAGAGGACAAACAGCCAAAACAGCCAGACTGAGGACAAACAGCCAAAACAGCCAGCCAGAGACAGCCAGACTAGAGGACAAACAGCCAAAACAGCCAGCTAACAGAAAAAACCCGAGACAGCAGACTAGAGGACAAAGCCAAAACAGCCAACCAGAGACAGCCAGACTAGAGGACAAACAGCCAAAACAGCCAGCCAGAGACAGCCAGACTAGAGGAACAAAGCCAAAACAGCCAGCCCAGAGACAGCCAGACTAGAGGACAAACAGCCAAAAACAGCAGCCGAGACAGCCAGACTAGAGGACAAAAGCCAAAACAGCCAGCCAGAGACAGCCAGACTAGAGGACAAACAGCCAAAACAGCCAGCCAGAGACAGCCAGACTAGAGGACAAGCAGCCAAAAACAGCCAGCCAGAGACATCCAG
>CM060314.1:12948730-12951230 GCA_030674185.1 Monoplex corrugatus | reverse complement strand
CAGAATAACAGAACTGGCATTAAATTAAGGTAGGCAGCCAACACGTCAGTTCTCATGTTGCCATCCAGGATTGAACTCCAGACATCAGACCATGAGTGTACAACTCTATCAAACAGAACCAACCAGCCCACAGACGTTAACGCATCATAAACATTTCACTGCCAATTCATTATAATGCAGTACAAACATATGGGATAAACATATACACGAGCGTAGCTGCCAAATGGACGGGTGATCCAACCAGCTATAAAACAGCTTCCTGTCCCTCTTCCGGACGGGGAAATTGAAACAGCAAAAACAAACAAAGCAAAACACACACACACACAAAAACAAACAAAACAAACAAACAAACAAAAACAGAGGATGGGTACCCCTCTTTTAATGCCGGCCCTTCGAAAAGTTGAGAGCTCTACCACCTCATCTCTCTCACGACGTCTAGGTTATGGAAACAACCTTCACTTTTACTTTCTCGTACCCCTGGCCTCAGTTTTCCCTCTTCCTCTGGATTCAAGATCTCATATCTTGAGTTCAATCCCAGCCCACAAGATTTCTATTTCAATTTCAATTTCTCAAGATGACGTCTCTGCGCTCGGAGTCACAGGTGCCATGTGATGGAGAAGATCCGGAATGATCTCGGCAAAAACCTTAAGCCTGCACATAAACCCATGAGCTGGCCTGGTCCTAGATAGTTCCATAACCCTGGGGTCGTAGGGGAGTGAGGTGGCAGAGACTTCAACATTTCCCGGGGCCAGCACCACGAAGGCGGCGCCCATCCCCACAGATTAAATCAAACAAACGAACGAACGAACATGCAGAGAAAACAAAACAAAAACTAAACAAAACAAAAAAACCACTTGCTCTATTCATGGCTCATCTTAAAGCTACAATCATTCTAGTGGTGTCAGCTTTGTGTTTCACAGTTCCTGTTCTCCATCTCCCCTCCCCATTTCAAGATCTAGCCAGTGCACACAGTTTTGCGCAGGCTCTAGGAGTCCGCCAGACACGTAATGGCAGAGTTGGGTGGAATGCATAAATAATTGTCCTGAGTGCGGTGCATCCCTCTTGCATAATTCCAAACTCCACCGCCTGCTAGCTTGATAAAGTTGAAAGATGACAATCCCTCAGATCTGTTTGGTTCCTCTGACAGAGCCATGGACTCGGGATCTGATATCCTGAGGTCAGTCCCAGCCCGCAACCTTAAAAACTGGCCTGTATGCTGCCCATCTTCACCTTTGACTCCCGCACCCTTTCCACGAGCATCCTGCATCGCCAACCATGCTATAGCAAAGCAGAAACTTAACGCTTTGATTCCATCACCTTTTCCATCAGCTTCCTGCAGGAAGGTGAGCGATAAGATCAGGGAGTCGAAGGGTTACGTTTTGCAGTTGGTGCCCAGGGTGCGGGAGTCCAAGGGTTAATGTTTTCATCGTTCTGGTTCGTTCTTTGATTTAACGTCTTTTCACTATGAATGATATTAGACGATCATCACCGTCGTTGTGGTGGTGTCAGCTAAGTGTTTCATAGGTCTTCTCCCCCCCCCCCCTCCTCTTTGAGTTCAAGACCTTGCCAGCACATAGGGTTTTGCACAGGCTCAGCGAGTCTGCCAGATGTAACTGCTGGCAGATTTTGGGTGGACCGCATATGGAACTGCCCGAGAGCAATGAACCCTTCTTGAACAAACTTCAAACTCCAGACTTTAAAAGTTAGACAAAACTTGTCCAGCAGACAAAGCAGGAACATGATGTATGTGGATGGAAGTATGATTAAAATGGCCAGTGTATATGGAATTGTCAGAGTGTGTTTCAATCCTTCTTGAACAAACCTCCCAAACTCCAAAGCTGTAAATTGTAAACTCCTCTTTTGTTGACTGAACAAATTCTGTCAAAGAAAATCTCCAGACATCCATCACTGTCAGGAGGAAGCAATGTTTTATTGTGTCGTGGCGCCTGTCTGAACCACTGCCGTCTCAAAATGTTTTTTTTTTTTCTGTACATGTGCAAATGCAGAGTCAGTTCCTTCCTTCCGTTTGTTGGCTTCTTTGTTCAAGTGTTCAGAAACCCTTTCATTCATCGATTCATTCATCCGTCGTATATATCCTTTCTCTACCCATCCACCAATCCATTCATTAATTTATCCATCGTATATATCTGCCCTCTATACATTTACTAATCCATTCATCAATCCATCTATCCATCCCATATATCCATCCTCTATCCATTCATCAATCCATCTATCCATCCCATATATCCATCCTCTATCCATTCATCAATCCATCTATCCCCATTATCCATCTCTATCCATTCATCAATCCATCTATCCATCCCTTATATCCATCCTCTATCCATTCATCAATCCATCTAATCCATCCTCTATCCATTCATCAATCCATCTACCCATCCCATATATCCATCCTCTATCCATTCATCAATCCATCTATCCATCCCTCTATCCATTCATCAATCCATCTACCCATCCCATATATCCATCCTCTATCCATTCA
>CM060314.1:12938730-12941230 GCA_030674185.1 Monoplex corrugatus | reverse complement strand
CGGTAGGAAAGCAATTCGTCTTTTATGTTAAAAAATGTATGAAATAGTTTTTGCACAGGCACACAGACATATATCTCTGTCAGACTGATACGAAACAAGTTCCCTTTCATTAAAAAAAAACAACACCTCTCTCTTTTATGTAAAAATAAATAAATAGATAAATAAATAGGGGGGATATTTTCATCACAGACAAACAGACATATATATCTCTCTCAAGTTGATACCAATCAATCTCATTTTCATTGAAAGAAAAAAGGAAACAAAAAACATAAACAAAAGAAGAAGAAAAAAAAGGAATCACACACACACACACACACACACACACACACACGCACGCACACACGCACACACATACACGCACACACACACACACACATACACACACTCACACACACACACACACACACACACACGCACGCACACACACAGAAGGAGGCGAGGGACACTGACAAACAAGAGCTAACCCAGTATGCCTCAAGTACTGTAATTCCTGTTTTCCCTCGTCCTAAACTCACTTTACGTGGAACCGAACCCAAGAACACACACGGTAACTGTGCATGTCAGGCAACACTGATGTGTCAGGGATGGCGTGGGTGGCAGGTGAAGAGGTCTACGGAGGGTGGGTGGGGTTGGAGGAGGTGGGTAGGGTCCTGTCAGAAAGCCCTGAGGAGAAATTCCAGCACCAGGCGTGACAGGGTCATGCCATTCTTGACTTCAAAGGCACGTGAGCGTGGCTCCGGCTGATTAGGACACGTTATACTACAGACAGGTCGTGTGCCGGGCCAACAGTACTCACTCACACAATCCTTTGACTTGATTGAATCGACAGTCAGTCAGTCAGTCAGTCAGATAGTCAGTAAGCTGGCTAGTCAGTAAGTAAGTAAGTAAGTAAGTCAGTCAGTCAGTCAGTCAGTCAAACGGTCAGTCAGTCAGTCAGTCAGACATTTATTCAGGCAGTCGGTCAGTCAGTCAGACAGTTAGTCAGGCAGTCAGTCAGTCAGTCAGTCAGTCAGACAGTTAGTCAGGCAGTCAGTCAGTCAGTCAGTAAGTCAGCCAGTCAGACATTTAGTCAGGCAGTCAGTCAGTCAGACAGTTAGTCAGTCACCGACTCAGTCAGTCAGTCACTCAGTCACTGAGTCAGTCAGTCAGTCAAGACAGTCAGTCAGTCAGACAGTCAGTTAGACAGTCAGTCAGTCAGTAAGTCGGACAGTTAATTAGTCAGACAGTTAATCAGTCAGTCATTGAGTCACACAGTCTGTCAGTCAGTCAGTCAGTCAGTCAGTCAGTCAGTTAGACACTCAGTCAGTCAGCTAGTCATTCAGATAGTTAATCAGTCAGACAGTCAGTCAATCAGTCGGTCAGTCACTGGGTTACACATTCAGTCCATTAGTCAGTCAGTCAGTCAGTCAGCCAGCCAGCCAGCCAGCCAGTCAGTCAGTCACTGAGTCACATATTCAGTCAGTCAGTCTGGCAGTCAGTCAATCAGTTACTGATTCTCTCTCTCTCTCTCTCTCTCTCTCTCTTTCTGTGTGTGTGTGTGTGTGTGTGTTGTGTGTGTGTGTGGTGTGTGTGTGTGTGTGTGTGTGTGTGTGTGTGTGTGTGTGTACTCTATTGTCGTCATTCATCACTCTTCTGTTTTATTTTAGTTTTATCAAGTAGATTTTAGCGACTGCAGGCATACAAAATTGAGCATCCCCCTACTGCACTGAGTCATTGTCCTGACCGTTGGAAAATAAAGATCAATCAGTCAATCAATTTCTCTCTCTTTCTCCCTCCCTTTCCCTTCTCTCTCTCTCACTTTCTCTCTCCCTCCCTCCGTCTCTCTCTCTCTCATCTCGCTTTGATCAATCTATATCCCCCCCTCTCTCTCTCCTTCCCTATTTTCCTTCATTCTTTGATCACCTGTCCTGTTGATACGAGGACTATCCAGGTGAGACTCTCTCTCTCTCTCTCTCTACCCCTCTCTCCTCCCCTCTCTTTTTTCCATCTCTCTTTTCCCTCTCTCCTCCCCATCTGTCTCCTCCCCCCCCCCTCTCTGTCCCCGTCTCGCTCTCTCCCCTCCCTGTCTGTCTCTCTCTGTCTCTCTTTCTCTTTCTCTCCCCCTCTCTTTCCCCTCTCTCTGTACCTCTCGCTCTCCCTCCTCTCCTCTCTCTCCTCCCTCCATCTCTCTCTCTCTCTCTCTCTCCCTCTCTCTTCACCCTCTCTCCCCTCCTCTCCTGTCTTTCTCTCGCCTCTCCCTCTCTCTCTCTCTCTTTCCCTTATCATCTCCTCTCCCTTTCTCTTCCCCCTTGCCTTAACAATTCATCCCCCCACCTCTCTCTATCCTTCCCCTCACTGTTCCGTCACCTGCGCCACCTATGACTGTGTGACACGAGGGCCAATCCAGGTGACAGGAGGATCGATCTGTTTGATGATGGGAGTTCTCACGCCAAGCCATCACACGTCTGCCTGTCAGAGGCACCGTACCAAATGGTTCAGCAGTTGGTCTTTTGGAACTGTA
>CM060314.1:12931230-12936230 GCA_030674185.1 Monoplex corrugatus | reverse complement strand
CACATTGTGTAGGCGGTATGTTGCTGCACACTCTGCATACCGTCTGTCTTCCGTATTATAACATGACAGGTGTTTCAAAGTTTCCACAAGCCACCAGACACCGACACGACCTACACGGGTCTTTAACGTGCGGTGTTTGATGTTCTACATCAACATACGCACAAACAGAGGTTTAGGCACTAACAGGTCAGCGCACACGTTGCCCCGGGAGATCAGACAAAATATCCAACCCCTCACCCACCAGGCAGGACACGGGGTGTACCCAGGCAGGATCGAACCCCAGACCTTCATACTGATAATCCGACGGCTTACCCACTTGGCTACTGCACCCGTCCTCTCTGGTCTGACTGCAGGAGTTTGAGTCTGAATCAAAAAAAAAAAAATCGAAAACCAACCAACCAAGCAACCCACCAATCCACCAACCAACCCACCCACCCACCAACCAACCAACCAACCAACCAATCAACCATATATTTGATCAGTCTATAATCCACCAGACTAAACGATTACCTGACCTTGTTCAGAGTTGGGGAAGGTAATGCGGCAAGGGAGAGGAGATGGGCATCACCCCCTCATATTTCCTGGCCTGGACAAAATTTGGAATGTTGAGGTCTCTACCACCTCACTCCCCTCCGCTCTCTAGGGTTCATATTCTGGTTCATATCGCTTATAGCCCAGCCAACTACTAAGGTAGGGTTATGAGACAGCTTTTTTTTTTTACCTGTTACCACTTACATAGCTTCGTGATGCCAGGACTGTCCAGGTACCAAAGAGTATTGATTAGTTCGATGGAGGTCCCTCACGCACGCCAACCGATCTGTCTGCCAGACTGAGCTCTAGGGAATCAGCAAATTGGTCCTTTGGGTCTGTATCAAAACACCTGACAGTCTCCGTGGAAGATTAGTCTGCCAGGTCTGCTTCAAAGGAGGAAGTAATAAACAAACAAAAACACACTGGTCTTCTCAAGAAACATTTTACTCTTCCTTTTTAGGCATGAACTTTCTTTGTTATTTGTTTTTCCTTCTTTTTTCTTTATTTCTTTCACACTGAAAAATTCCAGAGTTGGTATTTCCCAAGGTCACTGTGACCTTAAACAAACATAAGGTGAATAAGAACTGCGAGTGAAGAGAGGACAACAGTAGACTGTGTTTACAGTGAAAGGGGCATCTAAATATTGTTACAAGTTCATGAAAAAATGCTTTTCACATACCCATAAAGTGAGGATTTTATGGTGCTTTTTGTTTATTTATTTATCGGGGTTTTTTTTTTTTTGGGGGGGGGGCGGAGGGGGGTTCTGTGCAACTTTGACCTGGACACTGTGTCCTCCAAATCAGTACATTGGCGGTTCCTGACCGGTCCACACTTTGACCAATATCTGGCACAGATCCATTCAGAAAGGGCTGCCAAAAACTTAATACATTCTGGTAATACACAGATTCTCTCCTCTCTGTGTTTCTCTGTGTGTCTCTCTCTCTCTCTCTCTCTCAAACAACACACACACACACAGACGAGACAGAGAGGCGGAGAGGAGAGAGAGAAGAGACAGAGAGAGACAGACAGAGAGAGAGGAGAGAGAGGAGAGAGAGAGAGAGAGAGAGAGAGAGAGAGATGTATATAGACAGACAGAAACACGCATACTTTTCTCTGGCTATCATGAAATAATGTCCCTTTTTAAAATCAAAAAGAAGGTAAGGAGATTAAAAAAAAAAAGCAAACCAAAATTTAAAAAATGATAAATAAAGATAGCAATGATTAACAACAAAGAAACACTGACCAACAACAACAACAAGAACAACAACAACAACAAACCAAAGACACACATTAATGCCAGCAAAAGAAAGCAAAAAGCAAACAAACAAAACAAAAACAGGCGACAACAGAAAACAACAACTCATAACAACAAATCAAAGCCATAGATGGATGCCAGCCAGGAAAGAGAAACACAAAAAGACAACGACAACCACAAACAACAAACAAACAAACAAACAAACTACAACACACTCGAAACCAAAGCCATAAATGAACGCCATTATGAAAACAAAAAAAAAAACAAAACAAAAAACAACAAAAAGCAGGCGTAAATCAGGTAGATTTCCCAAGAGGGGAAGGGCGACCTGCACACGACCCCAATCCCCAGGTAAAAACCACATTCAATTGCTCTCCATCCTTGAGGACAGCACCAGTTGACGGGAGAACAAACAAGACAACGCAGTGTAGTCTGTCTCCACACAAACACAAACAAAGCTCTCTGTAACTTGGCACGAATTAGGTCGACATAGTCGGCGCAATGGACAAACCCATGTTAAGATCACAAATCACCCTTCCCACCCACCCCCCCACACACACACGCACACACATACACACACTTACATACACACACGCACGCACGCACACACACACACACACACACACGCGCGCGCACAACACACAATATGCACACACACACACACACACACACACACATATATATATATATATATAAGACTATACACACACACACACACACATGCACTCACACACACACACACACACATGCACACGCACATACACACGCAAACACACACATGCACACACGTGCACACCTACACACACATACATACACACACACGCACGCACGCACACACACACACGCACGCACAACACACAACACACACAACATGCACACACACACACACACATATATATATATATATATATACACACACACACATGCACTCACACACACATGCGCGCACGCATGGGCGTCCATTAATCACTCCAACATGGTCAATGGATGCAACGACCCATGTAAGAACTAGAATCAACCTCTGTCTGTCTGTCTGTCTGTCTGTCTTTGCCTGCCTCTCTCTCTCTCTCTGTCTCTCAGTGTCTCGGTCTCTCTTTGTCTCTCTGTCTCTTTGTCACACACACACATACGCACAAACACACATACACACACACATACACGCAAACACACACACATGCACACACACACATGCACACACGCACACACATATAATGATAATGACGATAATATTTTTGTGTCCAAAGGTAGAGGTCATTAGCTTAAAAGCCAAAAAAGCATTTGTCAAACTCGTTGTTGCTACTCAACATGTCAGAGAGAGAGAGAGAGAGAGAGAGAGAGAGAGAGAGAGAGAGAGAGAGAGAGAGAGAGAGAGAGAGGAGTGAGTGAGTGAGTGAGTGATGAGATGAGAGTGAGAGACAGACAGACAGACAGGCAGACAGGCAGGCAGAGACAGGACAGAGACAGAGAGAAACAGACAGATAGACAGAAGGAGACAAAGACAGAGGGACAGAGACAGAGAGAAAGATCAGAGGGAGAGACAGACAGAGACAAAGAGAGACAGACAGACAGGACAGAGAGAGACACTTCAGACTTCAGACCTTTTTTTATTACTCAAGGATGAGAGAAAACAGCAGCAGCCAGCGCAGCCAGCAGACAGAGAGACAGAGTTCAAAAATTCAAGGATGAAGAAGACAGATAGACAGAAGACAGACAGACAGGCAGACACATCAAGAAGAGCAGAGACAGAGAGACAGACGAGACAGAGTGTGTGACCGCAAATCCACCAGACAGGATCCAGATTCCCACATCTTTTAAAACCTACACCAGCTTTGACAAACGAACGTTTCAGGACACGCATGTGAGAACTACCACGACCATACATTAACAACCTTCATGGTCAGCCCTGTGGTCTGTGACCCGCGACTTATTTCCCTACGACCTTTCACCTCAAAGTCACTCTCGACGGACGGACCAAGAGAGACAATCCATGACGTGAATTACGTCCCCTGGTTTTAAAGAGGAGGTAACTGGGTACAGAGAGGTGACATGATAATTCTTTCACTCCCTCACCTTATCCACCAGCTTCATTAACCCTTTCACTCCCCCACGCTATCCGACAGCTTCTTGCGAAGAAAGCTTATGAACAGAGTGAGGGAAAAAAAAGGGTTACGAAACTGCAGGAAGCTGGTGGATGGGCTGAAGGCGTCAAAAGGGTTAAGCATGTTTATTTTAACTGGTAAACAGGGAAAGGGTTAGAAAGAGTTAAAAACTAATGACACTGCCCACATCGTGTCTTGTTTAACTCTTTCGTTACGCTGTTGACCAAACAGACGCCCGTTCGTGACCAAGGCGTTTAATTTTGACCGCTGACCCTAACTGACCATCATTACCATAAATGGCAATGTTAATGAACATGGACAGTGTGTCCGTAAGCGATTCCTTTCAGGTACATGTACCCAGATCATGCAGAACAACAGCATACAGCTTTAAGCCTTCTACTGGGGGCCGTTTCTCACAGGCTAGACGATCCAGCAAATGGTCAAAACAAACTAAGTAAAGCACAAAGTCATGTAGTTCAGATGTTAAGAGAAAGAGTCCCCTTAGGGGATGTCGGGGTCTCTTTCAGTACAAATAGTATTCCCACCTTCATGCAAATTCTGTGCTAGAAATTTTCTCTTTTCTGTCACTTTCTCTCTCCTTCCTCCTCAACTTTCTGTCATTTCTTCCTATCACTGTCTGCCTAGCTGGTTCATTCACCTGTATGTGTTCTATAAAGTTTTGCATACTTTCTCTCAGAATTGATAACTGGGTGTACGTATTGACTGCATGGTTTGGCTGTAACGAAATGTGCTGTGCTGAAGCAGTTTCACATAATGTAAGCCATTTTCGTGGATGCTTTAGTGTCTATTCACATTTGTATTCAGGTTTTTTGTTTTTTTTGTTTTTGTTTTTTTTAAAATTTTCTGATGATGAATTGAAGGAATGATCAACGTTGGGGGAATATCCTTAGATTATGTATGCGCATGCATTATTTAATGTGTGTACTTAATTTTCTTTTCCAGTTTTTTTTCCAACCAGATTTTGTGCACGTTTACAAATGTTTATAGCCCTTATAATTTGGCTCTGTGCAGTGGACTCGCCTTAAACAGTAACAATAAGGAGAAGCAGAACTGTACTGCATCGTAAAACGACGCGGATGCGAGGAAAGATAAGC
>CM060314.1:12918730-12921230 GCA_030674185.1 Monoplex corrugatus | reverse complement strand
CAAACGAGACATCTTGATGGGAAGCAGACACAAGAAGATCATCTAGAGTTACGAAAAGACAGGCAACATTTATGGGCCATTTATGAGGAAAGGGAATTAGAGCACTGGTCACAACGGCTGAGGAAAGAGCAGTAGAAGAGGGGAATTGCAGAGTGAGGACAAGGGTGGGATCTTGCGGCAACAGGGATAGATACAGGTGGCTTGCAGAGTGGTGAGGACAGGGGGTGAAGAGTGCTTGCGCACAGGGATAGATAATGACTTGCAGAGTGGCTGAGGACAGAGGAGGGTGGAAAGGGGATGATTGCGTTGCAGGCAACAAGGGATAGATACATATGACTTGCAGAGTGGCTGAGGACAGAGAGGGTGGAAGATGTGCTTGCGCAACAAGGGATAGATACATATGACTTGCAGAGTGGCTGAGGACAGAGAGGGTGGAAGATGTGCTTGCGGCAACAAGGTGTCATTGATGTCGCCAACGCCATGTGACAGGGCACATGATGATGATGATGATGATGATGATGATGATGATGATGATGGATGGGTATGACATATTTACAAAACACAGAGTGATGACCGCTGGTGAACATCCGATCCATGTCATCATTTATGTCTATGCACCCATCCTGGATACAAACTCCCGAATTTAAATGCTCCACCTTTATGGTCTCCCCTCCCATCCCCCTCACATACCTCAAAGAGAGAGAGAAAAGCCCGACATGGAGCCACAGTCTATTGTAAACGTGCTCAGTATTGTGAAGTGGCCAATATTTCACGTGTCACTTATTCCGACCCTCTCTCGTCTTCTCTCATACACAGGAGATGAAAGACTACAGAGTCAAGCCATTCCTTACGATCTTTCTTCTGTACAACAGCTATTACAGAAAAATCGACTTTCGTATTTCTCAGGGCCATTGTCACCTCGAAGAAGTTTTAAGTTGAAATAAAAGCTGACGTGGTTCCAGGATAACGGTAGACTGTCGCAGTAGAGAAAACATGTTTCAAATATTGTGAGAAGTTCCTGAGAAAGTGTTGTTTACACGCTGTCTTCAAAAAGTGCTATTTTTAAGGCACTTGTTTCGGTCCCTTGTGGCCTTGACCTTAGAACTTTATCTTTCAAACTTACGCTTTCACATTTTCCTCAATAGTCCACAGATTTGACCAATATTCGGTAAAGATCCGTCTGAAATTAACTGTCTCTGTCTGTCTGTCTCTCTCTCTGTCTGTCTCTGTCTGTCCGTCTGTCTGTCTGTCTGTCTCTCTCTCTCTCTTACACACACCACACACACACGCGCGCGCGCGCGCGAACCCGAGTGCACATATACAGACACACACACGGACCCGAGTGCGCGCGCGCGCGCACACACAACACACACACACACACACACACACACAGCGCATACGCAACGCAACACACACACACACACACACACACACACACACACACACACACACACACACACCACACACACACACACACACACACACACAACACTTCGATCGATCTGAAACATCTCCCTCGTCTTAGAAAGTAAGAAAAAAGGGCGACTGAAAAAGAGGACAAAGTTACGGGGCCATCGACTGAATCAAACAACGAGTATTTAGTTAAATACACAACAATTGAAAGGCTCAGACAAGGAAAGTATTTCCGTGGCAAACCCTACGCTCACCTAGCCATAGCTGCTTCACCTTTTTGTGATTACGGAAAGAGGGAGGGACCTAAGCTGGAGGAGTGTTTACTTGATCAGGGTAAAGGCCTTTCAGGTGGTAGGATCAGTAAACATGTTTGTCAGACTGTGAATGACACTGTGTTTGCTTGCCGGCTTTTCGAGAGGAGGTTGATTCCACCAAGCTGTGAAATGGAAGCCTTAGGGGCCCATTACCCGTAAAGCCTTGTGTATCAAAACGGCTAATGAAGGGCGAAGAGAGAGAGAGAGAGAGAGAGAGAGAGAAGAGAGAGAGGGAGAGGAGAGAGAGAGAGAGAGTAGAGAGAGGAGGAGAAGAAGAGAGAGAGAGAAGAGAGAGAGGGAGGAGAGAAGAGAGAAAGAGAGGAAGAAGAGAGAGAGAGAGAGAGGGAGGAGAGAGAGAGAGAGAGGAGAGAGAGAGAGAGAGAGAGAGAGGAGAGAGAGAGAAGAGAGAGAGAGGAGAGAGGAGAAAAGAGAGAAAGAGAGAAGAGAGGGAGAGGGAGGAGAGAGAGAAAGAGAGAGAGATGGGAGGGAGAGAGAGAGAGAAAGAGAGTGAGAGAGAGAGAGAAAAGAGAGAGAGAAGAGAGAGAGAGAGAGAGAGAGAGAGAGAGAGAGAGGTTGTTTGCGCTGAAAGAGGATTTGGGGTTTGGGGTTTGAGGGGTTAACCAGGTGTCAAATCACTTGATCAGAAAAGTCAACCTTCTACACTGTCGCCCTTCAAACGGTCTGATCCCAATCAGCAAGGCAAACAAGTTCATTCCCTGTTTGTTTTCAACTGAGGTAAGCGCTTTTGAACTCAACAGTCTTCTCGCGATCCG
>CM060314.1:12906230-12911230 GCA_030674185.1 Monoplex corrugatus | reverse complement strand
AGAGGGATTAATTTCAATCGGGGAGTTACGAGTTTAAGAGGGGTTAATCTCACTCGGGAAGTTATGAGTTTGTAAAAATCCATTTCACTCTGACGATTTCATAATCATATGCTCCGACCATCTGCCAAGTAATTATCTGAGGGGAAGCCTTGAGCCTACACAAAACCCTTTACGATACAGCAAGAACTTGAAACATGGAACGAGTGTGGAGGAGGAGGGGACCTTTGCAACACTGAGATGACCCCACCAAAATGACTGCAGCATCAAGACGGGAAAGCCAACAAACCAGTTTTTATATGTAGCACCGGCTAAGCACACTACTAAAATGACAGTAATCGCTCAGCAGTAGTACAGCCTGACTGAGTAGAGCGTAACTCTGGTAACAAGACCAGCCGGCATCAGATCCCCTTCTGCCACAAGCCATCCTATGATCCACAGACACACAAGACCCCCGAGCTAAATTTACTTCAGGCACGAAAGCGACAGAAGACACTGAAATTGAGGTCACCGTGAGATCAGGGCACGAAGAGGCAAAAACCTGGAACATTTTTTTTTTACATGGCTCTGATGAAGATTGACGAGAACCGGGATGATAATGGTCAATGCAGTTCCATTTTGGACTGAGATCGCGTGACAGGGCTGTGTATACTTCGCTTTCTTGTCTCTCTCTATTTCTGCGTACATGATGAGATAAACAAGAAACCGATATTTAAAAACAACAACAAGACTAAGATAAACAAAAGTACAATAATTAAAAACAACGATAACAACAAAACAAGGAAAAGATAAGAAGAGACAAGAGACAATTACTGCTACAGATCTGGACATTAAGGTGGCATGAAAAGAATAAACGTCTAAACAAAGTGCATGAAAAACATGGACGTCTAAACATCGTGCATGAAAAACATGGACGTCTGAACAAAGTGCATGAAACATGGCCATTTGAGCAAAGTGACCAGTCCACTGATAAACTCACTATTAAATGGTAAAGGTAACATCTCTCTCACAATTTTGAGGTAGTGGGTGGACGAGGTGGGAGACCTCAGCTTAACTAGGGGCCAGCATTATAATGACGGTGAACATTTCCTCTTCCTTTGTTGCTTTAGCCTTCCATAGGCTGCATCATTCTGCGGAAAGCTGAGGACCGTGAGGAGTGGAGGAAGTTGGTTGCAAATCTTCAGTGGTGCCCAACGGTCAACCAGACTACGGGACTGTTGATGATGATGATGATGAGGCTGCATTAAACGGGGTCTATTACAAATTTACAGCTGGAGACTGGAGACTTGCCCGCATAATTTCTACCCTCAAGTCAGAATCGAACGGCGCAGATAGACTGAAAAGTTGGAGCTCTATGCCAAATAGACCTAACCAACCAACCAATCAACCAACCAACCGACCAACCAACCGACCAACCAACCAACCAAACAACCAACCAACCAAACAACCAACACCACCAACGACGACAAAAGCTGAACTTTACGTCCATCCAACAAAGTCCTCCCCCAGGAGAAGTATGAGTCATCATAAACAGCGTTCTACGTAGGCCGTATCTGTGCACACAGACACACTCACGGAAAAGTCCGATTTTGAACGAGTCACCAGGGGCACATAAACTGTGACCAAAACTTCCGGCAAAAAGCCACTTTTGAACGCATACCTCCAAAAAACTAATACACACGCTTTTTTAACACCCACGTGGGAGATGGAGGAAAAGGAAGCCTTGAAATGAAGGACGTAGAATAATAAATGATGGACGTAGAGTAATATGTATGATAATACCACCACTTTTATTTTTAAGTATTATTAACGAGAAAGGGGAAGGTTGTATGATATGATGAAGGTGGGACGGAGGAGGAGATGGAATAAGCGGAAGAAGGAAGAGGAAGAAGAAGAAGAAGAAGAAGGAAGAGGAAGAAGAAGGAAGGAAGAGAAGAAGAAGGAAGAGGAAGAAGAAGGAAGAGGAAGAGGAAGAAGAAGAAGAAGAGGACGTGAAGAAGACAAAGATGAAGAAACTGGAATTCTTTAACTTACTCAAAAAGAATACAAGCCCTCCCACACAAAAATTAAGTCGGGAAGTTTAGGGTCGAGAAGAGGAGGGACAGTGACAGAGAGAGAGAGAGAGAGAGAGAGAGAGAGAGAGAGAGAGAGAGAGAGAGAGGAAGAGTGAGGCAAAACAGGGAGAGACACAGTGAGAAAGAGAAACACAGATAGATAGATAGATAGATAGATAGATAGTATAAATAGATAGATAGATAGATAGATAGAGAGAGAGAGAGAGAAAGAGAGAGAGAAAGAGAGAGAGAGAGCGACAGACAGAAAAAGTGAGAGAGAGGGGAGAGAGAGGGAAAGAGAAGCAGAGAGAGGGAGACAGCCAGAGAGTCAGAGACAAACAGACACAGAGAGAGAGAAAGAGAGAGAGGAGAAAGAGAGAGAGAGAAAGATAGAGAGAGAGAGAGAGAGAGAGAGAGGAGAGAGAGAGAGAGAGAGAGACCTTGGATTTTATTAACCAACCAACTTGGAGGAAGTGAAGACAATTCAGACGTTTAGATACAGCAAAACAGACTGACAGACACTATCGTAGACAGACACACGGAACACACATACAAACACACCGAAGATTTTTCTCTCCCTCCATATTTCTTTTTCTCTCCCCCCCCCCCCCCCTTCTCTTCCCATCAGCGCAAAAACTACCTGAAGAATCGCCAGCGCCAAAAACAGAATGACCGATTCATCCTGTCGGCATCTGCACCTGTCAGCACTGTGACTGCCGATGACCTGCCATGACCCTACATTAATTTGCATGAAAGCACTTCCTTGCGTGCACGTGACTAATACCTGACTGGGCGCCCAGACTTGCCTACGCGTGTCACCGACATTCTGATCTGCACAGTTGATCGCATTACCGAAGGCAGACGGCAGAGACAGACAATCTGGATTTTGGGGGATTTGGTTCCTCTGTGGGGATGCCAAGGGATTCTTCCAGTATAAATAGTATCCCCACCTTCTGGAAAATCTGTGCTGGAAGTCTTTTCTTCTTCTACTTTTTTTTTTTGCTTTGTTTTTTTGTTCTTTAGCATATTCGTGTTCTTACGTTCGTTTTCTCTCTCCTCTCTCTCTCTCTCTCTCTCTCTCTCTCTCTCTCTCTCTCTCTCTCTCTCTCTCTCTCTCTCTCTCTCTCTCTCCCCTCCCAGTGTCTATCTTTTGTGACCAATCCCAGGGCTTATAAATCACTGTTTTCACAATGACTTGGTCCCCGACTGTGCAGAGACACACATGACTGTTGGCTTTGCAAGCTCGTTTTTGTGAATACATTTGTGTCAACCATTTCACCATTAACTACAACTTCCCTCTTTCCTTGTTGTTTGACCCTAATGCTTGATTTTTTCTAGTTTTATGCATAGGTTTTTTAATGCTGTCATATCTTTTCTTATTTCTTACTTTGACATATCGTTTTCTTGTTTGCATACGTATATTGTTATGTGCAGGATAACAAGGACTAGCTTTCTGAGACAGGTTCACCAGGGTCTAGTGCTACAGTAAAAACAATCGTTCTCACTCCATTGTTATGTGTTTCTGGTTTCAAGTACTGTAACGGAATAACAAGGATTAGCTGTAAACAGGTCCACCAGGGTTTAACCCTTTGACCCCGCACCTGTCCACCAGCATCCTGCATTGTCAACCACGCAGCAAAGCAAAACTTAACCCTTTGACTCCTCACCTACCCACCAGCTTCCTGTGGGAACCTCGTGGATATGGGAGAGTCAAAAACTTAACCCTTTGACTACTCACCTATCCACCACTCCTGCAAGAAGCTGAGGGATAGGTGAGGAAGTCAAAGGTTAAGTTTTTGCAGTTGATGGATACGGTGAGGGACTCAAATGGTTAATGTTACGGTGAAATAAGCGTTCTCAGTCCATTGTTATGTGTCTCTGGTTTCAAATGCTAAACTTTTGCCTTTTCTTTCAAACGAAAATCATTTTATGTAGGGTAGGTGCTCAAGAGAGACTGTAGCCTATGTGTTGAAGACATTGAGATGTACAGACTGATGGTAACAGTGGAGGCAGCTACCAGTCAATCTGGACTTTAGAATTCAGGTTTCGTTCCACTGGGATTCCTCTGAGACTGTTTCATATTATGTGTTCCACCTAAATCTGCCAGTCGTTCTAATGATCTGGGAGGTTTCTTCCAGTCTATGCAATTTCCTGAGACAAAGCTAGCGGAGAGACATACCAGTGAGTGAGTGAGTGTGTGTGTATGTTGTGTGTGTGAAAGAGAGAGAGAGAGAGAGAGAGAGAGAGAGAGACAGACAGACAGACAGAGACAAAGACAGACAGAGAGTGTGTGTTTGTGAGAGACAGAGAGAGAGAGAGAGAGAGAGGAGAGAGAGAGAGAGTGTGTGTGTGTGTGTGTTTGTGTGCGTGTGTGTGTGTGTGTGTGAGTGTGGATGAGTGTGTGTGTGAGTGTGTGTGCGTCTGTGTGTGTATGCGTGTATATGTTTGTGTGTGCATGAGAGAATGTGTGCGTGAGCGTACGCGTGCGTGTGCGTGTATATGTGTGTATGCGTATGAGTGAGAATGTGTGCGTGAGCATGCGCGTGTGTTTGTGTGTGCGCGCGCGCGTGTGTGTATTTATGTATGTGCGCGTGAGTGAGAATGTAGATTGTGTGTGGTGTGTGCGTGTGATTGAGAACGTCGTGTGTAAGTGCGTGCGTGCGCATGTGCGTGTGATTGAGAACGTTGTGTGTATGTGCGTGCGTGCGTCATGTGCGTGTGCATGTGTGTATTTAACAAGGCAAGTAAACAACAAAACACAGACACCAGCCTGCCGATCCGTGTCAAACACAACATTGTAAACATGAGTCTAGAAACAGGTGAGAGAGTATCTTCGGCGTTTCCCTCTCTCTCTCTTTCTCTGTCTCTCTCTCTCTCTCTGTCTCTCTCTTTCTCTCTTTGTCTCTCTCTGTCTCTCTTCTCTCTCTGTCTCTTGTCTCTTTGTCTCTC